>JAOXJM010000019.1:34617699-34663511 GCA_026413425.1 Tringa solitaria
TCTCCTCTCCTCTCATCTCCTCTCCTCTCCTCTCCTCTCTTTCCTTCCTTCTTTCCCTACCTCCCTCTAAGCATTGAAAACAACAATTAAAATTGGCAGCAAAATAGAGTATGGAGAAGATTTGTACCAGGACTGAAGATCTGTTTTACAGTACCTTAATTTCTCTTTGGAGGAATTGTTTATATAGTGCATGGTGTGATCAGATGTTTCTTTAATGCATTCACAATTGCTTGGCGTATTTTACATAGTGAAGGATCACGCTATGCTATGTCTCATCATGTTGTTAGTGAACATGACACAATACTGGAAATTAAACCTGACAGTTAAATGGCAAAAGACAAATAATTATTTTTGAATCAGGAATACACTATCAACTTAATTAGCACCTCTCAGCACTTTCCAGGTTTTATTTACAAACATGCTGGGCCAAACTCTTCACTCAGTTGTAACCATGCAAACATCTATTGTGTATGTCTGAGAGTTAATTTTCTGCTGTGTTTGCACTTCATTTTTGTAGACAATGTCTGCTATATTCCTTTCCAAAGTGCAATGGCAGAAGATGAAATGCGATTAAGATGGGGCTTGAGGGGGAGGTATATTGAAGACATCAGTGTGAGGTATGTGACTGGAAGCAATGAAAGCAGAAAATGTGGTTGAAAACAAGGCTGAAAGACTCAGCCCAGTCTTATGAGTCAAGGGATTTATGAATGAAAAAGTAATATGTCTGAAGGGACTGGTATGAGGAAAGGTACTACTCCCTGACAGTCTTTCTCATGCATCCAGCGTTTGTGCAGTGGCAGTGGCTGCTGTGGCTGACCTTGGCTGTGCTCTCATGGTCATTTTGAAGAAGAATGAACTCTGTATCTATGCCACCAGGCTCTGAAGTCCTCTTTTCAAAGAGGCATACAGTATTAGAGGATAAATCTCACTGGAAGGCAATGGGACTTAAACTGTGGTGTCATTGGGGTGTGTCTGAAAAAGTTAACCTGAAAATCTAGGCCATCACCTGGCCCTGGTGAGGTTGCACATGTGTGTGTGGTAGTGGGCGTTGCTATTTATCTTTATCTACCAGCAGCTGTGAGTCTTGTTGTGTCTTGTAGATTCAGCTTCTGAAACTTCACGTTGCCCTGCCTCTGAACAAACCAAAGTCTGGGAGACTGTTTCACTGTTATCCTTTGCAAAATACACAATCCTGTGGGAAAAAGATGCAATAAACCCACAGAAAATCTTGAGGATGGAGTACTGGTATGTGCCTCGTATTTTGAGGTGTATGTATTTAAAGCAAGTTAAAAACATAGGAAAAAGCTGTGAGAACTTCTCATGCTCCATGAAAATATGCGCTGTACTCCCCTATTCCTTTTTTAAAAGCACATGAAAAATACAGCCATTCTGGCTCACCTTTCAGAAGGGCTCTGTCGAAACAGGTGACATTTTAAACGTGTGCTTACTGTTGTATATAATATATTAATAAAGAATTTTGGCTTTAGTTTTTTCCTGGAGAGGAACTATTAAAAGAGGCAGAGGGAAAGGTTCTGATGAATGTGAAATTGCTACCTACACTACATTTAAAAAGCTTCTAAGAAAATGTGAAAACACAGCCCTGCATAAGGAAGAGCAGTTAAACTGTAAGGCATGTAAAAATGCTTGGAGAAAGGTTTGATCTCAGCCATTATTTTAGTTCATTAAAGAAAATGAAGTAATTACTTTTTAAAAAGAAACATGCACAAGCACATTACCAGTTCAAATACACATAGTATGTGTACTTATAATCGTTTTTCAAGAAGGCAGGTAGGATTTAACTGGGTGTTGTTTCCTTTTAAAACACTTCAGGTCTGTTTTTATGATAGGTTCGAAATTCTCAGCAGCTATCCTGTTGTGTGACAGGAGTTTACAGCATTAGTTTCACCAGACAAGGACTGGTGGAGTAAAATTAGTCATGTATGTAAATTATAATCATGCTGAATAGTTGTATGTGCTCATTTAGGCATTTTAACAGTGTGTGATGTTATCCTCTCTGCAGGACTAATAAGCATTAGCCATAATGAGGTCAGTCAGTCAGTCAGGCATTATCATGGGATTTAATTGGGACACTGGTCTCTGCTGAAGTGAAAATTAATAACTTTTGTCAATGTTCTGGCGAAATGTTCTGTCTTATTAAACTATGAGGGTCAATTAGAAAGCATTATGTAATAAAGTCCCCAGCAGCAGAACTCAAATTGAGTTATACCACAGTCATTATTCCAGGACGATTGCATTTGAAAATGGAAAACCAGAGTGCCATATGGAGGGCGCAGGTTATATTTACAAGCATTGCATGTTAAAGCTTCGGCAAGAAGGAAACAATTAAATGTAATACTGAAATAAATCAAAGCACTGAAAGTGCCATGTTGTGCCAGGCGCTTAATATAGCCAGCATACCCCTAGATGCAACTAGGCAAAATGGCACCTGTTTATAAGCCTTGTTTGGGTTCTGTCAGACAGTGTCCTCCCTCTGGATCACTCTGATGATTCAAAATCTGGGGCACACCTGGAAGGCTCAGCTAGGCACGTTGACTCATATAAATAACAGTTTATTGTATGGCTATTAAGACCAGAGATTCCTTTTATTAAAGTGCAGTTATCATGATACAACAAATTAAAGAACTTTTAAAGCATGTTTAACGGCCTCTGATATTCCCTGTTTGGTCATGGTTTAGAGTACTGTGAATGGGGGAGATACAAAGCCTCTGCTGATGCTGGTGTCTACAGGCAACACCAGCAGCTGGCAAAGGTGCAGAGAGACTGAGTGGGAGAGGAGTACATTTTTATGGGGACGGTGGCAAGCTCCGATGCCTCTTTTCCCCATCCCTCAGGGGAAGGTACAAGCAGTCGCCTTTGGCCACCTTGCTGTTTCTAAGGATCCCCCCTTACCAAAAAAGTAGCATCTCACTCCAAGGGCCTTTTTCTCCAGAATTTATACCCCAAACAGTTGGAAATGAGTATTCACAGGCTGAACTGGACAACTCACCCCATGTGAGTCCATGCCAGAGCCGTGCCTAGCTCAGAGCATTGGCGGACCTGTGTACCCCAGCTTTCTGCTGCAGGTAGAAGCCTCTGGTGCCCCTGCTGGAGAGCACACCACCAAACAGTGTGTCCCTCAGTGGCTCCCTCCTGAGCTTTGTCACTGGTGCCAAATTTTCTGAGTGGCATGGGCCACCTGTGTGGCACAGGCCACCTGTGCGGCAAAGCCCCAAGGCTCAGCACAGCTCCACAAATCCATCCCTCACCAGCCCTGCAAACCCAGTGGGCTCATGGCCTCCTCCTCCCCTGCCAGACCAAAGTGAGCTGGGATCTCCTGGGATGGGACTTTGGGAGGCAACGGACTTCCTGCTTGCTCTTACTCTGCAGGGAACTGCAAGTCTCCCCACAGAGAGACATTACGGTGGAGAGCCGCCCTCCATCTGCCTTCCAGTTATTATTCACACATGTGAGGATGATTTTCTAAGGCACTCATTGTTTGGCCTAACGCAGCTCCCGTGGACGACCGCAGTAGATCTTGCCCTGGCTTTTACAGAGCAGTGGAAGAATTGCGCAAGGGCTTTGTGTTTCTGGGAGCCCTGGTCCTCAGAGCAGGCTCTGATTCCAGCTTCTGCCGCTGTCGGTAAGGGTAATACCAACCTTACTCGGAGGACTTTTTTTTTTCATCTGCAACTTTACAGTCCCACAGGACTTTACTTAATTATTGCTGGCAGTGTAGGGTAGGTTAATTTTTACTGGGGGGGTTTGAAGAAGCTGAACTGAACTTCTGTTTCATTTAAAACTGTTTAATTAGGACCAAGCATGTGATTTCTAACTTAGCTGTAAACTGACAAGCAGAATGAGGCATGATTTTCCCCTCATTCATTCCAGTTTGACGACAACGTGGCTTACATTGACTGTTTTGGTGTTGCTTCTGATTTACACCAGTGTGAGAAGAGATTCAGGCTTGTTAGCAACCTGTCCCTCAAGGAGGGAGAACATTTTGCAACTTAGCTCAGAGCAGCTGAGAATGTCAGTATATTTGATAAGCATTTATGAACAAAGCCTCAGTGCTACTAGCCCCAGGAGGTCTTCTACTGTGGATAAAGGTCATCAGCTAGACTATTAAGAAGAACCTACTAACTTTGGACACTTTATTTTTTCATTGCCCAACCTCATATTCTGCAGTTTGGAAAGAGTCAGGCATCCCTCCACCTCTCCTCCCGATGATAATCAAGACTGCTGGAAACCCCTCTGTCCGGGCCCTGGTGCCTCGGGGACTGCCCTCAACAGCCAGGGTATCTCCAGCCAGGGACTTGCTCTGGCAGGACTGGTCCCAGTGCCCAGAGCCAGCCATATGCAGTTCTGTGCCTGAACCACAAGACTGTGCTTTCTCCCCTTTAAATACTGCAGGAGAGCCTGTCAGATTTTCTCTCTCTTCAGTCCTGTGTAAGTCGCCTTATCTTTTATTTTCTTTCCTGAACAGGAATAACACATGCAGAAGGTCTCTGTTTCTGGCAGGCATGGTTGTGTGTTGTATGTTAGACTCACATCTACACATACACACACACGTACATATACCTCTCTCCACGCAAACACATACATACATATACCTCTCTCTATGCACACAGATAGATGTGCCTTCACGCACACCAGCAGAACAACACCCAGATGCCGTGGTTCCAATTTACCATTTGAAAGCAATTAGTGTTTATTATTGTAAGCATTTTCAACATAGGGAATACTTTAAAGACAACAGCACTGCTAATTGCTTTCAAATGGTGAATGTCAACATTTTCAAGGTGTTGCTGCGTAGGCTAGGCTTCATGGATGCAGATGCCCTCAGCCTTAACATAGATAAGTGCACATTCATGCATAGAAAACCAGACATTCATCTGGCCTCACCTCCCCACTGATGAACCCACAGACATTTCCCGAGCAGGCTCCTTTATCCTTTACAAGTGTCTAGGACACCAGAAGTTTTTGCTTTACTCTGCGTTTTCCCTACATGGGATGCAGGGTTTTATTTTTTCATTGCTACGAGACTAATGTCAGGGATTTTTGTTGTTGTTGGAAAGAGTAAGTGATTGGAAAGTGCTGATTCTCCCTAGTCTTTTACACCTACAGCGTTTAGGAGACCTTAACACAAAACAGTGCCAGGTCTCAGTGCAGGGCTGCCTGCTTCAGTCTTTGGCAAAATGACAATATTTTGGCAGAAGTGCCCTATGTTAACAAAGAAAAGTTTGATTAATCAGCAGGAGGGAAGACTTAGGAGGAAAGGGAGTGGGAAAGAAAGAGCGCAAGAGATAGACATAAGATGAACTCTATTCTAAAAAATCTAATCAGTTTTAAAACAGCTTTAAAAAGGAATAAAAATTCTTAAATCTCTTTGATGATATTCAAAGAGCCTTTTTTAATATATGAGAAGGCACATTCTAAATTCTTAACACTGCTAGTGTCACCAGTCCTTTTTTCCACTAAACCATTTTAATTCCATAATTTAGAAGGCCTTGAAAAGTAGCAGGATCAAACCGCAGCGTAATTGGATACACTGTGCACTTCCAGGGTGAATTTGGGTCCCTGGTAGGCACAAGAGATTTCTCTCTTTCTTCTAAGATCACATGGAGTGTACTTATTTGAAAGGAGAGATGCAGCAGCAATATAAGCTTTTTACAAGGTGGAAGAGCTAAGTGTGCTGCAGGAAAACACTGGCCATTTGTTTGGCACTGGCGGTTTCTTTGTGATTGGAGGGAATGCTATCGACAGGAAAATCAATGTGGGTTTACTAAAGAACGCTGAGTGATCAGGGAGCAGAGAAGCAGTCAGAGAGAAGTGGCAGCATACTGCACTTCCTTCAGAAACAAACAGGTCCAGCTCTTTTAGATCCTTCTACTGCTCTTCCCCGCTTCCTACAACCAATATAGAGTGTCTTTATGCTCAATTATTAGCTCTGCTGATATGAGCACTGCAATAACTAATAGAAAGCTGGAACTTTGGATGTGTCTGTTTCTGAGAAGCTAGGGACAGTTCCAAGCCTTTTCTGGGGTCCTACAGGGCTTTTTAAAACAGAAGGCAAGAAAGAAAGGGAGGGAGAGAAGAGAAACATCTGAACATCTGCTGGAAAATCCTAACTGGCTTGTTCAGCTGAGTTCAGCAAGAGCAGCAGCAACAGCAGAGGAGTTGGCAGGTGTCGCCACACTTTAGTTAGAAATCACTGCAGATGATCTCAAGATATAAATGAAAATAATCTAGACAGTCCCTATACCACCTCCCCTCCTCTAGACTATTCCTCCTTCCCAGGAGACAACAACTGTATTGTGTGCTGGTTAGCTGGGGGAAGGTATTAAAATAGCTAGGAGCAGGACTGCACATGCAAGCAAATAGCTTTATGTATCAAAGATGTCCTACTGTACTGTACTGCTTTCTTTAAAATGGCTCTGGGCATTAAAACATAACAGAAACTATGAGTCTTCCCTTCAGGAGCGCAAATAATCACCTGTGAAATAGCCTTATTTAGGATCAGGGGAAGGATAAGAGTTAATAACACTGCATCTTTTTTCTGCAGAATTTATGCAATATGCAAAATACTAGTTTTGTCTTCAGTGAGCGTTCCTCTTTCTCGTACTGTACATATGTGTGCATCTATGTCTCAGGCACTAGCTATCCTTGTCACTATAACAACAAAGAATTTCACACATATATACTAAAGTTTGGATCCCTTAGTTTTTTCACTCATTGCATTCTTCCTAAACTTAACGCTATTCCTGGCAGAAACTTTCAAAGCTAATCAGCCAGCAGCCTCAGTCAGGGCTTTTCACTATTTGCTCAGCAGTTCACAGTTATGTTGGCTTCATAGACTTTCCCACTGTACCATCTCTGTTCCACAGGCTAGCCGACAGGCTCTGGACAGCAGGACAGCTAGATCCAATAAATCTGAGACCTGTCTAGGTGCTTCATTTATCAAGAGGCCTAATTTACCCAGGCCCTTTAGACTAATTGCAGATTTGCAAAAAATGCTGATAATGTAGAACAGTGCATTGTGAATGTCCCTTGCCATATTTCTGCTAATGTGTTTCATCTGGAGTACATAAAGAGACAGGGATGCTGATTTTAGACACAGCACTTTGGGGCTAATCCAGTTAAATGATTATCCCTAAAAATCTGCAGTGATGTCATTTTCCCTATAGAACTCTGCCAGTTGCCTTGTTTGCTTTATTGTGAGAAATACGTGATCCCAGGCTTTAGAAGTTCACACTATATTCTTGTTCTAATGCACTGTAACTCTCTCAACCCACTCTCCCAGCTACCCATTCCTTCTTGTTTAGAATAGCCATCTTGACAGCAAACCCTGGCTTGGGCTGTTGGCTTTTGTGTATACACTGATAAGGAAGAGGTAGGCTCCTTTCCTTGATAGATGCATGTAGGTACCCACTATGTTTTTTTTAGGGGACAATTTCTTCTTTCCATTCCCCACACTTCTTCCTTTCCCCCAGAGACTATGATTCCACTGTGTTTTGGTCACTTTTACTAACAACACTTTGCTTATCTTTGGCCCCTTCTTCTGCACTTTGCTCTCGGATTCACCACCACAATTTTTTCTAAGCTTCTTATCTTCTTCTCCATCAACTGTAATGCCAAAATCTTGTTTCATGGCTTTGCAGAAAATTCGAATTCCATGTTCTTCCTCAGATATCTTCTCCCCTTCCTTTGCTCCTGTGGTTCCTTTGTGCTTTCCTTCATGCCCCAGGGAACTGTGTGGGGCACACACTGACCCTCTCTGTATGGTGTGAGAAGAATCCAAATTTTGTTTTTAAAAATCTCTCTGTCATGTAACTGATACAGTATGCTCACTGAGGCAGGGGTCAGCTGACCCATTATGTAAAACACTAACAAATACTACTATAATAATCATCATTATTATTACTAATATAGATAAAGTTTATAAAATGGCGACACAATTCTCTCCGATTCCTGGGGACGGCTGCTGGGCAGTCCCAAGTGTGTTTCACTACTCTACTGACATGTTAATGCTGACTTTTGCAATGTGGATTTTGGGGAGAGGTTAGGCTCTGGAATAGACAAAACATCAGGAGACCTTTATTTTTCAGTAAGTGGCTGCACAGGTCTGTGATAAGGCAGCCTGAGGAATTTGCCACTATAAATATTACAGAGCTTTGAGAGACAGCCTTACATATATTTGTTTATCTAGCACCAGCTCCTTCATGTGTAATCAATGGAGCCTCACATGCAGAGATATAGGAGAGCAATAGGGATGTCTTCTCAGGTATTCCAGCAAGGCTGCGTGTGACTTATCAGTGTTCAGCAAGCAGATGGCAACCAAATCCCACTGCTATGGTATTAACGAGAAGCTTGCTTTAAAGGTTTTCTCTGTTCTTTCAGATGCCCCTCAAGCATAACCCCAGAGTTCAGAGAAATTAGTATATGATGAGATAAATCCTTTCCAAACAAGGCAGGTGGATTTGCAGAGAGTAAAACACAGAGGGACCTTATAGGCCAAATACTGTAATAGACCACTGACTCTCAGGAGGGCAAGGTCCTTTCTCAGAGAAGTCCCTAATATTTGAAGACTGTCAGGGCTCCCAGTGCTCTCTGTCAAGATCCTGGGTACTTCTTAGGTTTGCCTCTGACTTTGTCTTGTCTACCACTTTAAGGTATCCTTAAACACTCTTATGCTATCATGCTGCAGAGTGGAATAAACCAGCAAGATTCTTAACTAGAAACAGTGAAAGAAGCAAAGTTAGAGGCATTATTTACAGTTCTGGAATTAAAAAACCCAAAGTATCCCTTTTCTTCCTAGCCAAAAGTTCAGCTGTGCCAAGCCCTGCAGTCATTAGGTTAATGCAACAAGATGCATCCTGTGTAGCATGGGCCCGAGACGGGTGTCAGCGCATACGCACATGCTGGCGGTGAGAGCCTCACATTTCTCGTTAGTGTTACAGGGGTGAAGGGAAATTATCTGACATATTTCTTCCGCCCCTCTCCAAAAACTGTGTCCTTGTAGCTGTATAATCTGGATAATCTCCACTTCTAGGCTCTTGCAGGCAACTTCTGGACTGTAGAAGAGCATTCAAGGGGGAGGTGGAAACTAATGAAAGTCTGGCTGACATTTTGATCGCACTCGTGCATATATCAAGATTATCCCATAGGCATATGTCACAGGGAGAGAGTAGTTTTTCCATATTATAGATGGCATTAACCTTCTATCCTATCTTGCTCCCATTGCTATTCCCAAACTCTGTAAATATTTCAGATGTCTTCTGCCCCACTCCCCCACACCACTCAGCTGTTAAAAATGGCAAGATGATGAAAACCCCAAATTTGATCCAGGTTCTTCTTTGTCTCTAAGGTAATTAAGTCTCATTCCTTTTTTGTGGATAATAGTCAAAGGTAGCTAATTGTTAAACATCCACCTCGAGTTGCTCTTCTGACTCCCAGAGATGCACCAGTGCTCAAATAATCCTCATACAGACCCCTCAGGGGAACCTTGGACCAGTCAGTGTTTGCACCATACTATGTTTCATGCTGCTTTGCCATTTGCAAATGCAGTGTGGGAAAACATAAATAAATTGAGACTCTGTTTTTTGGGGAAAGGCTGGGACTTTAGAGCTAAAGCAGTTTTTTGCAAGTGTCAATTGATGGTGTCAATCCACACTGGTATCTGGGAAATGTTCACTACTGCTCATTGTCACCCATTTGCCCACCCTGCAACTGCAGAAATGTTGCATTAAATGGAGACAGTAGTTATATGGGGACTGTAATTCTGTACCGAAGTATTTGGTCAGGAGATGAGAGAAATCATTGAGCAACTGACTGGGAGTTTTGGTAACAAATGGTCCAGTAGCTGTCATGGAAAGTCAATAGGAATTTTATTGTAGCTCTCAAGAGCGGCACATGCATATTCCTAAATTCTTAGGCAATGAATGCTTTTATTTTTAGCTTAACAAGAATTAACAAATTCACCCTGATTAGAGATTTTGACACATTATGCTGCCTTATCTAAACATTCCTAATCAGGGGCCAGGTCCTGGACAAGCATCACACGGGGACAAGTCAAGCAGCTTAAAGACAAATTTTGATCCAACCTCTCTAAGAACTGTCACTACAACAAAATAATGGCTGTCCTCAGAACAAATACATGAGAATATTTTTGTGCCCACAAAAGCATCAGTAAACCAAACTGTGCCTTAGAACAATGCTGCTTAAAAGTAGAATGAAACCATATATTGAGAAACTAGGTTACTGAAAAGAAAAATGATGATTTGAAGCTTCAGAGTTACTCTTCCTATCAGCCTTTTAGGCTATATGTAAGTAGAAGAAAATCATAGCAGCAAGAAGACTTTCCTCCCGCCCCCCTTATTGATTTTTGTTACATTTCTGAGGACTTACTGAGAAGATAGCCGGAAGCAATTTATAAGTACGGTAACACCAGCAGACTCCAGAGCACTGGTACTGAAGTGCCACAGGTTGCATAAGATGCAAGGATAATTCAGTGCAATTGTTCAACCTTACTCTGTGTGGGTGAAATTCAGTATTAGCCCTTTACTGTTCAGTGACTTATGGTGTTTTACACTGACTGAGGATCTGACTCTTGATCTTTCAGTAGTAAACTTCATTTTACTTTATCCAGTATTCAAGTAAAGAAGTTAAATAATGAAATGCACGCTACCATTTTACACCATTTTAGTAAGATTATATTTGTTTGAGACAGTAATTTTTCCTTATACCTATCTGTATTCTCTGGGACCTTAAAATTCCATCCACCCTTCAGAAACAGTCAATCCATTACATATGCAGGAGTTTCCAGCGTTAGTGGGAAGAGATTCCAGCAAAATTAATGAATTGAGTTCTGTTCTTACTTCCACTCATGGAAGTTTTAAGTAATTTCAGAGATTAGTTGATTAAAATTATAATACTGTTGGTGAGAGTTTCATACCTTATGGAGGTTTTATATCAATGTAAGATTATTGCCTTGCATGTGGATTTTTGTGGCCAAAAGTAGTAAAATAACTTTACTCGAGTGTTAGCTGATGACATTCATTTATTTGTCCTAGCAAGACAACATGTGAAGCAACACGAAAAAAAACTGAAATGTGTTTTTCTTCCAGAACTCAGAAAATGGATTTGCCCTTTAAGACTGGTCATTAAGACTGAATCCCCTAAATTATAAGCATAAATAATATATGGGAAGATTGACCTTCAGACAAAACAAAAGGTGGATGGGAAAGCTCCAGAGGCTGAAGCTCAGGAGAGAAAGAGATTGTGCCTGCACCTTTTGGCTAGCAGGCTACAGAAACAGCTTCATCTGAAGATGCATCCTACATAGCTTCTGGTTAGTGGAACTGAACGGAGAAGAAAATGAAAGGGCCTTTTCTTTTAGAGGGCTGCAGTGTGTGTTTTGGCAATTATTACTTTCTCTCTTCATACTGGGAAGACTTCCCCCTCCTGGAGGAAAGCAGTTAATCAGTGTCAACTCAGTGTGGTCATTCCCACCCAGACACTGACCCAACCTGAGACCAGTTCAAGAGGGGCAGTCTCAGGACAGAGACATGTCACTGCTGAGGGTACAGGAACCAGGTGAGCTGCAGCACATTGCCTGCCTGAATACAGAATACAAAGGGGAGGGCAGCTGTTGGGATAGGGGGGCAGAGAGCATGAAAAACTGCCAAAAGTTCTGTGGAAGAGTCTTTATTTGTCATTCATACAACTACAGTGTGGCTGTGTTGAGGTTTTGGTGCCTCCTCAAAAACTAAAATTTTCCTTGTTCTGTACATAGTTCTGGGATTTGCAATGGGGAAATATTGCCTATTGGGGTATCCAACAAAAGTTTTTACTGATTTAAAAAATTTCTGGAGAAGGGTTCAGGATAGCTGTGTTTGTGGCAGTAACTGAGATCCAAGGCTGTTTAAATAAGTTTTGTGACTGCTCACAATATCTGGCTAAAGGATTACAGCTAAGTATGCTCACAGGTGGAGAAAATAGTTATGTCCTGATTCAGTGACTGACTTGGTTTTTACCCTCATTTAAAAGACTGGAACAGGTATTTTGAAACAATCAGGTTTAATTCCATCCTTACTCTTTGGGTTTTCAGCTGGATTTACTCATGATATGGTCTGTTGAGAGCTGCCAAAAGGAACACTCCATTTTGAATACCACCATGCCATTTCTATTCAATGAATTTAGCTGATGGCATTTTACCTGCTGAGTTAGTAACTTTCAGGTAGCTCAATGTCCCACTGTCATGTTTTACCCTCCCCAGGAAACTCCATGGAAAGCTAGAAATTTTCTTAAGGACAGATATAGACTCAGCTCATAGTTCCTGCAAGATTTTCTCTCCCACAGCCCTCCCGTTACAACAACCCTTCATCCTCAAGGGTTCCAGGGCCTCGCTCCTCGAAGGTATGCAGGTATGTAGCAAAGTCTCTTTGGTGTCAGCTGGAGGAGTCTCAAAACTTACCAGCAACAGGGCCAATAATGCCTGAGGCTTTGGACCCAGCCTTTAAATCTTTGCTCATGTGTGTCATCCTGATCAAGTTCCATGGGACAACTCACATAAGAAAGCATTCAAATAGCTCACTTTCTTTGTGCTGCTTGTTAGTGCTTGTGTGCTTTGATATTCAATGTGTCTAAATCACCACACAGCATTTTTATTTTTATTTTCATAAAATACTTGAATTACACTCATATGAAATATGCCTCTGGCCCCATACAGATGTTTCCAAAAAGTCTAATAACAAACAGATCACAGGGCAGAAGAGTGCATATTCTTACAGTCACTTCCAAGCCTAACTGCTCTTCAGAGTTCTGATTACAAGAAAAGCCATGCTGCCGATGTTGCTTTAACTGTGATGTTAAAATGAAAACTCATTGTTGTATCCCAGGGGGATTCAGGAACACTGACTTTGCTGCCCATCTGAAATGGGATAATGTTCTCTATTCCTATCATGTGGGTATCAGTTCCAACTTGGAAACCAGCCTCCTCTCATAATTCAAGCTGGGGCTATACTGATGCAAACCTTCTCAGATATTATAAGCCAGTATGAGCTCAAAAAAAGAATTCACTGCTCAAGGCCAAATAGCTTCAAAGCTAACAATCCTCCAGAGTCAGTGTGAAAGTGTTGAAACTGTCAATGTCAACTTACACCATGCATAGTGAGTGTAAAACTTCAATAATGACATCATGGAGAAAAGGACAAAGGGCAGGCACTACACAGAAAAGTGCCAGTGCTCTTCAAATCTTTGAAACCTTCAAGGATTTATCTGGACTAACACTTCTACACATAGTCATTGGGGTCTTAGGCTATACTGATTAAGGATTTAGCTTATTCAAAGGCTCTCACTGATAGCAAGGATGACAAGGTTTCAGCAGTTATATTGGATTCCATTAGCTTTCACTTAAAAAAACATACCCAAACCCCCTCAGGATCCTGGTCTTTTTTTTTTTTTTTCTGCCTCTCATTTTCTTTCTTTGTGTCAACCTTTATTTTTTCTTTCACACACACGTACACACACACACACACACAAATATATATTAATGTCTAGGTTTGATTCACAAACAGGTTTTGCAGCACTTATGCTCTCAGTTCTCAGAATGCAGATCCCAGAAGAATTGAATCAATTCTTCAGGAATTCCCTGAAGCACCACATAACGTGTTAGCTCATTTCAGCTGCACTTGGGGCAACAGAAACACTTTTAAAAGGGGGAAAAAGGTATTAGAGAAAAAGGGAAGGGTGTTCTAGTAAAGATCAGCTAATCAAGAGAGAAATTAAAAAGTGAGACTCAATGTGGTTTTGGTGTCTGGGATAAGGACCTATCAAATGTTTTGAGTGCAAACTGCAAAAGTGTTCAGCATAATAAAGGAAAGCCATGCTTCCTTTGTACCACGGTTTTCATAGAGTCAGCCTCAGAAGAAGAGCAAGGAGATGGAAGAAGTGAAGAAGTGCAGGAGGAACATTCTCTCCCTCTCTTATTTGTGAGAAAAGAAAAAAGAAGAATCCATGTTGTACTGTGCACTGGCAGACACGCAATAACGGATTAAGCCCCACCCTAAAATAGCTTCCTTGAAAGACACAATTATCATCTCGTATTTACCAGATGGCAAAAGCAAGACCAATACAGATTATTTAAGAATTATTTAATAATTTAATTAGCCTCCTATTATTCAAGAGCTTGTGACAGGGTACTGGATGCAGGCCATCCGACTCTTAACCCAGCTCTTGAACCCTCAGCTCATTCCTCTGTTATTTGCAGTTACCATTATTGCTTCTACTTTCCCCTGGCTCTGCTGTAGGTACCACCTGGCATGATTCAGTTGCTTCACATGGGTCTTTCTGTGGTGCCATGTAAGCCGTGCTGGTATGCCCATCACACCCGCAGGGAGCTGGCAGATCTGACATGGGGCCTGTGACCTTCTAAAGCAGCAGGTGCAAGCCAGACAGGGATACATAAGAACTTCTGAAATGGCACTAAACATCTATATCTGGTCAATGGGAGTGTGCCACACATATTTCAATGCTGCTTCCCCAAGGAGTTGTGGGGACTGTTGCACAATATTGCCTGCTGCACAGGCTACAAAGGGTCTGATCAGAGCCCGCAGTACTGAGGGATGGACAACTGCTTCTGAGATACTGTAGCTCAAGGACCCCAGTGCACTCTTTTACAGGGTTACCTAGCATATTCTCTAGGATTATCTGCATTGTCATGGACAGAGCATGCGCTCATTCTAGAAAAAAGTCTGTGCCATTGTAAAGATACTGTCAATAATGCACCACAGAGAACTCTTAGAATCCATCAAAAGCACCTATGCGTACCCCATTATTACAGCCCAAGTTGCTTTCCATGTATCAACAACACTCATGCGAGACAAAGAAGGCCTTTCAGAAAAACAGAACCAGCTGAGAGTTGTCCCTTTGTCACACAGAGAAATAGGAGGTCTGATGGGACAGTGGGACACTGCAGGGAGCTGGAAGTTATCGCAGTCTTACCCAGCCGTGGATCAGAAAACAGTAAAGATGTGTGGGTTACTCAGCCCAAGCTATTAAGTTATGCTGAGAGGCAGGGTGTGTTCTAGTACAGTTATACTGCTTTGAAGACCTCAGGCAATTATGCTCTGTGGGATAGATTGGCAGATCTGCACTAGCAAAGGGGGGCTCTGTATGATACCCTTCCTAGGCAGCAGCAGCCTGGAGGTACTCCATGTGGTTTGTAGATTCACCTGGGAATGGGACCAATTCATAGCCATAGTGTCCAACTTTTCTGGGGTTTCTAGGGAGAGATTCAGATCATGGGAAGACTTCTGCAGTTTTTGAACGAAGGGCTCCCTGACTCCCATACCACCAGTATCCCCATTTTGGCCCTTGGCAGAGCTCACAAATTTGCCACTGTGCCACAGAGCCTTCTACTCCAGGTGCACCAGAACACCACTGTTCTGGGGCTCATGACCTCTGGGCTTTTAACGATATTTTGAGGGTTTATTTTTCCACATTCTTATTGTTGTTGTTGTTGACTTAAAGCAACTGCTTGTTTTTCTTGCAGCATTTGGTCTCCTTAAAGAAATTAGCACAAAAGGAATGAAGGGGTGAAGGGTTATCACAGCCATGGGAGTGGACAAGAACAAGGGGGAGATGGGAGTACTCTACCTCTTCTACAAGCTGTTCTCTTCTGTGCTAATGTACTTGTTGTTTTTGCTGAAGGGACTGCACCAAAATGCTGACTACTTAAACATTTATGAGGAAGGTTTCACATATATTCTGTGAAGTGATCACTTTATACATGTTTTCTTTTGGGGTCGCTATAATAATTGTGCACACAGGCACCTACACAGCTGAGTTAGCTGCTGCTCGACTGTTTTTTCACTCACACTGACTTTACATCCACATTAGGTCACTGACTTCCTTCGATCTACCCCAGGTTTGTATAGTGAGATCAGAATGGGGCTGTGCTGGAGGAGTCTGCTTTTTCATTTTTAAATAAAGCCTATATAGCATGAGGAGCCTACATCAAAATCAGAAAACGGGTCTTGCAAGTGAAAACCATAATAGTTTAGTTTCATTATGAGTGAAGAATTTAGAGGCTTGGGTTTGTTTTCCAGGGAGGAAATCTTCCATATTCTTAACAGAGTTCTTGCTGTGTGGTGTTTATGAGCTCACTTTGGTGCACCCTTTCTTAACAGAGCCTATCATACATACAGTTCTGCTGTCTAAGGACTTACTGAAATCGCCTGCTATAGCTGTGTGAAGAGCAAAATTCTCCTCGGGGCAGAGAGCAAGCACAATGTGGGACTGCATTTGAATGCCTCTGGAGGGAATAAATACTTCTCAGTGACTTGCAAATCTTTGCCCATTCTCCCATAAAAGGTATCAAACCCATTGTTCTATGCCTAGGTAGCATTCCCTAATTCCATCCAGCTGGAAGAAAAGGAGACCAGACAAAAAGTCAAACTGAGGGCTTCTGCTTCACTGATAATACCTGACCATTAATCCACTAAGACAGCTCAGGCACACAGGGATTTTAAGAACCTCCTGCCCTAGCTAATGCTTTGTTCTGATGCAAAGTTTAAAAATGAATACTGCTCAATACTAACGTGCAGCCTGAATGTCCCCAGGTTATCTGCAGTTGTCCCAGTATTTGGTGTATGAGCAACCCACATTTTGAAGGGGATCTTTCAGAGGCAGTACCAGCCATCCCCATTACAACAGCGCAAGTGGGACTGCAAGAAATATACTTCACAAGTAGTGGGGCAGGGTGGATTGTTATCTAACTGCTGAAGGGTGCATGTAAGTCAGCAATCAGCTCAAGGCATTAATTTATAGGAGGGTAAGGGCAGATCAGATACACTGTCTCCTTCTCAGCAAATGAGGTGACCCATGCCATAGTAAGCGGCTGAGAGAAGGCATTCACATCTTTCCTGCAATCCTACATCCAGTGTTTGCCATTTTTTTTCCTATGACTAAACTGATTCCCGTCCCCACCTCGTCCACCTGGCTGCATCTTCTGTTCCTTTTCCAGTGGTTTCTGAGTGATATCCTCTGTTTCATTCATCTCACAGAGACACACTCCTCTGGAAGCATTACCCCAGCTAGGAGTGTTTGAGTGGGGAAAGGTCTCATTAGCATCTCAGAAAGGGTGTTGTAGACCACGAGGAGCATTGAGAGAGAGTGCCACAGAACAAACACTTATATTCTATCATTTAGGTCACTCTTGTGTCAGTGGAAGAGACCTGCCTCCACAGCCTCAATATGTGTCTTCCAAGGAGGGTTTCCTAGTCTTCACAACAGCATGGCAATCTGTTTATTTGCTCCCATCCAGTGGGCAAGATGAGGCCAGCTAGATAGTGTCTATGAAAAATGGACATGGAAGAGACTAAGATGTGATGCATAATGCCAGAGAGGATAATAACGAGTTGAGAGCAGCTGTACACCATTCCACACCCACTTGAGATTTCAAATCTTTGCAGTAGTTTTGCAAAGCAAAGCACTCTTCCCTCAGAACGCAGTAGGACACAGGGGTATATTCACAAGACCAGTCTTATGACTCTAAGTAATCACAGTCTTGCCCGTTGTGTAATGTCATCACTGAAAAGGCTGGTTGTACTAATAGGAAGTGATGGCTGATCCCATTTAGAGAAACATTTCTAAGAAGCAACAAGCGGTATAATATCAAGAGGACTTTTAGATTTCCACATCTCTTCTCCTGGGGGCGCCTGCAGATAAAGGAGAAGGCGGCAAGGAAAGCAAATGCTTACTTTATTTTTTCAGTAGTCACTATGTATAGTGCTGCAAATGCAGTTGCATTTGTCCTATAAATCACATAATCACTCAATAAAAACAAGAAAGGTGTGTGGCAACAAGGGAGAAGGAAAGAGTGGAAAATTCTCTGGGCTAATTATAGGAACATTGTGTTTCCTCTTTAATTTGCAGGCGTTCCATATTGTGTGCGTGGTGATAGTCTTTACTTAACTCTCCTGGGATAAACTCAGAGCAGCTCAGCTAAAGGAAAGGTTTCTCCAAATTTGTCCCCATGTAAAGCTGGACTAAGTCCACAATTCTTATTGGTAAAAGGTAATTAAGATTACCTTTTAATTAATGTAATTAAGACATGAAGATATTACCACATTGTTTACAGATGTTTTGCTAGATGCAAATCCTGCTTGATTTGCATCACTGTTTTCACCATTGTTAGCTTTTGCCTCTCTCTGAACACTGAATTATGTTAGTATGTCTTTGGTCCATAAGATGCTATAAAGCCCCAGTAAGATGTGGTCTGTACTGTGTATGTTATCTCATAGACAGAAAAGAGTAAAACAAAGAAAAAAAAAAGAAAAAAAAAGTTGCCCACAGCCACAAGAAGAATTATCATCTGACAAGAGCTACTAGTTCCTAAAAATCAAATTCCTGTTATTCCTATTATTTGGTCTCGCATTTCAAAGCCTAGCCCAGATGTGCACTGGAAGAAAAATTCTGTGGCTTCTTCTTTTCTGAACGACCAACACAATCCACTGCATTGCTATTGGGAGAGCATGTCTGTACTAGCTGTACTTAACTATCTTCTGCATGCAAATCATCATCAGCATGTGACCCACCCAGAAACAGCTCCAGCATGCATATGTTCTTGGAAACAGGAATTATTCCTAATGATTAGCCTTATTCAAGAGTCTGTGCTCATGATGGGTCTCACTGAGAGCAGTATCTTTGGATACAGTTGAGTTCTGTGTGTTTTGAGCTGAAAGAACAAGCCCACTCTTGCCTGGATGAAATGGACTCAGTACTGAGGGTGCAGCCATCAGTTTTGTGAAGCTCTCTTCAGTGCAGTGTCTACATCAACTGATATCAGCTCCTGATAACAGAAACTGCTATATTTCTCCAAGCCTGGACTAATTCTCCATGACCTTTCAGTGCCATGACTACCAGTTTGCTGTTCCTAAGAAAGATTCTATACAGAACAGACATAAAGGCTGCTGGGCCTATTAACTATTCAAACTGAATGTGGTTCCCCATACACACACTCTCTAAAAGGCAAGCAGAAATATACATCCATGCACTGAAGTAATGCATTGCACAAGGAATTGCAATGGATATACAGTATTTCATACTGAAGCATCAATCTTGCCTTCTAAATCAGATACATCATCTATTGACTCCAGCGCTGTAAGTCACCCTTTGAAACAGATGGCTTCCCTCATGAATTAGACAGGGAGATCATCTACTAAATCATCTCCATATTGAACCCACTACAGCATACTGCACAGAGAACAGCTCTACAAAACAACTATACATAGAGGAGGTACTACAGTATCTCCCCTGCATTATTGCTTCAAGGGCTGGGCACAGACAATACCCAGGCAGGTTGCTGGTGGCCTGCTTGTGTAAACGATGAAAAGCTAATCAAGTGCTATGATAATGGCTCTTACAGATACTATCTCATAAACCTACTTGCGGTAGTTTAAAAGATAATCACGCCCTCCAGCTGCAGGGATGTGTGCCCATACCTCAGGTGCTCCCGTCCATGTCGGGTGTATTAATTTAAGTCACCAAGCTGTGAACTGGAGCAGCTGAGGCATCAGCACACCCCCCGTTTTGTCTATTTTGCTGACTCCGCAGTGAGACTAACCCCAGTGGCAGGGATGGCACAGACAGCCAGGGTGGTACCATGGTAAGCTGCTAGAACTTGATTTGGCAGGGAATGCCTGTCAGGGCCCTATGGGTACAAAGAGCGAAGATTTTTAGTGAGGGGAAGACATTTGCATAACATACATCAAAAGAGGAATATGAAGATATGCTTTCCTCCCTTCCAGTGGAAATCATGGATAAAGGCTCACCTCCGTTTTATGCCAGCCACTTTCAGAGGCATGTGCTGCTATAGTTTCATTCTTTTTTCTCTCTGTAACCCTTGTCACACAACTAAGTTTTTTTCATTCCTCACTCATGCCCTCCGTGAAAGACAGCAGTAGTCTCCATGTGCTGTAATTGGACTGACTGGCTGACTGATTCCTGTTCTCCCCTTGTGCAGCCCTGGGAACCTGGGAGAAAAAAGGTGGAACAACCAGCCACTCAAAAAAACCCCAGACTATTTCAAAGGTTAAGGAGTAGAGCATGCAACTTCTGTCTGTTACAGACGACTGGGCATTGCAATTCAGATGTCTTGTTCCCAATACTTCCTTACTATGATTGTCACAAGGATGACAAAGGGTGGGAAAGACAAGCCATTCTCATTAAGGACTTATAAAGGGGATTTTTGTGAGGAGAGTATTACACTTTCCTTTTTCTGAAGTGTGACAATGCTTGGGAAACAAGACAGACTGAGCCTAGCTTAAACTGTCTGAAGTGTTGAACATGTTGAGAAAACACGCTGTGCACACCCACATGCACCAAAGTCAAGCAGTCTTTCTACCATTATCCTCAGTATTGCTTGCAATGGAGAGGGAATGCTCCCACTGCCTCAGTGTGAGTAGGTCTGAATTGACAGCGATACTCTTACTGGGTAAAAATGACCCCTGCAGACAATGTGCAATTAGTCTTGCAGGTCAGCTTCTCTCCAGCCCAGCACATTTTTTTTTAAATTTACATTTCCTTCACCCTCTCCCAGAGAATGGACAAAAGAGCCACTGATCTTGGTCACCAATACCAAAGGATTTTAATATTACAATAACTTTGTATATACCCTTAATGATGTGTCCTCCATTTTCTTCCCTCTCCTTTTTACTGACCCAGCCCGCACCAAGCCTTTATCTATCCCAACTCCTAATTCTGGTCTGTTGTGCTTCTTCTCCATGGGCTCCTCAGCAAAAGGGAAACATCAAGAAACTCCTCTGAATTAGGAGAGCTTAGCACAAACTCAGCTCTCATCCATTTGGAGCAATGCTGCTGCGGTGCTCTTGAGCATATCTGTCATCAGTGTTTCACTGTTTCAGACATGACTACAGCTACATCTTAATCATGTTCCTGCAAGGGCTAGCCAGAGTTCCAGCACTCCAGATAACTTGGGGCAGACAAGGAAGTATGGTCTTCTGCCAAAAACGTGACAGTCAGTGGCAAAATCAACAACTCCTTCACCTAACTCTGATGCATTCATAAAGGAGGATGGAAGGGCAAAGAAAAGATTCACTAAAAAGCTACCTTCATTTTGCCAGCCTGTAAAATGGGACCGTCCAGGTTCATATCAGAGGGCCAGGGGCCAGGAGGTGTAATATTTTAATTTCTTCCCCTTGCTTGGATTTTCAGATAAGAAACAATAAAAATTATGCAAAATGTCTAATAATAGGGCCATTTTTAAAGGTTGCAAGACGGTTGCGAGCATGATATATATCTTTTGAGATCTGAATTTGATTCAACTTCCATTCCAGTATCCAAACACAGCCCATCTTATGTTGCTAATTTTTACCTGGTGCTACCCTCAGAATCTTTGCCTATCCTAGGGATACAGTTTTTTGTGAATGAATAAATAAATAAATAAAACCCTGCATTTAGTGATCACTGCTTCAACCCCTAGGGTGCTGACAAGGCTGAAAAACTCATGACAGATGGAAGGTAGTCACTGCTTTAAACAGTGGTCTCAGTCCTCTCTGAGCCATGTGGCACAGCAGTTAAAGATGTTATGGAACAATATGGTAGCTTAAGCCTTGATATGTCAGCATCTTGTGGTTGCTGTAAGCTACACTGGCAATATTGTCGAACTGCGTTTTGTTTTACTTCTTAATCCTTCTGGTTTTGCCTACTCATTTGTAGGTTTAACATATTAGAAAAAATGCAAAACTTCTTTACAGTGTTTTTGCTGGCTCTGAAAAGTTGATCTACCAGGACTGGTGACTGATATATTACATTTGTCCCTTACGGTAATTGTTTAAATGTTATAGCAGCTTTAACATGTCATCTGTTAAACTTATTGGTGATGCAGCTGTTCAACGTGCAGTGTGGGTAATATTTACATGATTTACTGGGTGACGTACAGTTTTTGATTCAATAGTAATGTATTTGATTCAATAGGTGATGCATCTAATTCAACCGGGAGTCCATCTAATTCAAAGGTGATGCATTTGATTCACTAGCTGATGTACCTGATTTAGAAGGTGATGGATCTAGTTCACTGAGAACGATTCCAATTCCCCCATGCAAGGTATTTACTTCAGCCTGTGATGAATGAGCTTTAATAATAATACATGTTTCTCCAATAGTGGATGTATTGGCTCCAATTTATATCCCAAGCTTCCCAAATCTGGAGTGGAGTGACACCTTGCAGCCACGATTCAGGTGAGGATCACAAGCAGTGTGAAACATTAGCCACTAAACTAATGGGACCAAATTATGTGATAAAAGCCATGCTTCCCAGATGAAATATTTTCACCAGATGTGATGTGGGGATACAAATGCCCTGTCACTGCTGTTATTGCTACCACAGTACATGACGAAAATCCCCAAATCCATTTACCTTCAGTGTCATTGCTGGGATTACATACTCAGTACTTATTTCCCCAGAGCTATGTGAGCTCTCAAATAGCGGCATCTGAACTAACAGCTCCACTCACCTCATTTTTGTGTGTGCTTTTATTTTGTTAGAGGTTGGCAAATATTTAGCCCTAGTGAAAATGAGGAAAAGGGTGTTGGTAAAGAGCAGTATCGCATGGGGTAAGGAGTGTGGGGCCTTGGGACTGTAGAACATATTGCATTGCACCATTTCTGTGCTGGGATCACATCCTGGTGCAAACCTCTGGAAGTGTTAGCTTCACAAGCATTGGTCCATCGTGTTTCTGCTGGATGTTGCCTACCCTAGAACCATTTGTGAATAGGTCAGTCTCACTGCCCTGCCCACCTCTGGCTCCAGCTCCAAAATTAGTGGCAGAATCCTCTCTTACTTGGATAATGGTTGAGACATTTTGGTCATGCAGGTTACATTTTCAGCCACAAATATGGTAGGAACCTTTGCTTGCACACCTATGGAAACAAGGAGCTCTTCTTGGACTCGGGTTTCTTATCCATGTGGGGGCCATCTCCAGAGTTGTGAGTATGATTTATCACTTGTACTACAATAGTGCATAGGAAAGCAGGGTCATCTCAGAAGGTCTGGACTCAGTCATGAAAGATGTGCACCCATACTCAGCTACAAAGCTGAAACAGTTTTTCAGTGGGATCTCAGAGACCCAGAAAGCCGCTTCGCTGCCCAAAGCAGCCCTCTTCTAGTGCCCAGCCCAAGTCTGTGGCTACTTCTTCCTTATAACCTTTCATTGCCCATATGCCCTGTGAAGAATTACTCCTCCAGGGTGGCAGAATCAGCAGCTGCAGCCTATCCAACTTATTTGCCTCCATTTCATGCTCCACTTGGAAGGGTTCCCAGGGCAAATGCTTTGCTTGTTGTGCCCTTGTTGCTGCTCTTTGAGACATGTTCATTTCCTTGTGTGGGGGCAAGTTTTCTTCTTGTACCCATGGCTGATACGTCTGCCTTTTAAAGACTACTAGGCAAATAAATGACAGGGGATGTTTGTAGTGTTGCTGTACAAGCCAGAGTCTTCAAATGCTAACAACAATGTGCTAAATACTAAAGTAGGCATCGAATCTTAAAATAAATAAATAAATAAAAATTCTTTCACACTTTATTGCTCCAGGCTGTGTCTAGAGATGTACTGAAGTTGTTGCAGGAGTCTTAAGTAGTCAGCTTTTTTCTATCCACGTGAGTTTTCAGGGTTGAGATTCGTGCACCTCCATTTGGTATCATATGTTCAGACAGAATACATTAACACATTAGTGTCTGATCTGGGGAAATAGGGCTGTTTTTCCACCTTTCATTCCTCTCTATATATTTCTTTTCCTTGCTTTACTCCCTTCTCTCTAGTCATGGCAGTGACTGAAATCTGTCTTTTCCATTATGAGATATGCAGTGACATCCATCTGCTTCTCCTTAATGCCCAGTCAATAAAATATGTATTCTGTGCTCAGAGAATAGTATATTAACCACCCTTTGCTGGTTTAATGAAGAAAATGAGGAGAAATAATAAGTCTGAAAAATTAAATGGCTTATAGTGATGGTGTCACCTCTTACATAGAGTTCAAACTTTGGATACTACTTTCAAGGACTACAGATCTGACAAACAGTGCTGCAGTGCTAGGTAAGAGCTTTAATAGTCTTAATCTATTAAGTGGTTCCACTTCACACAACATACATTGCCAGCCCTTGTTAAATGTAATGCTTGGTAAGTTGAGCAGGGTCCACTTCTTAGTGATGAGAAAGCAAGAATATTCAATCTTAAGTGCCTGGCATTTTTGAAATTACCTGGGTCTTTTAGACAATCTACAAGGCCAAGAAAGCAAGTACTGCTTCTGTTAGACTATCTGCGTGTTTCAGGCACAGGTATGTCTACATGGGCAGAACAAAACCCACCATTCACTTTTCATGTCATCAGGTACCTGCTCTCACCTCTACCAGTGTCCTCTTTTCCAGAAGGATATACATCCCATATTTCAGGTACAGGTGCCATGGAAGTCTCCATTAAAATGAAAGAAAAACAAGAAACAGTTCTTGTCTTGAACTTTTCTCCAAGGTGTTGTTCAGTTTTTGGGTGTTTTTTTTTAAGTTAGGCTACATTGCAAGGAACATCCCACCTGTCCATTTCTGCACAGACTTCAAGTGTTCAGTTAGGCTCCAAGGTCCAGGCTTCTGAAGTGAATGCCATTTTATTTCCAGGTGAATGCCATTTCCAAACATTCCTCTGCTTTTTTTGGTAACAATGCAGAACTGGGGAAGAAAGCGGGGAAAAGGCACACTCCCTCGGGGACAGGAGTGACTAGATATACAGCTAATTGTTTTGGCTACTTTTTAAAAATTTGTCCCAAGGGCTGAAAAGCTGATCCCACTGGTGGGCAGATAAGCAAATGAATTTGTCTCAGGCTTGATCTGTGCCTCCCAGACCTCCAAGAGTCTTTGCATGTTACAGGGTTTGGAAACTGTAGATGATGCATTCTCTCCTCTCGGCACAGAAGTGCCATAGGCACTCTCATTAGTTGAACATTGCCATTTTTACAATTACAAACCCTGCCATGTTGCGCAGAGGAACTGCAGCTGCTGCTTCTTGGGGTACTGAGTAAAGCATACTCCTGTGATGGCCCCCAGAGACCCATGCACAGCATAGCTTATTGAAACAGATGGGGTAAGGGAGGGATGCTTCATCGACAAAGCACATTTGTCTAAATAGAAGAAGAATGAAAACACAGCACTTATCACTGATGCTTAATCTTAAATCCAGTGAAGTTTGGAATGGGGGAGATGAATGCTGTGCTTACCATGGTGTAATACACAAACACATAAAACCCCCTTCTTCATTCCTCCTTGGTTTTTGAGCACATTCACCACTTAATAAACCCACAGAAAGCAACCAGGCTGCCCCTATGAGCAAGCTGAGAGATAAAGCAGAGCATTTAAATCACTATGAGCTCAGTCTAGCTATGCTCTTTGCCAGCATGTCATGGAAGCACAGTGCAAAGCCCTCCCAACAACATGCAGATGTTGCCTTAGAGCTTCTTATTTTTGAAACCTGGAGCACGCTACACATTATCTTGGGTGTTTCTAGGTCTTTCACTTAAGACTATCACAGCATTCACAAATATTAGAGAATAAGCTCTGTGAAGTGTGGAGATAATCATCATTCCTTTTTATATAGGTGGGGAAACTGAGGACAAATTGCATGCTGGTTATACTAGGAGCTGGAGGTAGAGCCTGGAATTAAATTGTGCTCTTCCACCCTTATTTGGGTTTTCATAATCTACTATTCTGTCATGAAGTGAGAGCAACTCTGAGGTATTTGTTAAGATCAGTAAGGAGCAGTAGGTAACCTTTTCTTCTGTCATGGGGTACATTCTGGCTTGGGAAAAAAGAACCTTTTGCCTCATGGAAACTCTCCCTCTCATGCTCTTTCTTCTAAGGCAAGGGGGAATTTTCAACATCTTTGATGCTACAAGATGCTTTATGGACAGTATTATTATTGGGTAAACGTTTATCAAAGCTCCTTCTCCGGGTTTTGCTAAGGCTCATCGCTCTTAGTGCTGTTAGAGCCTAGTTGTGTTAGATGCTGAACTTGAACAGGTAAGGAGATGTAGTCCAAATCAACCTGAAACAACATTCTAGAGCATGATCCTAAATTAAAGACTACGAAAAGTGTTATTTCCCTAGATTGTCTTTTTACTTTCTCAGGTTCCATGCCTGACAATGTAAACCTCTATACCTGTGCTGAGATTTATCATTACTGGGGCTTCTTGGGAATTCTCTTCTTTCACTATTTGAGTGAGAGGATTCAAACTTTTTTGGGACATAGATTCAATCTGGTCATAGTAGCCAGGACTTCGAGCAAATGTAAGTCAGAACAGTGTGAGACATCTCTCAGGTAAGAGGAAACTACATGGATGGCTTTATCCACAAGAACTCCAGGATTTTGCAATGTGTTTTCCCTTGTAGCTATTTTTACTTTCCCAGGGCGGGGGGAGGTGGAGAGAAGGGGGGAAGAAGGATATCAATGCTTAAGTGAAATTGTTAGCCTGTTAGATTTAAGACATATCCCTGCCAGGTACAACAACTGCACAGCAACAGGCCAAATGATATTTCTGGCATACATATAGCCATTGTCCCAGTTACACAGATTATAGTCATAGCTGAACTAGACACATTTTCACTGTTCTGCTCATAACATTTCTGTACAAACTGTCATTTTTTTTAAACTTGCAGAGCAATTTGAATGGCAAAATAGCATATTTTCAATAGGAAAATTATCAACAGTGGTCTGGGTCTCAGGGTAGCAAAGGGACCATAAAACTAGCTCAACAAGCCAGCTGAGAATTTCCCTGGAGAATTTTCCCAGCTCTTGGCACAGGGGACATCGCAGGGATATGGCCAGGAGGCGGGGAGGAAAGGGGTGTGCACTGTGGCATAATCCTTGGGGGCTCTTTGTTAAAGCAGCCCCAAGGTTGCCCTTAATTGTGTTGTGGGCTGAACTGGCTCCTAACCAGTTGCTGGGGTGTGAGAACTACAAATATGGCACCTTTCTTTCCTCCGCCTCCCAGCTGCAGAAAGCATAGTTTGGCCAGGGTGCAGGAGTCAGCCTCCTGGCTTTTTCTTGCAGCTGAGCTTCTATGCTGTCACTTGTCACTTGACCCTACCTCAGCCCTGGGACAACTATCAACCAAACTGGTATCAAAGCTGGATATCTTGCTTATTTCCATAACTTACACCTCTTAAAAAATGAGCACACACACACACACAAAAAAAATAAAATTCTGATGTGATCATCCATATGTGTGTTTTCTGGAGCAAAATGGAAATGGACAGTAGAAGAAATAAGACAGCAAAATATTCTGTAATTTACGTACCTATTCTAGTGAGGGGTTAATTAATCATGAAAAAGAAACAAGTTATTTTGCCACACATAGAGACAGAAATCATACCAGACGAAGTGTTTTCCCTACCCTTCTCCCTGCTAGTCTTTTATGCCGCCTTCTTTTCCTATTACTTGGAGAGCTACTCATGATATCAGTTTTGAGAAACTCATTTTTTCACAGGCTCTACATTTTGTGTGGTTCCGAGTAAGTGATTAAATCTAGACCAATGCTAGGCTTTTGTACGTATCTGTGAGATATTCGAAGAAACCTTGCTTCCGCAATAGCAAGTCCACTCCCCATCCTTTTACCTTTGTGGACATGTACTTCAAAAACAATTCCACCCAGCACGAAGTCTCCCAGTGTGTTTTGGAGCATAGGCGGATACCTGTCATCTAGGACTTCAACCATAACCTTAGGAAAGTCACAGCCAGAAAATCCAGTTGCTACTGCATGAATGTCCACACAACTCAACAATCAGAAAAGAGCAATTATCCAGTTTTCTAAGCTCCTCATTGTCCTGTATCAGTTGCCACCTTGCCATGAAAAATCATCTGTGTCTAGCAGCTATGCCTTATCTCAACCAAGAGTTAGAGACAAGAAAGTGGACCTCAACATAGGAAAACTTCTGGTACCATAGGTTATTTGTAGGCTGTACTGTCCACACCAGTCTGAAAATGACATTATCATGGGCAATTACAACAAAGAACCATGTCAGAGAGCCAGAACTCCAAATTGCCTGATTTAACACAGATTAGTGCAGAATGATACTTTCTGCCTTTTATTTTGTGTTGCCTGTTTTTTTTTCTACAGAATTTACTGAAAAACACTTCCCTATGAGGAAAATAAGAAAAATACATAGAGATTGTTTTGATCTGCTAAATTTTTCTGACTACTTCAGGCAATCCTGCTGAGATTTGTCTTACTGCAAGTGCCCCATAAACTCCCACCTACCTCCTGTTCATACCCTCTACCCAGCAGAGGCCCTGTTGCTTTATGCTACACCCTAACACAGAGCTGGAGAAAGATTATGAAACAGGGAAACTATCCAGGAACAAAATTGCATATTTTTTTTTCTGTCTTCCAGAGGTAAATAAAAAGTCAAGCCCATCTGACAATGGGATTCAAAGCAAAAATAGAACCTCACATTTTGTCAGATATCCAAGGTTTTTTTCTGGTAGAGAGGTTTTCATAAGCGTTATAACCCCTTTTGGTGGGGTTACATCACCATTTGATCTAAACCCCCACAGTAAGACTACATCTGCTACTAAGCTGTGTTGTAAATGTCTTTAATTTTTATATTTCATCTGAAGGGAGTTGTTAAAGTGGGTTTACAGGGTGATGGCTCTTTGAATAAAAGACATCAGGACTGAAGCAAAGCTCTGCATGACACTTAATTTTCACTCTAATAAGCCCTCCTAAAACATTACAAGATTTTGTTTTTCCCTGAACTTGCTTTCCCTTCCTGCATGATTATTCTTTTTTTTTTATTTTTCCTCCCTCCTTTTTTTTAAGGACACATTTGAGGAGAATGGTTTTATTTTTGCCCAGATGACACCACTTCTCTTTTCACCCTAAGCCAGATGTGCTCCTCTCTCTGAGCAAAAGAAATCTCTCTGAAGTCTTTTTTCAAAGCCATTGCTTTTATTTAGTCTTTTTTTTTCTTTTTTTTTTTTTTTTACTGTTCTTCTGGACTCTCTGGGGCCTTTAGTTTGACTTTTGTCTGTGAGGGTGGGAAAGGATCCTCCAATATGTTTGTGCTCAAATTTTAAGGTCCCTTTGGATGTGTTCTCCAATATATGAAAAAGTTCTGTGCTGACTGAACATAACTAAGTGTGGGACCCTTCTTGATCACCTGGAGGGGTCATTGTAGAGCAAGCATGAAGTATTATCTTTCCCAGTCCCAAGTGCTTTTATTGACTCGTTTTGCCCTGAATAAGAGACAAGAAAGAAAATGTGGAGTCCAGGCTTTTGGCATGGCAACTCAGATCTGAGAATATTTCCACATAGCCATCAAACCTGGCTGGTTTGTTTTTTTGTTTCAGGGTCTTGTTTTTGTTCTGGAGAACAAAACAAATGATTATGGATTGTGGACCTTGGTCATCCAGCAGAAAAATTCAAGAAAAGAAAAATCTGACTCATTAAAGAAAAGGAAGGAATAATATCAATATTTACAATCCGACAAACAGAACATAGAAAACGAAGAGGTCCATCTGCAATGTGATACTCATCTGGAGAACAATATTCTCAAAATGCAGGGAGATTCTGCAGCAGTTCGAAAGAAGGGAATTATGTGTTTGCATCTCTTTGGAGATGTGGGTTTGAAAAGATTTCAAGTATGTAAGAACAGCATGGGCTATGTTCACCAGGCAGGCCTGAACCCAGAATTCAGTGTTGTAATTCAACCTGGGGCTTCTGGATTATGGGACACACAGAAATTACCAGCTAGACGAGATGAGACATATTTTTCTCTCTTTTAAATCAAGAAACAGTAACACGGTTCCTAAAGGAATATTATTATTGCTGCAACAATAAGGTATTGAAACCAAGCACTCAAAAGTCAGTAAATTTCATAAACAGATTTTTCCCGCAAGATTTATACAACCATATTGTGTATTTATTTTTGATTCACAATTTCATTGTGAAATATACATTTTAATGGATTATATTTGTCATTAGTGCACACCATAAATACAACAGTAATCATCAGATTCATAGCTAGCACTCATGCAGAGCTGTACATAATCACAATTCTCTACAAACATATTTGCTTCATGCTCAGAGTTCAAGTGGTAATTCCTGAATAAAGAACATTGGAGATCAGACTTGTGTAACACTCAGAACCATCTGTGCTCCTGAGGCTGTAGAGTGCAGACAAACGCCTGACTCCCTACTCCGAAGTACTTCTTGTCTGGACTATTTTCCTATGCCAGTATATTCATGCTTTCATTAAAATCAGCAAGAATAGCTGAAGCCCGGAGCATGCACCAGTTCCCTAAAACTGCAGGGGCTTACTGCCCATTTCTCAGCACATAGAGTCTGTAGAGATACAATATTAATTTGATTTCTAGCATAGATATAATCTATTTAGATTCGAGCTATTCTCTTTCATGCTATCCTGTTAATATGTTTGGATATACACCCTTCCCCTGCTTCAGAAAACTTCTGAAAACCCACCTTTCTGTGAGGCATGCCAGGTGCTGGACTACTCCCCGCTCTGTGGGTGTTCTTCCTCAAATTATTTTGTTTGTATTGAGTCGTGCCTTCAGGGCCTTATCTTGCATTCCTTGCACTCCCAACATTCACAGAAGTTGATTGAGATACAAAAGGCAGGCCTTTAGCTTGTGCTGAGATCTACTGAGCTTTCTCCTAATTCTGCTTCCAGTGTGGGCTCCGCTGTCCTGAATCCTGAGGACTGGGGACAGCACAGTCTTTTCTGTGTGAGGTGCAGCCTCTCTTCCTGAGTTCAACATTCTCTCTCCCCTATTTTATTTTATTTTTTTTTTCGGGGGGGGGGAGGGGTAGAGGGGGAAGGGGAGTGCTAGGAGAGAGGGGTGGCATCTGTGTGAGTATGGCATTGCATGTGCTGCTGTCATGGACACCTCTGCTTCCTGAATTCAGCAGAATCTAATGCTTTGTTTCGCAAACCACTTGGACGCTGCTGTACAAGTCACTGAAAAACTCTTGTTCCTTCCACTTACCATGCTCTGAAAAAAATCACTGCTTCAATGTTTGTGGTATGGGTATTATATTATAGTCTTAGTGATTTTTTCATATCTATCCTCATAAAAACAGACTTAGCAAAGTTAATTAGGGGTAATTTGCATTCAAGCTATTCATTATTTACTTATCTTTGAACTGCAAACTGTAGGAATGCCATTTGTTCATTAAAATTCCCAATCTTTGCCCACTTTCCCTTTGATAGCACAGTGGTTAAAGAAAGTTGTGCTTAGCTGCTGACTAACCATTTTCTGCACACTGCAGAGATGGCTGCAGGCCATTATTTCAGCATTAGAAAGTAGTTAATATTGAATGCCATGAAGTTAAATTTGTGTTCATTTACTTATTATGTTGGAAACCAGTTGTTCGTTCTGAACAAATTTCCCAGCACTACTCTCAGCCAAGCTCTGCAGACTCAAAAAACATGCGGTAATAATATTGAGAAGGTAAGGAGGTTTGGAATGGGGAAAAAAAGAGGAATGAAACAGATCTCTGAAAAAAAAAACACTGCTGCAAACCCCTGCCCTGGATAAGGCTTCTTTAATTATCACAGTCACTACCCTTGTAAGTTCCTTTTAATAGCACCAGGAAAAAATATGTGTTTTTTATTGTTAGCCACTAATCTCTGAACAATTATGCATCTGTTAATTCCTCAGAAGCTCTTGCAGTGTGCAGTTTACAGATACTGTAAGTTGAAAAGAGATACAATGGCAATTGTCTTGCCAACAGGGAAGACGAAGGACCCATTTCTTAGTTACTCAACAGAGATTGTTTCTCAAGTATCTCTTTGCTAACTTGGCTATGCCTGTCTAAGGTGCAGGAATGACACCACCACAGCAAGAACCACATAGGCAAGCTGAGAATGCACTGGCTAGAAAAGTAACCTCAGCCAAGGTCTGCAAGGCTGTCCAGATGCTGGCAAGCTGTATGGACTGGGGCAAATCATCTCGAACAAGTCTGGGCAGCTGGTGCCTACTCAGGGATTGCTATTTGACAATGCCTCTTTTTGATTTTCCTCTTCCAATGCAACCTTAAAATGATGACATCTTCTAACACTCCCTCCCCCTTCCCTCCATCTCTTGAAATAATGAGCAAATAAGGAAAGAAAATTAAAGAATAAAAAATGTAAGCAGTGATAGGGTGAGATCAATAAACTGTGGATTGCTAGCACTGAGTGAGCCTGAGTAATCTTCTGCATATTGCATGTTGAGTTAACTTGCAAGAGAAATATGTTCCCTCTTATTGTCCTGTGTCTCATTGTGGAAAAGGAAGCAGGGACTGCAAATTAAAATACCCTTGATTTAGGTTCTGAAGGGAGTGCCCAGGAGTTCTTCCTCTATTGCTACATGCTAGAAATTGACCCATCTGCACCATTACAATATAACGAGAATATTTTATTATTGTTTTCAGCCTGTGAATTCTTTTGCCCTGTTCTGCACCCCCCCTGGCCCCCAACACAAAGTCCAATAAAGATGCTTTTGTGAGTAGCATTAGCAAAAGATGCTACTCTATATCAGCACAGGGCTCTGCTGCTTCAGCCTTGCTGCTACAGAAAAGAAGGTGAAAGCTACATGAATAGTAACCCATGTGATAATATACTTATGCCAGCAAACATGCTGGCACAAGAGTGTTGAAGATTTTCTGAGTTGACGTACACGATACTAAGGATTATTCACTAGGAGCCTATGGGACTAAGAGGAGCTCCACCAGAAGTGGACAACTAATGACAACGAACTATGTTCATAGGCATGTTTGCATCACATGAGCTTTAAACAAATAATGAGAAGTCTCTGAGTCACCAGTCTAGGGAGTGTACGTCTCTTAAGGACAGTTCCTTTTCTTCCACCATCAAAGATTTTCTTGGGCTAATGCTGGTGAGCTGCAATTTCCCCAAATCACGGAACAAGGGAGGATGGGTGGAGGTCTCTTCAGTCCCATAGGAACCTATAAGAAAAGGCAGAGCAAGAATTAAAAAAAAATGCTTGACAGGTTATTAATTTTACATGTAGGCAATCAATTCATGTGGAGTATAACTACCATGGTGACAATGGAGCTAAGTTTGTGATGCACTAGGCCTACAGGTAGAAGAAAATAAGGTAGTTTAAGAAATAGAAGGAAACTCATAGGAACAGAATGTTTAGTATTTATATACAGTTGTAGTTCTCACTTTAGCAAATACCAGCCAGCTTCTATAGAGCTAGTAAATGCTGTCCTCTTCTTCTGAAGTCTGGGTATGACAGAGCAGAAAGGGAGGAATACCACAGACTCCAGTGTTATTACTCAGGTGGGAACCCATGTCTACACCTCCTTGCTAGGATCTGCCGAATCAAATGAATAAATTGGGTTTTCCCATCTACAGCTGTTAGAATTGTGTACTGTATGCTATATGTGTGGTGCTGATAGTCAGTGATGAAATATGCTGCATTTTTTCCTACTTTCTGAAAGAGGAAGGGAAACGTTTAAAGAAAGGAAGCTCATTCAAACTACATGTAAGACCACTTCTCAGTGAATGGTGTCTACTTACTCTTTACTTCTAAGCTCTCTTATGTCAAAAATCACCAGTTTGTCACAAAGGGAAACTATAAAGGGCAACTGGAGAAATTAAAGAATCTGTGTGCTGGATTTACTTGCATTTGCATAAGAATAGGCTACTTTTTAATCTCTTGAGCTTCCAAAGAAAATACTCTGGAGGCTCAAAAGAGAATAATTTAATTACCTCAGAGATTCACAAGAAATTAGGCTTCAGTGATGCCTAGGATCGGTTAAATTAATAGGAGATATGCTTCAGTCAGAATATTTGACAGTTATGCAGGGAAATTCTGATGCCAGTGCATTTCCATGGGCTTCACTAGGGTCAAGATTTAGCTCATGCAGGCTATAAACCCAAGATGACTAGTGAATGGGCTGATTCAGTGTACTGTTAGTCCCCTAGAAGAAGAGAGCATACTGCTTCCAAAATTATCTTTCTGGATGTTACAAACTTGGTTTTTCTGGGGTCAATCCCATCTGCCAATATATGTGTGACTACAGCCCTAAAACAGTCAAATGGAAACAATATAAAATCCTAAATACAGTAGCATTTGAGTGACAGGTTTTGGGGGGGTGAGGGGGTAGGATTGTGTTTGTTTTGTTTTTTTTAAAAAGGTTCAAAAATTTTTTTAATGTCTTGGGAGATACAGTGTTCAAAGGGAAGGCCATGGCAATATACAAAAAGAAAATGGCATTTAAGAGCATGAGAAAGAGCCAAATTCTGATTTCTAAGCACAGAACCAAGCCAGTGCTATGAGACAAGTTTTCTCTGGATTTACACCAAAATAATGTGGCCCAGAGTGTAACCATTTCTTTTATCATAAGCCTAAAACCAGATCACTTTGCTTTGACACCTCATTTTGACTGCAATTGCACATGCATGCACCCACACACATGCACTCGTATTCTCTTCTATAGCTTTTCAGTCAAGCCACAGAGCTGTATGGTCTCTCCTGGATAAGCTGTGTTAAATTAAAATTAAACATCACCAAGCTTTGTGCTCAGCCTCCCTCTGTGAGTGCTCTGCTGTGGGTGTGCAGGGGGTTAATATCACAAATGTTCCACAGGAGGTTAGTGGGATTCAGTTTCAGCTAACATTTATTTTGCCAGCTCCTGTTCACTTTCATCTCTGCTTATGAACACTATTATCTTGTTTGTAATAATATATATAGATCACTGCAGCTGCGCTCTGTAAAATTCATCCATTTTTTGAACTTTGCAAAAAAAATTCTGCAAGTCTTTTATCACATTACTGAGCCCTGTGAATTCACCCACCTTCCCAGCCTGGTCTCTCATTCAAACTGTAAGCAGGCATAGGTTTGCAAACCTTTCACTGAGAATGAACTATCATGTTTCTAATGTAACCTCACACCCAATGCGGTTTTGTCTAATTGTGAGCTGTTATTTTAAAAAAGGACTAAGTTACTTCAGCTCCTTTGCTTTTTGTCTGTTCCTATTGTTCATTTCCTGTTATAGGCATTACCTTTGGCAAATGACACGTGCAGCAGTTCAGCATACTGTGCCTGAACTCTTCTGTCCCTTGCTCAGTAGATCGCCAGTAATAATATCTAACTCTTATATAGCACTTTGCCTATCTCACATACATACATCTTTCTGTCCTGGAAGCAGCGGTGTTAATTACTGACGGACACTGGAAGGGCTATTAGTGTATTTGACATTTTCTTTCATTAACTTACAGAAGCCCGTTAAGTGGCATGCTTTTCCATAGACATGATGTAACCCCAGTAATATTTGTATTTCAAAATCCAGTCAGCCTGAAGAAGGAAATGGGTCTTTTTAAACAACCTGTACAGTATAGATGCCTTGAATAGAGGATGTTAGACTAAAGAGAAAGGACTAGACTTGAATTTACACTAAAATTTCCAGCAAAAAATCCTCTTGTCATATATTTTCTATGGTCTGATCCTATGGCTTTATTCTAGAAAGGCACACAATGCGAACTCTTCATTGTAAGTTCTTAATGTTTACTTATCTAGCTATTACTACAGTACAACTTACAATGGAGCTATTATTCCAGAAATTGAATGGTGTGATAAAATAATTGACTTCCTTACTAGTTTCCTAGTCTTCTTCCTCTTCAAGAATCAGAAGTCATTGAATGACTAGGTCAGAGCTCTATTCTGCTTTTCTCATTTTGAGACAGAAAAAGGCAGACTAACTTTCAAAGCCTCTACCCTAGGCTTTCAAGAAGGCAGAGCGTAAAAGAGAGAATAGAAAAGGAAACAAAAAGGAAATGAAATGGAGATTTAAGTAGTTTAGACCTTGTGCTCAGCAGTCCACAAGATCAAACCCACTCCTCTCCATGCAGCAGCTGGTATCAATGCTCTTGCATTGTTCAAACAAGTTCCAGCATTTAGTGAGCTGGGGTGCTGCCTTCTACTGCACTTCTGTAGAGGCCGCCTCTCTGGTTGCGACTGAAGTGTGCCTTCCAGAAGCAGCTTTGCATTACTTTGACAAAGCCAGACAGCACCTGTCCTTGAGGCTTAACAAAAGGTAGTAAAAGGAAGAAGAGAGTAATATCTCTCAGGCCTCTCCTGCTATCACTCTCCCTTTATATTTCATTTAGAGCAAAATGTGAACAAAGAAAGAGTGTTAGACATGCACACTGTAATGAAAATCCATGACTCGACCCTGCATTCATAATTATTTTATAAATAAATGGCTTCTGGAGAGCCACATCTGTCTCTTCCCACAGAGTGTATGTCTTTCATTAATGTATTACAGGCCGAACGAAGCCAGCCTGAGTGCTTTGCTTGCATCTTCCTCTTCCTCTCCATCATTGTCCATGGATAGGTTTTTGTGGTTCAGAGAGAGCTGCAAGCCCCACACGTCTCTGCAGGACTGATGGCTCGTCAATAACATTAGCCAGCATTATGGGCTGCATCGGTGTAGAACAGAATCAATATGGCCAAGTAAAAAGTCTAATCAGTTGACATGACCATCTTCAGCAGGGCTCACGTTACAAGAAATGAGTTTTTTTAAGGAATCAGCATCAGCGCTGCTTATTCACCCCACACCAAGAAGCTTTGACGAAGATTTATTGCTTCTTGTTTTGTTAGCAGTGCAGGGTAAGCTGGTAAAAGTGAAATAATCATTGAGGTTAAAAGAATAATAAAGATCGGACTCTGCAAACACTGCCCACATTTTCCTAAGAAGCTGAAAGAGCTGCTACAGGGGACTCTGCAGTGTGGAAGGGAAGCTGTCTGCACTAGGAAATAAGGATAGTTTAGGGACCCGGATACAGGAATTCATGCCCTTTGTCTGACCAGGTTGCATTCTGTTTTCTCACCCTCTCTTTTTTCACTGATGGGACAGATTCAGATCTCAATTCTACTTGTGCAAATTGAAGTCACTTGGCTGAAAATAGGATTGTTCCAGATTTCTATCGGTGTAAGTGAAAGCAGACTCTGGCAGTCATGCCTATGGCAATGTACATGTCTTAAAACAAGTTTCTCACTGATGCATAGCTTTATCTATGTGGTAATTATGAAGCTGGTTTGCAATCATATCTTTCTCCTCACCCTTCTGCATGCAGATTCACCCACAACACAAGAGCGACAGGGGTGCAGCTATCAGATATTTCACTTTTATGAACTCTGCTGATCATCTGTTCTCATTTGTCCAGTCATCTGAGGGAAACCCTGTTTAATCATGTGAGGGTAAAGCATTAGTGAAATCGTTAGTGCAGCATGGGCAGGCTAATAGGCCCATGCCTCAGCCATTTCTTTGCAGGCATCATACCGCCTACATCAGAGATACTTCAGCAGTGTTATTGCCTAAACAGGTAAAAGAAAATAATTGCATCTTGGAGGCAAGCAGCATGTTTGTGAATGGGAAAATGGACATGTTAACTACTCCCATCCCACTTTGTTAGAATGAAATAGCTGGGAAATGTTCATTAAAAAATAAATAAATCTTGAAACAGGTTAAGTGCTCATTCCAACTAACAACAGAATCGGAGGAAATTAAAGGGCCCGGTTCCACAGGGGCCTTTGTAGACTAGACATAAAATGGAAAGTTTGATTCAGGATTTTCTGCCATTGCCAGGAAAGACTTGATGCTCGCAGACCAGTCTGTGGTACTTATACACAGGAGCGTGACAGACCTGGTGATCTCTTACTGGGCAGTGATAGACCTTCCCTCCCAGCACAGGATTACCAAGCCACTCAATACAGTCACGGGCAGTGGGCAGTCATCTCATTTGCTCCCTCTTAGGCACACACAGAAATGCACACGCTCTCTACAGATTTCATGACGAGGGAGGAATTGTTCTAGGTTTTTAATGTTAGAATAGTAACTATGGGTTTCAGTCAAAATGGAGACCTACAGCAGATTGCACAGACAAGACAAATTCTTCATCCCCGGGAGTCAGTGTCAAGTGCACGTCAATATTGAACTTGTTCTTCAGTGGCAGAGTTCACCTCCAAATTTCCAGTAACATTGGCTGTTGAATATTAGGCCCAACAAACAAAAGACTATGTGGGATAAAATAATCCAGCTTCTGTGTGTTTTATGATTATCTTTTTTGTTGCTGCATGAAGAAAAGCAAGATCTTTTTTAACCAATCTAGATTCTGGACACAAAGTTGGTGTTTTTTTGGGTTTGGTTGTGGTTTTTTTTTTTTAGTGGGAATCCCACTGCAGAATATCAATAGCGTAACATTAATTTAAATGTTTTATTAAAGTAAAAAATAGAGTCAATTTGTATTAAGATTTCACCATTTATAGTGATTCAAGGGAATATTTTACTCTCAGAGCCCCAGGATCTTGGTATATAACATCCTTGTTTGTGTTAACGGAAACTTTACCCCTTTGAATTCACAAGGACTGAAAAGTTTCACCAGGCGCACAGGCTCTGTGTAAATAAGCAGCACACAGCAAACATATTCTTTTAAAAGGATTATCACTTTGACAGCTATTCAGTTGGGGTGGCTTTTTCTGTCCCCTGGAATTCCCAGCTTGCCCTCTTAACTACATAGAAGGTAAATCTGTATAATACTTCACAGCTGCCTTTATTGGGACCTGACACTGAGCCTACTGGATGTGCTTTCCTGGTACAAAGCACCTCGTCAAGTTTCCTGTTCTGGATGCAGTGAACACAGCTGATGAGCTGTCTTATTAAAAGTTATGAGGAAAGGATGTTCACTCCATTACTTTCTGAACCACTGGATACACAGGGCAAAGCTGCTGAGCCGGTCAGTCCCTCAGAGCTCCCTCCCTCACATACAGGCTGCACACTAACAGTTAATAACACACTGCTCCCGTGGTGGTCACCATCAAATTTTATTTTATTTTATTTTATTTTTTAATGGTGTATTTTACTTAATCAGCTTTACCATGACATTTCCTCATCACTGCAGGTCAAACTTGAGCCTTGCTGTCCCGCTGGCACCAAAGACGCCAGCAAAGCTCCCAAAATTTTTAAGTGGGGGCTCTGCCACCCCTCTCTCTGTAGTGACAGGAATGGGGCTAAGAGTAAGATCTCCCTTCCCCCTGTCTGGTTCAAAAAAGAAGGTCATAACAGCACCGTGATTGCTGGGGAGCCGACCAAGGGAGACTGAAGCCCGAGGGGCTCACCACAGGAGGGCTGGTGTGGCACAAATGGTCAAGGAGACCAAAGGCAGGTGTACTGCAAGGGGAGCTGAGATGTCAGACTCCTGCAACCCTCCACGCCACAAACCCTCTGCCCAGGTTCCTGCTGAGGGTGAGCTCAAGGAAAGGGGAACAGGGGCAGAACTGCAACCAAGAGCAGCTGAGAGAGAGACATCTGGGCCGGAGCCAGGGCCAAGGGAGGACTAAGATGCTGTAGCAGAGCTGGGTTGAGAAAAGCAACCTCCTTTTTAAAGAAGAGGATACAATGGCTGCTGCAGTCATGGTTCAGCAGAACCAGCCTCAGCAATGCCATGTATGGAGCAGGTACCCATTACCTTCCTGTTGGTAAAAGAATAAGCTGTTTTCTTAAGTAGTTCAGGCAAAAGCTACAAATAAATGTCTTTTTCTCCACCACCTCACTGAAGCAAAGGACATTTTGCAAGCAGCCTGCTTTGGAAAACTGCTGGTGCTTGGACTGGAAGAACACAATTAAAAGATGCAGTAAAAATTGACAAATCTTGGTATGGGAAACTGAAAATACATTACAATCCCAATTGAACTATAAATAAAAAACCTAAATTAAATAAATCTTGCACAATTATGGATTAAAATATGTTTGACTTTAATGACTTAGCAACCATTTCAGGAGTCAAGGCCTGTATGCTGAGGCCACACGTCTTGCACAGGGATGTAATAATAAACAAGTTGCCTGCTGCTGCTATGCCATATAGGGATGATAAGGGAAGGGGGACGAGCATTTTGCTGGTTTTCTGGTTGCTGGTTAGGCCTCCTTCATAGGCCCATCTCTCTGTGCCAAACTCTGACCATATAACTTTGGTAACAGCAAACAGTGTCAGTAATAGACTCAATAATGAGTGAAAAAGAAACCCAACCCAATAACACCCGAACCTCTAGGGGAGCATTAGCAGCAATTGCTGTCATCCGCTGTTGGGAAACTGCCGGTCTGTCCTAATGGCAACCTATCATCCACAGGCTGCAGCAGGATGCTGGGCTCAGTGAGCCGCAAAGTAGCAAACCCCAAAAGGGTCAGGCTTGGTGGACAGCAATGTGCTCCTCCACCACAGCTCCACAGAGCAGGATTTTGGTGGCCCAGGTCTGCTTGGGCAGCTGTGTGTGGGGTTTGGAGCGAGGTGGTGGCAGGAAAGGTGGGCTCCAGTCCCTGCTCTGTCCCCTGCTTGCTCCAGCCTGCAGCAGTGGCTCTGGGGAATGAGGGCAGAGTGCTGCCCTCTCCTTTTGGACGATAAGGCCAGGATAGCCTCAGCTGCTATCACTTTCTTCTTGAGAAAGGTGGGGGAATGGGAGTGGATCCAGACCACTTGAATGGCACTGGCACGGCTGGCCCCAGATGCCCACTGTGCCAGACTCATGGTGCTCAGAGCTCCCAGGGCTTTCCGGATGTGTATAGCCCTCACTATGGCCAAGGAATTAGCTGCACTACACTACCTCTCCAAAGGGAAGAGCTGAGCCTTAACACAGAAACAACAACAAAAAAAAGCCCAGGAAAGTCACTTTTCTTGCCGCAGTAAGCTGCAGCATGGTTTTCATCAGGCAGGTAGCTCTGTGAGAAATGGCTCAAAATCCATTTTCCCCAGGGTGGTGGGTCCTGTCTTGGATAGCAACACCAAGGGAAGAGGTTTCTGCACTTCTTTCCCTCCCTGCAGCAATTCTCAGCATCGATACCTCATCTGCTTTTCCTGTCTCTTACTACTGACACCTGCCACCTTGGTGTTTCTAGCCTTTGGCTAAATTTGGTTGAAGTAGGTCCGTGCATTCACATTACTGGGGAGGGGATAGAGAGGGGCAGAAGTTGCACACAGGCAGATCTATATGCATGCAGTCAGAAAGCATAACATTGATTTCCTTAGGAAACTAGACTGGAAAGAAAACAGCAGTCTACTTTTTCAGGCCTTCCTGCTCTCTGTTTCTCCTACTTACTTTGAAAGTTATGGTAGCCTAAAATAACCTACATTGCATCTAGGAATTTATGTGTTATGCTTGCTGTGAACATTTTTTTTAAAAGGTCTCCTGATTTAAAATATAGCATGTGAGTATGATTTTTTTTTCTCCTTCAACAACTGTTTTCCGGGAGATCTGAAGTTGATTATATTGGGATTGTGATTACTTAGTCGTTTGACTAAAGCTACTTCACAAGTCAGCTCTGACGTGTTACTTTGAATTAAGATGAGGTTTCTCATCTTATGTTTTACAGAAAGAGCCATTCCAAAAAAAAGAAGTGTGTCCAAAAATTTCTCCTTGAAAACTTGCCTTTACATGACATATGACTGTATTTTGCAAGCTGTTTAGTCACCCATTATTTTTGTTTTATTAGACATAGTTGACCCTTTGATCTCAGTGAATTAACACTTCTACTGATCCAGAGGCTGTAAGTCTAACCCTCATGTTTGTTGACATTGTTTTCTTATGGCTTGGCATTTGTAAACATGCAAATTCTTGCTATAACCTATTAATTTCTAAAATGTTCACAGAATTGATTCCCTGACATACTCTTTGTGACTTAACAGCTTTCTCTGACTTTCCTCTATGGCTTGGCTCTTAGAGCTTGCAGTAGAGTAACACAAGGTTCACATGTATTTTGGCAATTTACCATCTTTTAGAAAAGTCTACTTTAGTGTCTTAGACATTGCAGAAAAAAAGAAAAAAGCCGTTGCAAAGCTTTTTCTGGGCTGTGGCCAGCCTAAGGAAAACACAAAGTTTTCAGGATAGAATTTAGTAGATTTGTAGAGAAACTTGAAACATGGTACACCTCTTGACCTGAATTATTGTAAGCCAATATGCAGTGTATATATACCATGATAAAACTCTCCAGTTGCAGTTTACATTTCATTCATGTAGCTTTTATCACTGGAATCAGTGGACACTGACTGCTTTAGTATGTCAAGGGTTTAACCTTTGTTATTCTGACCTTAATTACAAGACCAGGTCTAGGTTATGGAGTCCAGTTTCCTACCAGCTCCCAGGCATGTCAAACTCTGATTAGAGCCTTCCTGCACCAGGCTGGGTTGAACACACTCGGGCCAAAATGGAGCTCAGTGAGTGTAAAGTTATGGGAACAGATGCCAGAGGCCATGGGAACAGGATGGAAAATTTTACACAGCAACTGTAATGTTTTACATCTTGTAAAATAACCCAGGAGGTAGGAAATTTTTTTTTTTTTAATCCAAATTTCAAAGTTTGTCTTTTCTCATGTCATAGAAGGTATTCCAGACAACCTGCATATTTGATAGCCCCCAGTCCCTTTCCCATATCATTGAGAAAGGTATATCATTATTATTCATTGCCAATGAGAGGATGAAAATATCTATCTGAATTATATTTCAGTGCAAGACACCTCCTGTGAAAAACTTAGGACAAGACTACTCGAGGACTACAGTCTTTGTGTAAGTCCTTTGCCTTAGATATCTTAATTCTAAAATTTTCTATAATGTTGGTGCTGAGAAATTCTTTATTTTGAAATGAGCGCACGCACAAAAGGAAAAGGAAAACTAGAATTGTTGAACACAAAATGTGAAATTACGAGAGTGCTTTAAATTTTTAATATCACTTAAATTTGAAAGACTGAAGCTCTCTAAAATCTTGGAAATGGCATAATAATTTCAAATAATTTCATACTGCACATGCCCAGAGCTCTGATAACCTCCACACTTAACTGCTAGTAAGTTTTTTTCTTCACACATTCCAATAATGTGACGCCACTCTCTGCAACGTAGAATGTGTGACTCATAATTATTGTAGCACTTCAGATTTCTCTGTGAGTCCTGGCATATGGGAAAGAATTCAAACTCTGTTACAGAGGATCAAAATAGATTACACCAATTAAATCAAATGCTCTAACCAGGAAAATCTAAAGTGATCTTAAAATATATGATTAAAAAAGACAAAGATAAGGAGGAAGGGCAACTGCACAAAAATATCATCTTGGAAACAAAGAAAAAAGATTTCAAATGGCAAGGATACCTTTGCTGGCCCACGAAAGGGATGATAAGAAGCAGAAAATACCACCAGTTATGGTGAAAGAGTAGATAGATCTTTGAGATGTGAGAAAATGAGTTGGCAAGATGAACACATTTAACCTGTATTGTGGTACAGACGGGAATACCAAAGGGCCTTGAACTTGTCCTTATAACGGTCTGCTTACTTAGTTAAACACCACCGGGTATATATGAAATAAGATGGAAAAGAAGTCCAACCTCTGCTTTTGCAGATAACAATATTTAAATCTCCTCATAAACTGATTTGGTCTCTATCATCTAGCTAGTTCTCATTTCGGCCTTTTCTTCTGATACTGGATGGTTGATCCAGAATCTCTCTGCTCCAACATTTAAACTTGTTTCTCCTTTCTGGCATAAAATTAAATATAGCTATTTGTTCTTGTTACTATACGTAGCTCTTCTTTTTCCCTCATGTTTACAACCCACTCCATTGTCATATATTCATGCAGTACAATCATGCTCCCCCTTCACCTCTCATTTGCTTGGCTTTGGAAACTGAACTCTCTTAAGCTACCATCATAAAAGTGCCTATTTCCTTCTCTGCAAGCACAGGCAGCCTTTCTTTGAATTTGTCTTTCTTGTCCCTGGGCAACTGAGCCATATGCAGTGCTCTAAATGAAGGCGGGATTTGGTTGGGAGAAGTAGCAGTGGTGCTGTCCAGACTCTCATGGAAATGACTCATCTGATAAATCCTGGAATCGTGTTTGATCTTGAAAGCCTCTGCACTTCATCAGGAAGCATCTTCATGTTGTTGCTTGGTCTCACTTTTTTTATCCCGTGAAAGAGGATTTTGATATTTGCTTTAATTTTGCAAAGTCTGAGTCACTAGACCTCTGGCAAGCCTGACATTGTTCCTAAGACTTCTAAAACACGCATTTTGGGATGTCCAGTTTTGCTCTTCTGCATAAACTCCTGTTAGGCTTTTTTTCTTACTATTAGCATCCCTTTTGACACCATCTTTCATACTGCTGTGTAATATTTTCCCTAGGTGCTGCTACAGTGTTTAGGAATGGAACTAAAAATGGGGATCTGGATGCCACATCAGCAGCATACTGCTCTGGAGAACTTGCCATGAGCAAGCAATCCCAAGCAGTGCAGGAAACTCCAAAAGAGGCATTCAATGACTGCCATGTGGTAAAACGCTCAGAAAGCTTCACTGCAGTGTTTGGGACTAGTACTCCCCTGGGATGTATTATCGGTTCAATGGCATTGCCTCCACGGGATATTTTGCTGAACTCTTGTGTTGGCCATTGCTGGAAACACCTCACCTTGGAAGAAGCTATCATAGGATCAGCAGCATATTTGTGGGAGAATTGAAAACTAGTTGAAACACTGGAGCAACAGAGATGCTATAACAGGATAAATTTTTTTTGCCTAACGGCTGGAAGTTGCCACCTGAAAGCAGGGCACTGGGATCCTATGGAGACCTCAGCATATATGCAGCACATAGCTACCTTGGCTCTGCCATGACGGACATGACTGTAAGCAGCAATACTTATTTGGTCTGACTGTCATTCTGTGTTCTTCTTTACAGAGAGGCTTCAGCTAAAGGTCACGGGAGAGCCACTGTATATTTTTTCTTCAAACAAAATCAATTGAAAGACCTAGAACACAATAAGTTATGTTGCAGGGCTGCACTTGCATGTATTCCCATTGGAGACCTATCAATGTGAACTAGCACTGTTGGGAAATCTCTCCAGCTACCCCAGTTAATCAATATCTGTTCATTATACTGTCTCTGATGAATACGGGTAAGGATTGGGTAAGCATGTGTCAGGTGACTTAAAAATAACTGCACCTCACAGAAGATCAATAGAGGGTGGGTTTTTCTTTTTCCCCAAGTATTACTTCAGGCAAACTAATGTACTTTTTATCCCCCTCTCTTCTTACCACCCCTTGATCATTGTTGGTATATCAACATCACTGTAGGAGTGGCTTTATTAAATTAGTGGCACTTAATCTACTGTCATATTGTCAACTTGAAGGGAGTGAACAAGCAGACAGCAAGTTTTCAGGTGGCCCAGTGTGCTTCGACTGGCTCTCACCCAGGCAGTCAGCTCAGAGCTGTGCCAAAAGCAGTCTTTCTGGGTGCCTGCTAATATCTCTGCCCTGAGTATGAAAACCCTATGCTAGAAAAAAATTGTTTTAGGGGAATTCATGCCAATTATAGATGTGTTATGACAGATGAAAAGATTATAATTATGCTTGGCTTCCATGCAAAACTATATTAACACATCTATGACATTTAATAACATGGGAGGATAAGCACATGCCTCAACAGAGGTTGACTTTCCCCAAAGTTGCTTAACAATTTTTTTCTTCCCTTCCTCCCTCTTTTTCATGCCCATTGAAATTAAGAAGAGCTGCATATGCTTGCAGCATTTTGGGGGAAACAAGGAAAAGTAAGAAAAAAGAAAGTGAAGGGGAGAAGAAATGATGAAAAAAAAAAAGAAAGGAAAAGGGAAAAGTAAGAAAAAAGAAAGTGAAGGGGAGAAGAAATGATGTAAAAAAAAAGAAAGGAAAAGGCAAAAAGGGAAGGGAAGGGAAGGGAAGGGAA
>JAOXJM010000019.1:34664167-34682783 GCA_026413425.1 Tringa solitaria
GGAAGGGAAGGGAAGGGAAGGGAAGGGAAGGGAAGGGAAGGGAAGGGAAGGGGTGATGTAAATTAATGACATGAAGCTAGCAACTGCGAGTCAGGAACAGATTAAAGGCATTTAGCTCCTTATTGGGCTGTTTATATCAGACTGATGAACAAAAAAGGCAAACTGAATAAACACTCTCCCAAGCCTTTAGCTAGTAGACTTGGGGCAGACATCTTGTGTCTATATGGCTCATGGATCTCAGCACATAGACTAAATTAAATCTGGGAAGAAGCTGGATTGGAAAGTGAAGTCTTGTTTTCAGAGCTAAATGTTTGCGGAAAACTCGCCATTGGTCATTCTGGGAGGGCTGCAGAAGGATAGACCTGGTGACAGCTTAGGGAAGTGCTAAACCCATCAGAGAGTATGTATTACCTGCCAACCAACCACACACTTTTCTCAGACTTACAGTTCATAGTGCTTAGCAAATGCTAGATAATTGGCCTTCACATTCCTTTCTTTCCCCACTCCCACATTCAGCTGGTAAGTCCAGTTTCCTCTATTTTGCTGATAAGGAAATGTGAGGCAACCAAAAAGGGTTATTGACTCTTGCCAGACACCGAGCAGGCTGTTTCCAGTACAGCCAACCTGTTAGAGAAGGACTCATTTGCAAGCAGATATCCATTCCCATTGAGCTAAACAGGACTGTACATGTGCTTAAAACTCAGCATATACCCACATGTTTTGAGGCATCACAGCCTCAGTGCTCAGCACCTTGCAGCACTTAACAAGACAAGTTGTCTTTTGCTCTTCTTTTGTAGAATTAATTAATGTGAATCAGTCCAACACATGACTCAGATACACTTTTCTACATGGCCTTTTTGTCCCTGTGAGCACAGTGCCATGCTGAAAGATTCCTGATTATGAGACAACTCTTCAGCTGTTTGTTTCTTTTTTGATAAGAAGTACAGTATGTAGAAAATTACTAGTACCATAAGAGCTTAGGCTGAACCAAAACCATTTATCCTAGAAGATGCTTGCTCACATTGCGCCAGCTGCTACTGCTGTCCCTTAGAAGAAAAGCAAGATTCCTGAACAAAACAAGGTATTCTGCCCTGCAAATGGGACTTCAGAACATCTCCCCACATCACATCCTCTTCTTGTCAGTATGGAGCACAAAGGCAATCACAAGAAGTCAAAGGTGAATCCTTAGTTATAAATGCTTACGGCCCAGTTCTAGATTACCAGGCAAAGGTTGGTGGGGAGATACAGTTGGCCAATGTCCTCAGCATTTCAAAGAACGAGAAAGTTCTTAGTCAAACATTGCAATTAATGAGCTGTGTGCTTCTGCTTTGAAAAGCCACAGGGGGACTGACCTGTGCTAGGACACTAAGTTAGAGTTTGGCAAGAGCTTTCACTTCCATTTCATATCTGTCAGACATACATAAGTGTGAGAAATGTCCATTTGAAGAGGTTTTTTTTAAGAGCCTAACTTATTGAGACTGTAGGACTCTGGACACTAAAGTAATGATGATATTTCTGAGGAAATGTGTACAAGGCAGGGAAAAAAATATATATATTTCCACCCTAAAACGTTTACATGTTCAATTTCTGGCAAATATGCAGATCTTTAAACATTGTATGCAGCTCTCAAACTACAAGAGGCCTTGTGTAAGCTTTGCAGGTGAACATCCTTCCATGACCATACGCCTTTCCATGAAAAGGTGTATTGTTTGAGAGACTAAAAAATGAAGTGAAAGATGAAAAGACAGAAAGGTCAGTGACTGATAAATCTTTAATATAAAAATTGTACAAGAATTTTGATACAAATTACAAGAGGTATTTGGACAAAGTATGAGTAAAACTCCATTTATATCCCCAAAACCTTATGCATTTTATGCAAAAGACATACTGTAGGACAGTTACAGTACAGAAAATACAAGAAAAGAAATGTCAAATTAAAAACAGGACTTTTTAATTCCCTCAGACTACTAATGGAAAAAACTTGTTTAGAGTACATACAGTATTTATGAAGCTACCAATGTCACGATTATTAGATCAACATGATGCAATTTTTCATATCCCCTTGTACAGCTATATTCCATAGTGCATGCTTTGGTTCTGCAGGCAGGACAGCAGAGCATTCATGTTTTGCTCACATTGAGAACAAACAGTGAACATAAAAAGCCTCATCTATTCCGAATGGAGAAGGACCTTTTGTAAAAACGTCCGTCAGGCCCCGTTTCCACACTTTCCTGTGCCTGGGAGGGGCACCCAAGGAACATGTCTTGACAAAGTCCACCGGAACAAGCCTAGCTTTGCAAGCCAGCAGCGAGCTGACCCTTCTCCATCGCTGAGTGGCACGGGGGGTTTGCTGGGCCACGAGAGCCCTCCCATGCCCACCAAAAAAGGGATTTCCAGACTTTTTCCCTCTGTGGCTGAACCCACTGCCAGGCCCCTACAGACACCCAAATACATGAAGGTTCAAATCCAGTTTATCTCAGCTTACATCTCTGCGTGAACCCCCAGTCAGGTTCCCATCTTTCCAGTTCGGCAGAACTGAAGCACAGCAGACGGCTACATAGGAAATTGCCATGTTGCTCGGCTTCTCAGTCAAAGCTGTTAAAACAACAACTGTGCCAGTGAGCAAGAGCCTTTAGCAAAGCAAAGACACTCCAAACCCCCTTGGTCACAGTTGTAAGCCCCCTACAATGAGATATTCATAGGTACAAACAGGTTGCAGTGACCTGCTTGTGGTAAGTAAAAGTGCATGGAGCTTCAGACGGGGTAAATTTTGAATGTATTCAGGGTTCCGATCAGCTTATTTGCACACCTGTCGCACATACATTACACTGGAACACGGAGCACTTTCTTTTATAGACTGGAGGAGAGGCAGGAGGCATGAACTGAGAACACAAATGCTGCCCATGAGGAAAGAGCCACGTCATGGGAAAGGAGCCCCATATGACATAGGAACCAAAGTTTGCACAAGAAAAAGCAGCATGCTGAATTTCATATTTATAAATAGTTAAATGAGACACACACACACAACAGTGGCCATTTTATTCATCTTGTCACTTTACAAACGGTGACCGTTTTCACAGATGGAATGCATAAAACTTTCCAAAATGGAGAAAATCAGGAGGATGTGTTACTTTTCTGAGAGAATTTTAATGAGAGAGTCTCTTGTAATGAGAGGAGAAGGCGTGCGGACAGGTGAAGGAAATGGGAAAATTAAGACAATGACTGAAGATTGTACAAGGGTTTGTTTAAAAAAATATTTAAAAAGCAGATGTAAAAGTATGGTTGAAAAATAACGAAGAAATAAGCCTTAGTTTGTACATCTTAAGCAACCCTATTTATTCTGTAGGTCATAGGGTAGACCAAGAAGAATGACCCTAGAATCACAGTTGGTGTGGCTACCGTGCCGTTTCACAGCGTGGGGCAGGGCGGGCGGACACGGGACACACAAGACATTCTGCCTCATCAACGCAGAATTTTGGGGGAGAGGGGGGAAGTGGCGGGTGGATGGAGGGGGTGATAGGGACGGGGATGTGAACTGGGCGTTAAAGTGTTGAGGTGGACGTGGTGATCCCACAACACTCCCCCCACTCAGGCACAGAGAGGCGCGTGCAGGAGTGCCACAGGTCCCCCAGAGCCGCTGTTCACAGCCGCTTGCATTTCATAACAGAAGTGGACAGGTTGTGATTAACTATTGATGAGTTTGCCATCCTAACTGTGCATTATCCTCTGATCATTCTCAACCTTTTGTTTGACAACGGATGCCTTATAAAATCTTTATGCATCACTTAGCTAGTCTTGCTCTCTCTTTCTTCTCTAGAAATATAATTGCCCTGGATGCTTTTCTCCACTTTCCTAAACTATTTTCTCCAAAGGTTTGAAGGGAACAGTGTAGGGGATCTGTAGAACATCTGAATAAGCCTCTCTACACATTAGACATTTGCTCACTCATGCTTCTCGTGCTCTTAAGCGCATACGAAGAAATATATATATAGGTAAGTGTGGTGAAAATTATATAATTTTGCCCATTTGTAACCTTCATTTTAAGGCTCTTTGTTCTAACACTGGGTCTATTTCTCCCTCTCTGTGTGTCTCACACACACACACACTCACACCACACACACACACACACAGAGGACCCAAATGGTTTATTTGATCAGAAAGTCCTCAGTTTCCACAGTCTCAGAAATGGTACAGAAAGAAAGGCTGTTGGTCTTGCCCAAGCTCATCATCGCAGGTCACCTAATTGGATTGCTCCCACCTCTGTCAGTGCCATGTGCACATGGAGTTGACAGAGGAGCAGACGCTGGGCTCAGCCCTTACACTTCTGACACAAACAGGCCTCTGGAAATTGTCTGCTGGTTTCACCCTTATAGCTTCTGATGCACTTGGAAGGAGAACGAGGGAAAAGAACAGAGACCTTTGACTGGTAAAAGGCCTCAGCATATTTATAGTGGGTACCATCACTTCTGTTGCAGCAAATTTAAAATTACCACGTAGTGCTGGAGACAGTACTAGCATCTGGACCCAGCAAAGAGGAGCTGCAGCCCACTAATGCCACGAATCAATCCAAGGATATGAAAATCAATGAACCCCAAAATGGTTGTGTTTAGGTCTCCCAGTCTTGGGCTTTGCCTGTAACCCATCTTTGTCTTTTTTGGTGGTGCACTGGTCACCAGCACCTTTCAGCCCACAGTGCCCAGCACTCTCAGGCGTACACAGGATCTGGTGTTAGGATCTCAGCACAGGAACGCTGCTGACCCTGCAAGGAAAGCACGCTTCAGCTGCTCCTCTGCCTACTTGAATTTTCAACTGCTATTCAGCAGTCAGTCAGCATACAATAAAAAGGAAGGGGAGTGGCTGAAGCCAGGTACACTGGCCTTCATGCACTCAGAATTTCTTAAAACATAGCACATGCTGCCAACCTACTTTGCTGTCAAATTCTCTCTTTTTTTCTGATGGCCTCATCTGAGAAGCACTTCTGGAGCCTGTACTTTTGGCAGTGTTCTTGTAAATGAAGGAATAAATCAGAAAAAATTCCTCCTCGTATGAGGGCAGCAGATTGTGTCTCTGATGTGTTTCCCTACCACTTTACAGAGGTTCACACTGACCTCAGTAGGAGATGTTCCTATCACGGCAGAAAGGATATCTGGAATTGGCATTCACTGTAGGAACCCGAGAGGAGGGCATTGCTCTGAAATTTGCCAAGGGTTGGGCTAAACTAGAAAAAGACTGCATATCCTGTTTGCCACCGAAGCTATGCAGCAAATTCACATGACTGTTTCTAGCAGGCACAGTATGGCTTATGCCAATACAAAGCAATTAGTTGCTACATAAGCAGGCAAAAGTGCCGTCACAGACAGTATTTCTCAGCTGACCTTTTGTTAAGAAGCCATCTTGTTACTGTCTGCCTGATAGCTCGATAGAGCAGCCAGTGGCAGCCTTGGGCTTCCCAAAGACAAATCGAAGCGCTCCAGATGGGACTTCCCTTCACTCACCGCAGATGTGTGTGTGTGCATGCGTGTGTGTGTGTGTCAAGGAACGGAGAAGGAAAGCCTAGTTCTTATACTCAATTTCCCCTTCACAGGGAATAAACAGGCAATTACGCATCCTTTTATATTTGATGGCCAAGTGCTGAACTTGAAAGCACACTATTAGTTTGTGTCCCTTCAGGGCCAGTGCAATAAGTAGCCAGGAGAGCTGGGGCTAAGGAAGAGAGGGTGTTGTCTGCTGTTAGTGTGACAGTCTTGTCAGCAGCATTCACATTACTGGAAGGTAATAAAGTGACAAGTAAGTTATTAGAAAGATATGAGGTGAAATTGAACTGAAGCTTCTTTCTGCTCAGCTCAGTTTTTTTTCCTGATTTGTAATGGGCCACTATTTGTTACAAACCAAGCCTTGTCTTGAGATCTTATATAAAAAAAGAAATATTTATTCTTTGCAGGAAAGGTCACATGAATTTACAACATCACACTTTAAAGAAGAGGAATGGGAAAATAGTTTTATGACAACTACAGCTGCTATTTAAAAAAAATACAGTGTCATCATAATGAACAATAATACTGGCAAAAGTCAGAGGACTTGTCAAAAACATGTCCATTTTTTTAACCCTTTGGTGGTCCAGAACTGTTTTGCTTTAGTGCCAGTGCCAAACATAAGAGCAACAGTATTGGGACATACATGATGAACATCTTGATCAAAAAATCAAAGCTATCATTCAACATCACAACTTGACCAGAGAAAACAAACCACATAAGACTGGTTAACTACAGACTCAAGATAATATTACTTATGTAAAAAAGTTGCTGCTTCACCCTGTTACAGGCCATTTTAGAGGCAGTGATAATGCTGCTTGGCAAGAAGAGACAGAAACCATGGGACTGGAACAGACATGTACCTGGGCAAACATGTGGGTAAAAGGTTCAGTCCAACATATGATGCAGCTCTGTTCATGAAGTAAAAAATGGGTATGGAAAAGAGTTCCTTTTATGTCCCTACAGGAGGGGGAAAAAAGCCCAACTTGTAATGTGGCGACAGCAGGATATGCTGATGCTTATCTAGTAAAGTAGCACTACAGTCACTGTTTTGTTGAGTTACTATAGCAGCAAAGTAGTGACATATGGAAAAAAAAAAAAACTAAGAAGGAACTGACATATACCAGCTGCCATCATGTGTCTGCCACTCACCTTTTTCCCACAGGGAACTCCTGCTGCCTCCTTGCCTTTAGTACAGACACCTTTGCTTCTCTTTTGAAATAAAAAAAGAGTAATTCTGTTAACATGACCCAAAGAGAAAAGTGACAAAAACATTCTGGGGACAGAGGAAGGAGTAATAGTTCCGTTCATGTAACTGGCACAAAAAATTTAGAGCAGCACATGTATGCTCCTAGATCAAATACTGTCCCTCCCTTACTCCTTCCCCCGCCACTAATGATGCTGCAAAAATGTCCTGCATAATTAGAGTACAAATAAGTTTCTGAAAAGATGTCCTATGTTATGATGGCAGCTGACATCCCTATTGACCCTGTGAAAAATGGGTCCAAACCAAGCATTTTGATTCTAAAATATCATATACATTGAAGGAGAAATTTTTTAAAATAAATCTCTGGTATTGTAAATGGTTCCTATCTTTGGAGCAGATCAGACCTTGAATCATTATGTTTCTGACCTTTCCACATACCCACACAGCTCTTTGTCGTGTTGCTTAGGCACATTCCTACCCAAAATAATTGCCTATGCTAGATATTCAGTTGGGTTAATTGAAAAGGATAAAACTCAGGGAAAACTGAAGTGGATCCCTGCAGCCCCACTTCCTATTAGCTATACCGGGCCAGATCAACAGAGGTGCTGACCGCCCCTGGCAGCTACTTTACTGTTTAGAACCTACTTTTTTTCCTAAACAGTTCCTTTTTTGGGGGATGGAATGGGAAACACATAGGTGATGGAAAACTTATAAACTTCTGGATCAGGCAGAGGAAGTACTCTTTCATTTCCACAATGGAAAGAAAGGAGGGAGGAAGGGAGGGAGGACGGAAGGAAGGAAGGAAGGAAGGAAGGAAATACACTGACGTTTACTTACAGCAAATACGGTGCACAATTTCTGCTGTGTACAGAACCCTAGGAAACATACTAATTTTATGAGCTCGGTCATGAAAAGACTTTGAGAGATATTTAAGAGCAGTGTCTATGTGCTAATAGGCTTTTTAATCTATACCTTCCATATTTTGTCAAACTGAGTTGTGACTTAGTGACAGAGTGCTTCTACTCGCAGTGTCACCATGGAGCCAGCTGCAGTTTAAGAGGCACAGTTAAAATCTCAGCCTTAACAAAATGTACCTGTTTGAGATATAGCTCAGAAAAATTGACTAAAAATTGTAAGGTGTGCAAAAATATTTATGACTTAAATTAGCTCTTTGCTAACACCAGATAATTAGTCCTCACAGGAGCACCCTTATGAGGAAGATCGTATTAGTATTAGCCATATTTTAACAGATTGGAATACAAATGGGCAAGTGATGTGATCTGTCCAAGACTAAACAGTGAGAAGGGGCCACTAGTCGTATTAAAACTCAAGTCCTGGTTCCCATTCTTGTGATTTGGCTCTGTTTTCCTTCCAAATTTCTTCATATAGGTTTTCAAAAGATAACTAGTGATTAGACAGTATCACATGCTTTCCTGACCCCTCGCCTCCAGAACAAAGAGAAATGCTTAACAACCTCCAGACAAGAAATTCTGTTTCTAAAGGAGGTTCAGTATGATAAAAGTAGACAAAGCCTTTTTGATATTTACAGAAAAATACAACTACCTTGAATAAACAAAACAGTGAAACAACATGGAAAGAGTGACCACAATAACTAAAAGAACCAGACAAGGAGGAATAAACTCCATGCAAAATGAAGAGTGTCTTCCTCACAGCTGGTCTAATTCTTGTAAAACGATTTAGACTGACAAGGTTGGAAACTGAAGGGATAGCCACAGGTTTATAATGGCATAAGCAACTGCACAACACTTATCATCACACCATTACAGCCATGCCCTTTGCTGGACACATGAGATGTTCAGCTGTTATACTTATTGCAGTCTGGGTTGCTGCTGAGATCAACCAGAAATGATATTTCTGTCAGTATGAACAAACTTTTGCCACACAGCCTTTTAAAATACTTTTCAGGTAATTTCAGATGATACAAATTCCACCACAGGAACAATTCTGATAAATACAGATTGTCATACAGATGCATGGTAAGTACGAAGGAGGGAAATGCCTTTCATTTCAATCTAAGTGTATGTAGATGCCCTTCTAAAACATTATTCTGACATTAGTACCACTAGCACTGAAGAAACCAATCGATTTGCCTAGAAATAAGAGTGAGTAATATTCTGTCCACAAGACAGAGATGGTATCTTCTACAAGGCTTAAGCAGAATCTGAATGAAGTTTAGGATGCCATAAAAGTAGGATTGCAGATCTTCTAACAGTTTTTGTAGGTTTGTCCCTGCTTCTTTACTTTTTAGAATGTCCTGTTCCATTTTGTGTAATAAACTGATTTTTTTTCTGTGTAATTCTGCTGAATTTATCTACGGATGATGTTTAAGTTTCCAAACAACTTTACCAAAACCATTTGACCTCTAACAGAAACAGAGCGAAATGAAAATGTAGAAGAGTGATTCATTCAGTTAGGAATTATTTATATAGCTTAAATGTGTTTTTCATTAAAAATGATATTTATTTATACCATACATGCTACAAAACAGTGGGGTTTTCTTACTGTAGATATCATTCAATTTTTTTTTGTTTTGTTTTTTTGACATCTTGCTTGTTCCTAATAGCTTGGGAGGAGGGACAGGAGTGCAGTACAGATAAAACTACAAAGGTCCATGTGTTTTAGAAGAATGCACCTTTACAGTTCTAATTTCTCTCTCTCACAAACAGACTGAGCTTGCACAACACAAAATAAAGCAAAGCAGAACTCTCCACTCAATTTAACAAGGCAAAGTAGTTGAGACTTTGAGGAAAAATAAAAAAAGATGAAAGAAAGCCAGTGAAACTGATTAGCTTTTTGCTATAGTTTCTTCTTGTTGAACCAGAAGGTAAATTTTCCTTACAGTTTCTGTGGGATCCACAAATATTTTCAGGGCTTCATCAGTGTACAGAATCAAAAAAATGATTAGAAGCTTGTAACCCATAGGAACGTAGTGAGAATTTGTTTAGAAAGATTTTTCTTTTATTTTCTACAACTGGAAATACTGATTTATTAGCTATTGAATTCTACTTTTGGAAACAAGAACACTGAAATGCATAAAGAATACTGAAAAAGAGGAAATCCATATTAAGTGTTTCCTCTCAGAAACGTAGCAGGAGTTAAGTACTCAAGTGGACATAAAGGTACGAATAATCAAAATGCACAGCAAATCAAAACAATGACAAGCTGAAACAATGGAGCATTTCTGACTCTTGGCTAAGAAGAATAATGTTCTGGGTCAGTAAATACAGAAAAGGAACACATTCTCACTGAAGGAATATTTTATTGTACGCTGAAATATCTCTTGGGTTTTCATTTGTTTGTTTGTTTGTTTTTGCTTTTGTTATTGTTTTTGTAAAGAAAAGAGTCCACAACATACACCCTAATGGTTTTGGCTGTAGACTGAACTTAAGTAAATACCATCACTCAGTCAGTATGTTGTGGTAACTCAGGCTGCCAGTGTGGTTTACCAGCTCAAGCAACATGTGTAAACACCGGAAACAAAAAAGATTCATCGGACAGTCTCTCTTTCTCTCCGTCTTTCTCAACTGCTTGCTCCTTCTCCCTCTCCTGTTCGTGCTCACTGTCTTGCTCAGTATCGTTCTAGGACTTTCATTGTTTTCTGACAAAACATGTGGGTGAAACACAAAACATTAACACAACTAGTCCTTTTTTTCTGGCATCTAATTTTATCCAAAGGGAAAGTTACCCAATAAAAAGTCCAGCATATGTTTTCAGAGCTACTAAGTGCTTCTGCCATTAATTTCTTTTTGATTGCTTCTATAAAACATGCCTTAATCATACTACAGCACTTTCCATTGCAAAAAAGACAACTTTACAGAACAACATAGTTAACATTATTTCCCTGTTCCTTTTTTTTTTTTTAAAACACCACAAAAAATCCAGGCCATAGTAAGAAGCACACAAAATTATATTCATCTTTGTTCTGTGACAAGTAGTATCAGCATTTATATCCCCAAATATTATGCATGTTTGACAAAAAAAGAAAAATTCCACTGATTCACATGACACAATTCTGTTTTTTTTTTTCTTTTATGTAATGTAGTATATAACGAATAAGGATGCACTATTGTTTCTAGTAATAATTGGCACTTAAAAAAAGCACCAAGAATTCTGTATTTCACTTTACCCCTTTTCCCTCCCCAGTATCTTTTTCTGTAGTCCAAAAACTACAACTGTGGTTATGGTGAATAACTACATTTTCTTTTTTCAAAATGTGTGCAAAGTTGGCACTTTTGTATTAACACTAAACACTAATACTCTTTGTTTGGCATTCATGCCCTCATACTGACCAGACCACTTTTATCTAAGTGTATTTTTTTAAAGACACTTACTGAAAATATGGCAATAGTTTAAGAAAAAAAAAAGCATGGATATTATTACACATCCCCTTGTAGTGTACGAAAAAGTGCATGACTGGATTTATGTAATAGTACAAGACAAAAAAACGGTATCAGATCAGGTACTGTAAAGCATGCCAGCACCTCTGTATTACTTATATCTAGCAGGTAGTTAAAACAAGACCGTGGTTCCTTTAAAAATGTGCATTAAAGCTAACATAAATGAGTAGAACTAGCCAGCGAACTATTTTTCCTGCTTATCTAACAGCTGAATGTAACTGTAAAAATTAAGCAAAAAAATAAGAGTTAAACCACCATCAATACAATTGTTTTACATCATAGGCCTGTCAAGGCTCAATATATATATACAAGTGTAACAGCCATGCTTAGTAGAACGTTATCCCCAATGCTTAGAAGACACAAAGACAACTAAGTAGATTTTTTTCTCTCTCTTTTTGTTTGTTTGCAATTTTTTTTTTTATTTTTTTTTTGTTCTTTTTGTCAAGCAATAGTCATGGGTAGAACAAATTGTCTCTTTGGAGATGACCAAGAACATTCTAACAGAACTAGGGACAACTGCAAGTTTTCTGTGGGTCTGGTTTTTGTTTTTGCTTGCTTTTTTATGAAGGGTCTCTCCCCCCAAATTAAACATCCCACCTTTTTGTTTCTATCCCAAAAAAAAGAAAAAAAATAAACCAACAACCAACAAAGGGGAAAAAGCACCTGGTGTTTCTTTCTTTTGTTAAAAAAGAAAAGAAAAAGATTATATATATATGTATATTTATATATATATATATATATATATATAAAGGGAGACTGTATATGGCAGTTCAGATGTAGTGGGCCCTCTCTGAGAGCTGGCATTATGCTGTGTCCATCCTTGAACTAATCTACTGAAGTGAAGGGAATGTTTTTATGCAGATTGGGGTTCTGACTGTGCCGGTTTCGGCTACGGACAGAGGAGAACATCATGTTGCACCCAGGGACTTTGCACTTGTGCATCTCTCGCAAGTGCACTGTTTTATAATGCACTCTGAGGGTTCCCTTGTTGCTGTACATTTTGTGGCAAATGTTACACATTATCCCACCGTTGCTCACCGAAACACTGTTGAACATGAGGGATCCTGGGACATCGGTGCCCATCCCTACAGCTAAGGCAGGGGCATCTGCTTTGTGGGCAGATTCCCCGCTGTCACTTGCCCCATCGACGTCATCCAGGAGAATGCCCTCATCACTTCCTGCATCAGATTCTCTTGAGGAATGGATACTGCTGCTGGACTGGATGCTGGAGGTGGTGCTCAGGTCTAGGACCATATAGTCTTCCGACATGCCCCTGCTGTACCCATTCATATGGGAATCCTCAGTACCAGCAGGCGAGGAGGTATCTTCCCTTATGTCGAGCCCCATCTGATGCTGAGTGCCATATATCTTCACCAAAAATTCATCACGGAGGTCCTTACTAAGAGAAGGCTGTGAGGTGTCCAGGCCCATGTCATCCAGTTCTTTGGTCAACAGTTTACGGTGCAGGTTTATGTTAGCACTGTGTCTGGGAAAGGAAAAGGGAAGGGAGAAAAGGGAAAATGTACAGTATTTCTGATTAAACATACAGTCATCAAGCACCAAATCCAAATTCTGATTTATCAATTAATTATCATGAAATATCCCCTCTCCGTGTCTCTTGGAAAATTCAGTCTTGCTATAAGTGAACAAATTGCACCACAGAAGCCAAACAAAACAAGCAAATTACCCCTCCATATTGCTTTTCTTTTCAGCTACTGCTCCTCAAATTTAGTCCCCAGCAGCACCTACAGCCCTTTTATTTGATATTTACAAAATAATAAATTGCACTAACAGAAAATGCAAAATGTTCTTCTTAGTCTCTGCTGGCCTTCCTAAAAGCCTTACTTCAAGAGAAAATATTATCAATATAGGGAATATCTCTGCGTGTTCATATCTGTGTCTATCTCTAGATCCATATCCTTATATATTTATACATACACACATATAAATATATAATATATATATACGTATTCACATAACTCTGTAAATGAAATATCGAAGGAGAAAAAAAATAAAGGTAACAATGGTACATAGTCAGAGGTCCTGATTCTGATAATTTAATTCTGGTATAAAGGGATTCAGAATCGGGCCAAACTAAGATGAAGAAGACTTGAAGGGTTTAGGAGAACAAGTCTCTGAAATCTACATGTAAGCTTCTGAAAATCTTAGCCAAAGTCACTGGTTATGTCCTCCTGGGAGGGCGCTACCTCTCCTCCTTGTATTCTTTCCAGTACTGTGTCTGATGCGAGGCTGACTGACCTCAACAGTGTAATTTCCAGTAAAAAAAGCCTACTAATGGCAATGAGAATTTTTCCCCAAATCAATCAAAACACGTAAGCATGGGCTTTGGTTTAGGTGTGTGCCGAAGTCACTGTGGGTGCTTAAGAGACACTGGAAAACCTGTCACTGATGTCAGTGGTCTTTGGACCAGATCCCAAGAGCCATGAAATGAAATATTCTCAAGTGTTTTACAGGATCTGGGCCTTCGTTGTTCAAGAAATAAAGCTCTACATTTGCAAACAATGTAAGCCTTTGGGTTAGTAACTGTGTAAAAAAGCCTATTATTTTAAATACTGCATTCTACTCTCCACTTTTGACATTGGCTTTATTCATCCATTGCAGTAGAACCTCACTGATTTGCAGCAGCGTCAGGAAACCCTCTTTGAAAAACCGCATTTTCTGAATTGACAATGCAACCAACAAACATGACAGACATCAAAGACCTCTGACCACAGAACATGCTCGTTTTGTTGAAGTGCTTAATAATATGAAATCAGTATAAAGTTTTCAGTATTAGAAAACTTTAGAGTTCAGTATTCAGAATGTGCACCATTGCTGAGGAAACAACAAATATTTATTCCATTTCTTTGGAGGGTGACTGGATTTTCAAGTCAGTAAAAAAAAGAATTAGCGAAGTTCTACTGCGTAACATTCTTTGCAAGCTAAGGACCCAAACCCACAATTTACAACATGCAGACTCACCAGTCTGTCTGCCCATTATAAATTGCAGATCAGAGCCCAAATGTAGGAGGGAAAAGAAAGAAGGCAGGGAGGGGGAAAGGGAGGGGGTGGAGCAGGGAGGAGAGAGAGAGAGAAAGAGAGTTTTAACAAAGGAATACTCTAATTTGCAAAAAGCACTAGGTATAAAACTGGCATGGGATGACATAACAGTGATCAAATTTTTTACAGTCATTCAGGTCCTATGGTAACAAAGAAGGAAGAAGGGGAATAATAGCTATTAGCAATATTTCCTTATTGGATGATTTTGTTTTAAGAAACCCTTTGAAACATACCTCTCAACCAGCTGAAGTCCCAAACATGGTACAGCAATACAATGCAGATAAACAAGGAAAATCAAATGTGGGAAGATTAAACTGATGTGGAGTTAATTTCTGTAATCTTCTATCACTTTCCTTGTGATTCAGCTATCCGTTGCACATAACTTATGGGAACAATTACAGAAAACAGCAATAGAAACAATCTGTCCCACTCACCTGCAAATGCAGGTAACCATTCTCTGACACAAAACTGATACTGAACTGTAGTTTAATTGAATCATGTCTGCTCAGGATGCAATTATTCCAGTAAGGGAGAGGTCTAGAAAAGAAAATTTCTCTCCTAATGAGTGACAGTTGAGAGGTATGGGCAAGGGTGGAAAAAAGTAGAGAGTATTCCTTGTTTTTCTCCCACATGGGAAATACTCCTTTCACACAAGCAAGTATAGCACCATTGCTTTTTTGAGGCGCAGAAGTGTAATTATGCATATCCCCACACTGCACTTAGGAAGGCTGAGCTTACCTTGTGATAAGATCAGCTTTCTAATCTTTTGCTAAATTGAGATCACAAAAGAGAGAGAGAGAGAAGAGAGGAGAAAAGAGAAAGAAAGGGGGGGGAGGAGAGAGAGAGAGAGAACAAATTCACATTCCATTCCAGACATATCTGGTTTTTAAAAAGCAAAGAAAAAAAAAGGAAATAATATCTGAAACCAATTGAAACCAATAAAGTAGACTTTAAAAAAAAAGTCTTGACTGTGAAACTGTTTTTTGTCAGCTGTAATCTCACTTACAGTGTTGTTCTGATGGATACTGACTCAACCACACAATATGAAAAACAAAGCAAATTAATCAAAGCATATTCACAGCATCCCCATTATCATCCACAAATGAGTTCTGAACAGATGCATGCAGTGTGCACATACATGAATGATAAGCAGTATTCCTGACAGTCCCTTGCCTTCCTGGTGTCAGATGGTGTACAACTGCACGTAAAGTTGCTCAGTGCAATACAGGAAACGCTTACTGTGAAGGCCTGTCCACGCTGACCACTGTTATTACATGACCATAAAAGCACATTTGTGCTTATCATCATAACGCTAACTGCAAACTACTCATAAAGTGCTCTGTGTTTACTTCTTATGATTTCTCCCCCTCTCTCCCCTCTTCATTCCCCTGGTGCGGGAATTTGCTGCAGTGTAGCAACCAGTCAGGATAACTGCAACTGTTGTTTCCACGCATTTGCGCTTAATATTTCCTTGGTTTGCTGCTGAGAAAAACAGCAGCCAGGCATGCAGTGAAAATAACTTCAGCATTCGCTGAATGAAGAGATAAGAATAAATTACCACGTTAAAGAGGGGCCACTGAGCTCCAGACGGACAGAAGCCATTCTGAGAAAGACCTGTGTAAGGATGCAAACCCTGCCGATGCTCTGATAAGGAGAGATGCCTCCTTTATTCAATTCTCACTTAGAGCAGTGGCAATCGGTAATCTAGTTAAAGTATGTACCAGCCCATAATATCTGTCAGGCAAACGATGTGCAGAAATGTGCGGACAAGTTCTGGCACTCTGCTCAGTAGTGTCCCTTTTCCGCTGTCAGCAGTACTGTTGGATTCTCCTAATATAATTACATTGACTTTTATTCAATTAAGTGCCATTCCTAGCCTTAAAAAAAAGCTACTTTATCAATTGATTCAGGTGTAATGCAATAATAAAGATGAACTCATGGCAGTGCATTAGCTCTGCTGTTCATAACTTCTGAACATAGGTTCATTCATAGCAGTCGATTTCCATTATGCAACCACAGTTCAAAAGAATTGATTCTTCTACATTCATTTCTTAATCTATTTCACTTGTGTTTAATACTCTCCCTAAATATCATATGCAAAAATATTCTGTTAGGTATGAGAGGAGCGACTTGTCAGAAAAAGTTCATTTATTTGGACGCTGAAGTTTTGAAATCTTATGACAAAACCGAAGTCACAGAGGCTAAAACCTTTTCAGAATTAAGAATACTGTGTGATGAAGCTACTAGCCACACACATTTCCAGTAGCTGAACAGTCTTTGGCATAGGAGGGAAGGAAAAATATGTGTCACAGACACACCACTCCGAGTGCTTGGAGCCTGACCCTGCACCTCTCCTGTCTGCTACAGAACCAAATGCAGCACTGTGGCTCAGGCTGAGTAGCCTGTGCAGGGCGCTGCTTGAACAGTGCCCCGCAGAAAGGCAGCGTTTCTCAGGGCTGGCTGGCAGCAGCAATCACAAAGTTTCTTTGGGAAAAGATGACAAAAGAGCTCTGCGTAGGAGCGACATGACCACATATGTAAGGATGGCTACAAATAAGCAAAAAAAAAAAAAAAAAAAAGAAAGGAATTAAGAAAGAAGATTATGGATAAAGGCAGAAGAGAAGCGGTACAGACCAGGAAACTGAAAAAGGGAGATGCTCTGGGAAAAGGCAAGCACTGGCCACCGCCAAATAGAACAGGGTTGAGTTTAGGGGCAGAAATGAAGCACGATATGCTATGAAGACTATTATTCAGGTGAAAAGGCAGAAGAATATGTGGCCGACAACCTGTACTGTGACAACTGTCAGACAACAGCTGCAAATAATAGTCAGAGAGACATGAGAAGAAAAAGGTAGCATTACAAATACTGGCTAAGCCCATACTATCTTTTGTCTTGACAATCTTAACTATTTCTTTGCTCCTCTCACCCAATACTGATCTTTTTGCTGTTTTTCTTGGGAAATGTACTCAGTCATCTTAAATCTCTCCAGTAGTTCCTAGACCCTCTTCTCCATACCAAATCAAATTATTTCATCCTAATTCAGTTCTTTCTCCCCTGATTTGTCACTCCTAAATCATAGCAAGTCCTGTATCAGCCCTCAGCCAATGCTCAGCCACCCTATCTTCTGTTCACCTGCTCCTCCCCATGGCACCTGCAGTTTCTTACTTCAGCTGTTCTGTTCCCTGATGTGACTTAAAATGCCACTACCCCTTCCTCTTCTGAATACTGCTCCCAGGTACGCATAGCCCCTGTCCCCTGAGTAAGGTGAGGCACAGCTTGGGCAGAGTGATTTATGTTGGTGAAGGAACACTGCTATCAAACAGGTGGAAAATCATGGAGCCAGATATGCCAAAAACAGCTGAGCTTCAGCTTTCCATGGCTCCATTTGCCATGTGTGGCAGAGAATGTATACACATCTGTTTAGCTGTGTACTACACGTCATGTACCCTCAAAAATGAGGAGAGTATTATTCTAAGATGTCTTGAGACGCAGCTTCTTGTGGCATGGAATTTTAGCAAAGTCTGGTGTATTTTAGGAGGCCTAGAATGCCCAATTTTTCCACATAATTAACATTCTTCTTTCAAGTTACTAGTTATGAATTTGACATATGATGGGCAAAAGTGTGCAAAAAGTCCTCACAGGAGTAAATTCAGCCTTCTGAATTCAGTGATTTTAAGGACAGATCAAGTGCTGCAGTAATGAGGATAATGATAATGAAGACACACATGAAATGTGTGGTTGTGGCAAAGTGGCAAAGGTATCTCACCTCCCAGTTCACCACTGCCCTTTCAGACAGGAGTTTCAGTAGCAGCACAACACAAGAATGCTACAGCAACTACAGTGGCTCTCTGACTGTCAGCACGATCCCACTGGTGGTAGTATTTTCCTTCCCTTGTGAAGTTCACGGAAGTATTCTTCCATAATTAGAATTCATTGTCAGTTCCACCCCACCTACTACTAGCAAGCTCCTCTAGTGAGAGATGCACTACGCATCAACAGAAGAAAGGGGGTTATAAGCCTAGGAAATATGGTCAATTAAATGTACATGCCATTTACACAGATCATAAATCCAGATCGGGTTCTCTGCAGCAGTTTCTTTCTACACTTGTCAATGACTCTGATTTTTTTAATTTACTATCCATTTGTTGGAAAGAAAAATGTAATGGCCGCTTTATTTTAGTTTATTTTTATTTAGTGAGTATTTTCATTTCTTTTTGAAGTGAGTGAGGAGGAATTTATCAGAGAGTAGAATTTTTCCTGGTGTAGGAATTGGCAGGAATTGTATTCGTGACTCAAGGCCAACTTTGGATGCACCTATGGCCGCAGTCCTATCTGCACTAGGTCAAACCTCATCTTTGATGCACACAGCAGAGTTAGGGAATTTGGATGATAAAGAGTA
>JAOXJM010000019.1:34682883-34696482 GCA_026413425.1 Tringa solitaria
TGATAAAGAGTACTCTATTTAAAATCTAGTATTATACAGAGCAGAAAAAAAAACTGCATGAAAAATTGGGTTGAACGTGTTGTTCACAGGTCAAGGCAGGGCAGGTTGTTGAAGCAGGTTGTTGAAAATGAAACATAAAGCAATATTTTCTTAATATTAATTTTTAAAATTTTCTTAATTTTAATTCTTAATTTTCTTAATTTAGCAAGAAAAAAATATGATTACACTTAAATATTATGGGGATGAGTGTAAAAGAGAATGAGAATGATACAGCAGCCAAATTGTTTGGGCAGTGATTTAGGAACTCAGGAAATTCGTTTTCCAGTCCTTGATGCAGTCAGACAGAAAGGCCAAGCCAACCAATGTCCCAGTTAAATGTACTGGCTATTGGCCCCTTGCTCCTCCTTGGCTGACTATAAGCAACAAAGTTCCCTGATATAAATCACACTCAAACATCAAAGCATACTGTATTGTTCATTAAAATTCTGAAATGAGTAATTTCAACATTTCCTGTTGCATCCTGCAACATACATTCTTCCTATGTTTCCAAATAAACCAATATCTCAATCTCCTATACTTAAAATGTTCTGAAAATGCAGTTTCTCGCAAATACATGATTTGCCAAAGTAATACCTAGTCCTATCATTGTAACACAGCAAGGAAATCACAGACAGAAGGTCACAGCAGGAAGCCATCAGTCTTTGGGCAGCTTTGCCTAAAGATACAGTAAGTGATGCCAGCATTAAGTAATACGATAAAATTATATTTGGAGAATTAATGCATTAAAAGTCAACATTAAATTATTTTCTATTAAATTCTCTTATTTCCAAGTAAAACTAGATTTTTAATACTTTTTTTAAAAGAAGACAGAAGCTAATATTGGGTTATGAAACCTGAAACCACATAATCTTCTGCAGTTTGAAGAAGGTTCTATTAAAAAATCAAAGGCCAGGACACATTTGTCCAGTGGTTTATGTACAGATTGGCAAAGCTCTATTACAGTTAGATATGGAAGTAGCCACTCCAGTTGTACAGGCCCCATGCAAACTATCCTGCTGCTATACTTAGTTTAAAACTAAGCTCTGTCTATCTGGTTTAAAATCCCATAAACAATGACACTTTCATTATTCCTTCCATGAGACTATTTCCACACATATTTTCAGCTCAGTATTCAGTTTATGTTTTTACCTATAATGAAATGTTAAGTAACGTTCTCTTTGTTTCTCTTCACCTCAAAGGCTGTCAATTAAGATTTATGGTTTTGTTTAAAAATCTCACATATCTTAATTCCTAACATAATTTGCTAACACTGCAAAGTATTGCAGTCTTACCTCAATTTCATGATCCTTTTCTGCTTATTTAAGTCTAAAACTCACAGAAAGGCTCAGTATATGTGAACATAACAAAAAGTAAACCCAGAATCTTATGCTTTCTCAGAACATCTGCAGATTGAAAGTGCTGAGTTTCATGCAGTTAAAATCAAAGAACCAGAAAGTAAGACTCTGGCTAAATATAACAATGTACATATTTATGAGAAAAGATATGGCCTTAATTCTGATATTTCTTCAAGAAGGAAACAGCAATCGTTTTCCCCATTTACTTAAAAGAATCAACAAAACAGTTCCTGGAATGTAATGAGTAATGTAAACTGTTAAAGAAATTATTTTCTCAGTTACTGTTCTAATTTTGCCACTCTCTCAGCAGTCTTTGATACAGGTTGGTGGTTTGGGTTTTTTCCAAAAGAAGGAAAGAAAAAAATAAATCCATAAATCTAAAGGAAGACAATAAAGGTTTGAAATCCCCTGATCTGACCTAAATTATAAAATTCACATGTATCTGAACGGGGCTAAGATTTCAGTATGTGTGCTATGTGTCTGATCGTGTTTAGCGTGCCTCTAATTGTAAGGGGGACAGTAGGGATAGGGGCTAGACTTTAGAACAACGAGTAAAGACAAAACACTGTACTACCCAATGAAACCATGGCATTTCTACATGAACAGTTTGGGTATTAACATCAGTTCTTGAGGCTTTAAATTGCATAGAATCTGAAAAATATTAACCTTTCATAGGAAGAAAATCCAAAAGGTAAAATACAGTTCAGCACCTATTAAAAAAAGTAAAAAAACAGTGCTTATTAAATGCAGGAAATAAAGGACAAGCAAGTTCTTGCAAATTAAAGATGTGGAGCCCAGTCATTTCAATCCCTTTCAATATGAAACAAATCACTCACACTGGTCACGGAGACAGCTCCCTCTACACTCAAATTATTCACTTGAAGATAAGCTCCCATCAAACTCTTTAGGGGTTTAACTAATTTACTGCACAGATACGGCACGTCTGTTGTAATAACAGGTAGGATGTATTGGGGTCGACCATTTATCAGAATTAGACTTCTTTTTTCAATTCGCAGTGAATTATGCTGCCTACACTGCTCCTCTTTCTCAGAGCTTCCCATCCCCTTACGGCCCCTAATGTGGCAGGCAAACAAAATTGACAGTCTCATCTTGTCAACAAGGGGTGATTCTCCTGAGAAGCCATTTAACTTTGCAGAGGAAGCAATGTATTAATGTGCCTGTCCCAGGAATGTTAATCATCTTCAAGCTCCCTCTAACTTTGACATGAACGAAATCACCAAATTTGTTTACTAAATGAATCGTAATATGCTAATAAGAGAGCATGACATATATGGTAAAGCCAAACAGATGGTTTGTTTACTCCACTTTGCAACTGTATAAATGTTGTAACTCTGAAGATGTTAGTGAGAATTATTGGTTTGTTGGCAGTGGCAAACATGCCTTTTGCATACTTAATCCACAGTTAGAGTCAGAAAACAATTTGTCATCACTGTGGAATGCATAAAAAATCTTAATACCAAGATGGCATTTGGGGAGAAAGGAGAGCCGACTGTGTGAGCAAATACTCAGGTTAAATGGGGAACTGATATCTGATGGCAATGTTTGCTACCAAATAATTTTTAATGTAAAATCTGACAAGTTCAGGATTCTTGAAATGCCCAATAATTCAGTACATACCTGTTGAGGTGTTTAGTGAGACGGTCCTTACGGTGTGAACAGAATTACACTTTCACAACAGCTGTGTGTGCTCAGAAGCATCGAGGTCATGTCGCACTCTTAATATATTACTATTGTTGTCCATTAAAGATCAAAAGATATTACAAACAAAAAGCACAACCACTGGCGTACTTGCCAAAGTTACTCAGAAACGATCAAAATTGTGTTGCAACACTTCAACCTCTCACTTTACTAGCTGCCTGGAAGCAAAACAGACTCATTACAAAATAGCCAGCACTCTTTTCTAATATCCGGACTGGTTGAGAAAGTTTAGAATAAAAAGATTTATCTGACAGTATATTTCCTATGTGAACTAACTCAGTGTAGTAATGTTACACGCACAAGAAGGTCATCATTGTATGACAAAGTCCTTCAATGGAAATGACAGGTGTTCAGCACCATTGACAAACAGTCTAACTGCCATAAGCTGGTTCTATAATCTACACATTCTCTACAGAAAATTTTATCCCTGTGCAGAAGATTCACATAAGGCCCTGCATGGCAATCATTCATTAGGTCCTCCTCTGCTGTGTGTTGAGGTACTTCGCTGGTCCTTCACACATGGTGTACTTCCCCTTAAGAGGTACTGAGGCAACATCCAGGTAGAATCTGCCAGACTGCATGAATTAACATTTCTTTTCAAACCTAAATCATCTAAATGTTACATGATCCAAGTTTTGTAATCGGAAGTTTTAATCTCTCATTTTATTTTACTGTTATAATAGTCATGTGAGATATAAGTTTGCTGGATTTAATGCAAACAGTCCCTCAGCTCAGCATCCCACTCATGAATTTTACTCAGTTTCAAGTTTCAGTAAGTGCATACAAGATAAAACTCACTCAGAACAGCTAGCTTTCCCCAATCCTGCTTTGAGACCAATTCTTTTCTCCCAGATACTGATCCATAGCAACATGTTATATCACTATTTGCTTAGCAGGTTCATAGACTCTTTGCTGATTGCATTATAAGTTCAAATTCATAATAAACTCTCAGATTCAGGGATAGTTTTGTACGATTTCAGGTTCCACAGCAAATATGTAAACCATTTCTTTTGGTCACAATGCAATGGCAATTTTCATTCCCACTGCTTTGTTTGTCTAAAAATGCTCCTTTTATTTATATAATGCCAGAGGAACTGTGAAACTAAATATAATGTGGCACTTCAACAGGGTTTCTCTATTAGTAATTTTACATTACTAAATAAGTACCCCTTTCAGGTCAACTGATAGCTGATTATCCTATAACCTCCCTTCACTGACGGCCCAACTCTTCAGTAATTTCAATCCTCTGAGATTCTTCCATACATACTATTGTCAGCGGTTATTAAATTCTCAACTTTTTACCCATCCACAAGAGACTGTGCAAAGATATCTAAGGGAAGTATGAGTTCAGCTTGCTGTCCAAGGATTATTTTGGAAGAAACATTAGCGGCCGTCCCAGCCTGGCGCTTATATCTCATTTGAAACATCTACTCATTCCTGACCAACAAAGAAAATTTCAATAAAGTACTTTTACTGGTTTAACAGCAGTGAGCTCCTGGGATTGTCAAAGTGCTCAGTCTTTTCCGAGGAGAGAAGGAATCAGCAGCTCAAATATAATTAACCTTCTATTCTCAATGCAAACTGCCACGCACAGGAGCTCTGCAGTCTATTAGTGAAGTTATAACGGCCAACAGGCAGAGGCAAAATTGGTCAAAAAGTTGGCTGCTGCTGTCATATTTTTAGAATTATGATTAATGACACTAATAATGTGGATGATTACTGATATGTGTATCTCCTGCAGTTTATCATATTGCACTGGCTGCCTACGTCCACAATAAACATGATGCTATCATTTACCTCTTTATTGAAGGCAATCCTTCTCTTGAAGGAGCACATTCTAATTACTTTGTAATGTTTTATGTCTTAAACATTTTGCAGCTCTGGACCTTGCCAACTGCTTCATGTCTACCATTGATTAATTACAGAATGTTTAATCAAAATTTAGAACCTAATGCAGTCATTTATGAGTGTGCTGCAGTGCCAAGATAGTTAGGCTGCCGTCCCAAGCTTGGAGAATGCTGGGTTCAAAATTAAATCCCAGAAATGTGGAAGATGCCAAAGATTTTACCTTGAGTGATTTGAGTTTAAAATCTTACTTCAGTTGATGAATGACAGGCACCCACCCAAAATGAGAGGTCTTTCTTGTGCGTGTTCGTACGCTTGCATGTTCCTTTTTTAAATGTCTTCGTTTTTCCCTTTATGCCATTGTGGCTGCAGTAGATTCTCAGCTCCTTAAACAAGCCTTTCCTGCTGATAGAGCTCTTGTGAACACCAGTCAAGAGAGTGCAGTTTTGAAGTGGTTAAACAAGTGAAAAATAATTTGCAGGGACAAATACATAAGTTTTTTTTTTAATGTGGATTTTTATGGTACTGTCATACAACCATTCACCGTTGAAGTTAAGTGTTTTTTTAATACCATTACTGAACTGCTGAAATGGATGCTAATATAGCTTGGAGTGCTAATGTCAAATACTGGTAATAAAAAAGACAGACTGCTGAATGAAATAATTTCAAGTAAAAAATAGAACAAAAGTGCTCTCACTCTCACTCTCCACTTTTATTGAATTGGGACTGACTGAGCCAATTGCTTTAGAAGTCTGTAAAACACAATTACTAGTGAGCTGACTGACCTGGCAGTGCCCCTTCTGTGACAGAACAGACTAAAAAGGCTGCAGAATTAGTGCTGCTCCCCTATCTGGCTATCAGACCTGAGAGCCGTCCAGCGCAGGATCTATTATCCTTCCTGCCAGGGCCTGCCTCCTCCCCTCATGAAATCTTGACTCTCAGCCTTGCATAATATATCATCTGTGTGCATCTTCTTCTTGAAACAAGGGCTCATTTACCTTTTCTAAGTGCGAATCCAAGTATTTCTATCCATTATATTTTTAGATCATTATCTACCAACAAAGTTATATATAGGTCTTTCCTTTAGTACATGCATCCACAGACACACACACATATATACATGTTTGGGCTATTTTTATTTCCACATTTTTGTGCGTTAGGCACAAAAATACAATGTAAGATTTATGGGCAGCAAAATTAAGTATGTCCCGATTGTATTTTCAGTTGTAAGTGGCTGCGTTGTAATTGCTTTTTTATTTTGGCATAACAAAGAAAAGGAGATAGAGAGGGAGAGAGAGGGAGGAAGAGGGAGAGAAAGGAAAAAAAAAAGTATTGAACTGGAAGCGGGCAACACTTTTCCCTAGTTAATAAAATAAGCAATAAAGTTTGTAAAGGACTAGAATCAAAATCAGTAACATTGAAAATAACAGCTTATAAAACCTAAAATTTACAGCTTATGTTTCAGATTCATATATGACATGGACATGCAGTTCAGGTTTTTTTTTTCTCCTTTCTCTTAAAAACAAAACAAAACAAAACAAAACCCAAAACCAAAGTGACAGCAAAAAGTATCTTCTTATTACAATCCCATCCTTTCTTTCTTTCCTCCCGCTCTCCCCCATACAAAATGAACCGTTTTACATTTTATACACAACGCCAACAAAGTCCTGCAATCCTTTCTTTTTTATGACAGTGTACATTTTTGGCAGATCTAAAAGTCTTTCATTTCTTTTCCAGGTCCATTTATATGAAGCTTGCAGGTGCCTTATGGCAAAAATGTTAAATTATTTCTTAGACAGATCTTTTTAAGTAATGCTTTTTAGGGCAAGCTTAAATGTGAAATGAGCTCTTAATTAAAAAAAAAAAAAAAAAAAGAAAAACTTGCTTAACACAAGGCAAACTGCTCATTTAAAAGATGTTGCTGGGAAGTAGGGAGCCCTCCTTAAAGCGTTAGATTTTCTTTAGACGTGGTAGGCTCAAAACTTCTGTCAGGAAATATCCAGTGTTTGCCATTAAAAGATCAACATGTGAACAGCCTTAAGTGGTATCGCACCTGAGGTATTCCTCTGTTACCTCAAGTCCTGACAGACCGTCTGAGGTATTACTAGTGCCATTGGGAATGTTTTATGTGTACCTGCTCAATGTGAATGAGGGGTTTCTACTGTAGTACCTACAGCATAGCATCACGAATAGTGGTACCCGACGTGTGGCACAGCTGGCCATCTTGCCTGAAGAGAGGCAAAGGAAAGAAGACTGTGAGTACTGCAGGTGAGGATTAAGAGGTAGTGAAAAGCTGTGAACAGTACCTTGCAGTGCACTTGCAGTGCCTATACAGACTCCCCTTCACACTGTTGAGTATTTAATTCTCATTGATAACTCTGCATCTCTTCCTTCAGGATCACCCTTAGGTAAGTAGTCAGCAGTCCATTTTTTTTCCCCTTAACAGTTTCTAACTGCACAGTATATTCCTGCAAATATAGGCTCTACTTTATGAACTTGCTATTACTCCCTGTCATATTTGCTCACCACTAACAACTTGTATAACCATGAAAAGGTGTCCCAGATTTAGAGAGGCTGGATTTGGGGTTTTCTTTTCCCCAGGGCCCATAAACTGCCAAATATTTTTGAGTAACATCTTTTTACTAAGACATACTCCAATGCAAAACATCCCCCTCTTGTCTGTTTGTTGCAAACCCACCTTTAGGCCAGTGCCTCAGACATCAGTGGCTACAGCAAAAAGCTCCCTGTAATTCTTATCCAATGTACCCGAGTCTAATAGCCAAGACCTATCTTGTCAAAAAGCAATGCAATAGGAGCCCAAATGAGCTATGTTTTACTACGCTGATTGCCTGCTACATAATTCTACTTCAAAAAACACCCTGTGACATCACAAACCTTAGGAATGACTGTATCTTTGGGATGAGGCCAACTGTGGACCATGTCTACCTCTGTCTACCTTAGTATACCTATACTGACAAGGTTGCACACAATCCTCCAAAACAGTGTTGTAGCTATCTGGAGTCATCTACACCTGGTAATATTTTCCCCTTCTGAATTATTTTTTCTCTAGGTAATTTCTAGAACTTTCCTCACCAGTTTTCTTACTTTCAGGCAAATTTGTCTGAATTAGCCTATGCCCCAGCACAGTCACTGAGTTAATGTTCTAATGATTGAAATGGCTCGAATTTAGGGGGATCATCATCATTAAGAGAAAAGAAAATGGCCTCATCTAAAAGTAGTATTTGCTTAGACCATAAGATGTAAAGTTTGCCTTTTCAGGTGTCAGTTTCTCTTTTCAGTCAGACAAGCACAGCTAATGAGTGTATCATGTACGTATGTATGATGGCATTTACCTGCCTACTTAGTGTCTCTCACCTTCACCAAGAGTTGTAACACAAAAGACAGGAAACACACAGCTGTTCCTGCCACAGATGTATCTCCCTCTCCCTTTCATTATTTCTCCCCAGACTCCTCCACCCAAGAGTACTACGTCTCTCGGGCTGCAGTGTCTTGTTCCATTTTCACGCATCCAGGCTTTTGGGAGTAGTGCCCTGACGTTATCTTGTATCTATCTGTAAAGTACAGCTTCCTCCACTGTAGCAGAAATCTTATAGTCTTCTGCTGTTAAGTTTAAAAAAACAGCTAGAACCTTTCTCTGCAAGAATTAACGTAGGTAGATGTTTTGTTTACCCCACTTCCAAAATACCCTGGGGAAGATGGGACGTCTCTGTGTACAGGGAACAGCTTTACATTTACTCAGGTAAGTGGAAAACACTCAATTTTCTCCCACTCTCTGGAGAAGAGTTTTGGTTCTTCCAGTTATTTCCTAGGAACCTAGGGGCAAGCAGGAAATTATAAATAAGCATTCATGTTCCTCGTCCTGTCTTCCCAAATATTCCCTTTCCACAAACATAAAGTACACAGAACCTGCACAGGAAACTTGGACAAAACAAATTCAACACAATTTGTCACAAAGCATGCCAAGGGAAAATACTGCTCAATGCATGTTTTGCTTTTGGCTAGTATTTTCAATGTTTTACTTATGCTTACCAACTATCTTAATCCTGGAGCAGCACTTTATTAAAATAAACTTTTCAGGGCACTGAAAAGATTTTGACTTATTTCACAAGCTCACACAAAAACGAGACTTCTTGCACTGCACAAGAAACTCTACTCTCACTCTCAAGTGATAGCATTTTGTGTATGAAAAGAGAACAAGATAATGATGGCAGCAGATCGTTTTGAAAAACAACCAACACCTCCAACTCAAACCCAAAACAAATGAATATTGTGTGGTTGGAAAAGTCCTTTCTATATGCCAGAACTAGTGTCTGTAGGGCTTGTTTTAATTTATGTCTTTTCTTTTAAATAAAAAAAGAGATTTTACAAAGAAATTAGTTCTATACATTCTGGTTTTAATTCTCCTTCTCTTGTTCACATTGGTGAGTGTGCAATGTGATAGGCAGCCTATGTTCAACATGTCTGCTCATAGAAGAGGTTCGGCACAAAAAGTTTCTTTATAATCCAGGTACTCTTGGGTCAAGAAGAGTTATGTGAACATTACCAATGACACACATTGTGTTATTTTTAGTGACTCTGTGAGAGAAAACCTAATGGTTCATACAATTGTACTGGATATGCAGCTAGTCTCTTCATGAATTGCATCATATATGTATGATATACATACATGTATATCATATATAGATGTAAATATGTTTATATTTTTTAAAATGTATAAAATAGCCCTTTTTTCTCCTGAAAATGGTTCATCAAATACATAATATCTTAAAACCTGATTTCCTTGTTCTTACTGGAGGAAATTCAACCTGTATAAGACAGCTAATTATATTAGGGGATATAAAGCAATAGTTAGGGTGGACTAGTGTGAAATATCTTATTTCTTGGAGCTATCTGTTCCTAAAATTGAATACATTTATAGAAAATAATTCTCTAAAATGTTATCTGTAGAAGATTCCAAGCATAGTAGGATGATGAAAAAATGGGTGCTGTTGTGTCAAGCAGGTGATAACAGGAGGCAGGTAGCAGCTTTCTCACATCTTCACCTCCCTTGATAATGTATGCAGTGGCTCATCATAGGTAACTGATGTTAATTTATTCAAGCACACCTGTACAGGGCTGGAAGTCAGGTAACCAGACAAAAAGTATGTCTCTGCTTTTTCAATACAGCTACCCAGAGGCCTATATCTGCACAAATTTAGTTCTGGAGACATCAGCAGGTTTTAATAAACCACCTACAGATGTCTTACTCCATACAAATCAAGGAGTTTACATGTTTAAATCTGGACTGATTTAACTAGCAATCAAGTGGCATGATCACACTTGGCACCAATAGTTGCCTCATATTTATTTATAAGTCACCCTGAGCAGATATTATTTTGTTTTTAAATTAATTCATGGGGCTCAATCACCTCTCCCATCTTGTGGAACACACACACACACACGCTCACTTTGTGAGAAAATTTAAAGACAAACCTGAGCAATTAATAGTCCTACTTTAGCAACAGAAAGACAAAGTGAAAAGTTCTTGCTTTTTTTCTCAGAAGAGGTACACTGAGAATTAATTTATTTTGCATACATTGAGAGAAAGGAAATTGTAGTAAGATATTGTTACTAATGCTGTGTCCTAGCTTAAGAAACACAGACTTTAAGAACTTGGGCGAACTGGGGATTTGGCATGCACTAAGGCTGACAGAGAAGCTGACTGTATTTCTCCTTAAGATCTGACAGTAGCTTCTCAACAAGACTTAGTAAAGGCAGGAGGTCCAGCTGCATTCTGTTTCATCAGTGTTTTTGATCCCCAAATTCTTGGCCCTTAAGGGTGAGAGCCAGAAATAAGCCCAGGTGATTTAAGTTTCACCTTCCAGACCTTCATCTCTGTATGTGCTCTCCAACACAGACTCTTAGATGAAACTTTGGAATTGCTGTCCTCTTTGGACAGGAAACAACTATTCCCTCCTTCCATCAGTATGTCTCATCCACAGCTCAGGATGTGGCTTCAAGGACCAACCAGACCTATGTCTTTGTAAGGCAAAGTCAGTATCTACTGGGGTAGGACTCCCAGATCAGGCTGGGAAGTCAATCCCAGAGGAATCTAACCACTGGGGCCACAGGCCCTTCTCCACACTCACAGGACAGACCTCCTCTGAGTCCAGAGAGAATTCACTTTACAAGGACAATTCTTTCCATTCAAGTGCACGGTTCTCACGGGAACTTATCTTCTTCCCTTCTGTCCCTTTTCCATCTAAAAAATTATTTGGAAAAGATGTCTTTCTGTTCCAAAGGAGGCTTATGGCATTGCTTCTGACCACTGATATAATTTTTAATATGGTCTCTTTTCCTATTTACTCTCCATTGGCTTCTTGCAACAAGATGTAGCCTGAACATCTTGTCTTCAGAAGACAGGACATCTGAAGTAAGTACAGAAACATGGATTAACAGTTAGTTCAGTGAGCGGCTGGTGAAGAATGGGGAAAAAAAAAAAAAGGGGTTTTCACAAGTGTAGTGCTTACAGGAAAAGAAAGAAAGAAAGATTTCCCTACTTGGGGAGAAGATCAAAGATGTAGGGATACATAAGGTTGATTCGATGAGTGATGTTGCTTGCAGCTCAGAAGGCGATGAAAATAGGCCCTTTGAAAAAAATCTAGGCTCAGTGGAGCTTGATTATTCAAAAGCAATATTGTCTAGAAGGGAAACAGAATTACTGGGTCATTAACAGTAAGTGCTGGGACTCTGCTGTGCTTTCTCTGCCCTGTGTTGAAACAACATGTGTGAGGTGGGACTCCTGAATCTTCTGGTTATCTTGACCCTAATTTACAAAGAATAGCAGTGTTCACTCAAAGATCTCAGAAGATATTCTAACCTTCCTGGCAGAAGGATATTTATACAGGAGTTGACCTTGGCACAACTGATGCAGGAATGGTGGACGTGGACTTAGTCATCCCTTAACACGAATTGCTACTGGCTGCATTCCACAACAGAGGGCTGCAGCTGTGACACGAATAAAAAAACCTCCTTTAGTCAAAGCTGACTGTGTTTGCTCCTAACATGATCTGTTGCCTCTTGCAAAGCCCATTTTACAACACTCACTGTTTTTTGAATTTTGTGTATGTACAGGACAGGGGAAATATAATCAAAACTTTGATTAACTAAAATTGCATTAGAAAAGGTCTTGAGCCATATCAGATGTGTCTAAACAAAACCAATGTTATTTATCTCCACATAAGCTTGTATTGTCTTTTTGAACATAACTAGAGATATGAGTTTTAGACCTCTAACTAGTTCTAACAGGATTAATATTACTGATACAATACTCGAATATGATTAATAAAATCACTAAAAATAAAAATAATAACATTATAAGACTCTATAGGTTATGGGATAGCTAGAATTCTAATTTCATTAAGAAGATAATATTGAAAAAATTATTTAATTTTCATTTTCAAAGCAAGGAAATTCTAAGCTTCTCTAGCTAGTGTGACTCACAACACAAGCGAATCACGCACATTTTTATAACGTGTCTAAAACGGAAAAAAATTGCATGACAAATATTATCCAGGAATCATTATTGTGTGCTTTAGCTAGCTATTTTTTATTTCTTCTACAGCAATTAATAGCAACATGCTTCTGAGCTTTTAAGTGAGATTGATTTAAGTGGCTGGAAGAAGTTCTCACTTTGCAATGCTATTAATTTAGTTTTCCAGTTATCTTTGAGGTGCTCTCCATAATCTGAAAAGCTAGAAATTATACAGTTAGGTAATTACTGTCTCTAAAACAAATGCATATATTCAAAAGGAATACCAGCAAAAAATAAAACCAAATTGAATGGAAAAATCTTTAGGGCAATTAAACAGTTTGCACAGAAAAAAAAACACCTCCAAACAAAAGCCCACAAAACTTTTACTTCCTAACTTAATTTTTTAAAAAACCTTATTTTTCTGAGGAAGTATTGCAAAGTAAAATTTAAAATGTTTAGTTAAATCTTTCATCCATTTGCTTTTATATGCTGTACATATGCTTTGATTTCTGCACATTCCTAGACATTGCACTTCTGGATTAGAATAGATAGCCCATTAGTTTTAACGATGTTTCTTCCTCAAGTATCTGAAAGAATTATCAAGAACCATGAGGGTGTTACTTGGTTCTTTCAAGGCATTTCCAGACAACTGTTGCAAATCGGGAGTGCTAATGAACTTAGAAAACCATCAAGCCTGAATAGGCACAGAAACTATACCACACCTTTGAATATTTTGAAGTGTATAATCACTCAAATCTTTGCAATTAAAGGATATAATATGTCTAAGAATTTCTTTTGTTCCAAGTGCAACACATAACTGAAACATTTTCTGAATGTTACTAGTTGGATGATATGAAAAGATAGTCTTGTACCTTACACAACTCAAAATGATGCGTAAATTTTATCTTCAAATATGCAGCCTGCATTTTAAGTTCCTGAATCTGACTTTTATTGTATGGCTTGCTTTCAATAAGCTTAATACGAGTATCCTACATAGTTCACAAAATATTTTCAAAATGCACCTGTTTTTAATGTACTTGTCTTAGAATTATTTTGTGTATGTCATCACAGTCATCTCTTTCTTAGAACATATAAATCTCTACTATG
>JAOXJM010000019.1:34696498-34730923 GCA_026413425.1 Tringa solitaria
CATGATCTATCAATGGATTCCTGATGAAATTTAATATATTGCATAAAGTTCCAAATCCTAAAGCTAGCTGCTTCTTGCTTCACATGCTGAATACAAAGCTGTTTTGCATAGTACATGACTGACTTTTCATAATTCAATTGAGGAAACACCAAACAAGCCAAATTATTGACTAACAAAACCTGTGCAATTTCAGGAATTGAAAGGGGTTGCACATATCTAAACTCAGTGTAGATTATGCCATTTACTCACACGCTTCCCTTGTCAAACTCAAGTCTCATAAAAGTTATCTGGATACCCCAAGAAGGGAGTCTTAATTTAGTTTTACCTGCTTCATGTTCAGCAGTTTCATCCTACTTAAATGCAAACTTTCTAGATTGTCTTTCTTAGCTGTTTTGAAGTTGTATTCTTATATATATTCCTATTTTTCTGTTTAGTTGATTTCATAAATGGTAACAGGGTGGGATATTTGGGGACTGGAATCTCCATCAAAATAGTGAATTTTGGCTCCTCAGTATCCTCAACACTAACTTGCTTTCATTTTATATGACATGATATATTCACTTTTAAGCCACATAAACTTCAATGTGAAAAAAAAAAAAGTGGTGTGTGAAATGTTTTAGTGAAGTTTAATTTCCTTCTTGTGTCTGCTGAATATTTACAACTTAATGAAAAAATATGAAACACAAGTAGAGGAAAAGAGATGACCCAATCTCACCATCACTTCATGAACCAGAAATATTTTGTTATGTGACAATATGATCATCATCATCACATGCAAGAACTTTTATCCACAAGTATGAAATAACTGTGTTATCCTACCACCTTGACAAGTTCCATTTATATTACATTTTCCTCAGGAATCAAAAAGAATAGCGTATTAAAAAAAAAAAAACCAAACCCAAGAGTTTAAGGACCAGCTGCTTCTGTTTAAGCCAAACTGTTTCCGTTTTGACACAGCATAGCTAGGGCATGATGTGATCTGAAGGGCCAGCAGAATATACCCTTGTTGATCTTAAAAATATGTAGGGGTCTAGCCTCTTCTCTCTAAGTGTGCATAATTCCCATCAGTGGAGAAAGGAGTTGCTCACATGTAGAAAAGAAAAAAAAAAATAGACTAAATGATCATAGTGGATAGAAAGGTGTACAAGCTCTACTAAAGAGCGACATCTATTTTCTTAATATTTACTTGTTTCTCATACAACATAGTAGCTCGTTTTAAAAATTGAAGAGAGGAAAGAATAATTTTCTAATGCTTCCTGTTTGCTTTTACATGATCCTGCGGGGATGGAAATCATTGTTTTATTCCAGTCCTTCCGTTCTCTCTCCATCCATTCATCCAACCGTCCACCCTTCCCGTCCTTCCTAGTTCTATGTTTTGATATGCATGCATGAAGATATTTTTGTGTACAATTTACTATACATTTAATAGAAGCTTTTCTTGTTTTAAAAGCTGCAGGGAGAAGAAAATAAATGTAATAAAAGCTGCAGCTTATAAACAGAAGTATAATGCACATGTTCACAGGCACACAGAAAGAATAATGACATTTATTATCTAGTCAGTCACTTAAGAGAATGGCACAAAATATACTATTCTGAATGCCAAGCAACAATGAAGATCTTAAAGTGATAAAACTCTCTCAGTGTCATGGGAACACAATTGTCACTTGTCATTACTGTGCATCTCTCTATTTCTTCGTATATCCTAAACTGCCTATTCTTACATAATTCAACACATTTAATAATGTAGAAAATCAATTAATATTTACTGACCTGTCTCTGCTTCTCCGTGATGGGAACGCAGCATTACAGCCAGCCACTGTGCAGACATGCATCTCTTTTAAATGAACATTTCTGTAGTGAAGCTTCACACTGTAGGAACTCTTGAAACTTTTCTTGCACACATAGCAGATCTTGGGGTCTGGGCTGGAGCACATTTCCCCTTCTGGAGAGAACTTCTGAGGGCTGCTGTAGTTGAATGTAGAGGCGAAACTTTCATGAAGGGCAGCCATACTGGCACTGCCTCCATTGTACAGTCCATATTGGCTCATGTAGAACATATCATATGTAGGATCTGTATACTCTTCCTTCACTTTAATGACATCCTGGTTGGAAGAGTCATTGTGGTTTTCATCTGGTCTGTCACTGTGCATCATAGACTTTTCACCAGGTTCGTGGAGGCGATCATCGCCTTCCATGGATTCCTCACACAATTTGGGCTCTGATGACTCTGACTCATTTTCATAGTCTCTCTCGTGCTCCTGGTCTTCTGATGTCATGCTGTCTGCCCTTCTTATGTCTGGTCTGGAAATGCATCTGCTTCTGTCACTTTTGGAAAAGTCTTTCACAGACAGGCCTGGGCTCATTTCCTCCTGAGAATGGCAGTGATTGTCATGACCAATGTCATTCACCATCGTGCTGTTTTCATTCACCTCTTCGTCCTCATCATCAAACTCATCGGCAGTATCAATAACTTCCTTTTCAATTTTAACTGGCATGCTTGACTTCCTTGGCTTCTTCTTGGGGGCAAGGTCAGCATTAGGCTCTGGGGTGGGCATCAGCACTGAAGGTAATGATGACTCTGAAGGAGGAGGAGGAGGATGCTCCATGCCACTCACTGCTGGTATTATTGGACTGGTAGGGAGTGAGGTTGGAGGACTCACCATTTCTCCAGGAGTAAGTAAATTTCTGTAAAAAGGAGGAACAGGTTGTACAGTCTTTAAAGCCGGGAACACCAGTTGACTGGGAAGAGGGTTCTGTAGTACAGGATCTAGAGGGGGAGTGGTAAACCCCATCGGTGGACGCCCAGGGCTTGTTAAAGTTAGGTTGGACTTCGTACTTGCTATGACTGGAGTGGCAGCACCTGACGTAGCACGAATTAGATCTTTGTCGCGGTTATTTCTTAGCATAGGCATGTGGAGGCGGGGATTGGGGTTAGCACTGTGGCGATTGCGGCTTCTGAGAGAGCTGAAGACCATGTTGCAGCCCTCGATAGTGCACCGGTGCTTGATTTTCAGGTGAACGGCATTGTAGTGGATTTTAAGAGTACCTTTGTCATAAAATGTTTTGCCACACGCGTTACAAAACACTCTTCCTTTCCTGGAGGCCGACCCCATTCTCCTCATTCTGTGAATGCGGAACGAGCTTTTAGTGTGTTCTGGTTTTGATAAATCGTTGACAGGCGTAGGCGTCTGAACAGGAGAGACACAGGCTGGCTCAGTTTTGGGTTCAACGTTTGTGATGCTGGTCAAAGCATTCCTGCTGGATGCTTGCTCATTCTTGAAAGGTGTAGGGGAAACTTCAGATTCACTGCTCTCATTATACTCATTTTGGGTCGTAAGGCTTGGTTCACGGAGCCTCATTGCCGGCTGTTCCAGCAGGAGGCCGTTTGGAGGCAGCCCCAGCAGCGGAGCAGAGACTGGATTTATGTACTGGAATGGAAGCAGGAATGCAAGGCTATTTGGGATGTTTTCAAAATGATGAATGCTGGAAGGGTTGCTATTCTCCAGGTGAGCAAGGAGACTTGGGCTCCTAGTGCGATTATTGCTCTCAATAAAAGTCCTTATATCTGAATCTGTCTTTGAAGATGGCACAGCCACAGCCTGCCCTTCTTTTTCTTGAATTGCCATCAGCTCCACAATGGATTTGGTTTCTCCAAATCTCAGGAACTGCTGAAGGGTAATGATCTCTTCTTCCCTGGACATGATGGCCCAGCGGTCCAGCACCTTGCCTGCAGCATCCTAGAGGCCATATCAAAGAAACAACAAAGACATACACAAAGAAAAAAATTATTGATTCTGCATAATTATTGAATTCAACAGAAGGTGTTCACAGAAGTGAACATGAAACACTAAGCTCAAAAAACAACATGCAAACAGCATTAATAGAACTCGACCAAAAACCGCAAACTTTCCAGCCATGCAAAAGTAGTAATTAGAGTCACAGTCAGAGAAACGGATTGAGTTTAATGATGGCAGAGCAAATAAAATATAGACCACAGGGCTCTGTGATCTAAAATGCTTTCAATACTTTTATTTTAACAACAGTGGTCTATGGACAATGCTACTGTTTAGTATACATTAGTGTAAAACATGAACTGTTGCTATGCACTCCATTGTAAAATACAGAAAATTGTACCTTAATTGCTATTAAATGGTGACCCTATAAGAAAGAGCTAAATAAATGCATTTGATGGATTTGCTTCATAAATATAAGCAGACATAAGACTCAAGTCACTCATAGGCCACTTCACAAGAAATTTTAATGCAAGGCAAATAGACTTAAAAATAGCACATAATACTTGTACCTTACTCCTTTTTTTATTTTTAATTTTTTTCCCCCATTATAGCAATACTGAAAAGCAATACTGAAAAACAATACTGAAAATACTAAAATAAACTTGCATCAGAAGATAGAAATTGGGACACTGTTTTTAAGCATAACTGGACTGTTACTGGCAATTGATTGTAAGCTTGCAATCTTGGTATGGTTTAAGAGATTACTTTTTTGCAGTCTTCTTATAAATGACAGTTAAAAAAATGTAAAAAGTAAGCATCTGATGGATGTAGATAGCATAAATGTGTAAAAATGTTGTCTCTTAACATTGCCTTCTGATAGCAAGGGAAAAATCCAGAGAGAATACACATCAGTAATCACTAGACTATCTGTTGTTAAATATACATTAAAAAGCATTTCACACTTTCATTTTTGCTAGTAAGCATGAGATTTGCCTGAAGGTAGGACTTAAAAATTCTGCAATGTAATGTCAGGCAATCCATTCCAGCATGTATTGATAAAAACATATTAAAATACTTATATAATGAATACATCATTTTATTGGCATCTTTCCTTTTGGGCAAATGCTGGACATAACATCAGCACAGTAACTATGCCCAACAAGCACTGTTGCAAGCCATCAAACCAGAATTATTCCAGTGCTTCCTCATGCATTAAACAGTTTGAAAGCCTTGCAAGATACTCCTCTGTACTGTTTCTGATTTTTTAAAATCTTGAATCTTAGCTTCAGAACCTCATCTGAGCACTTTGGACTACATACTATTGCAAAAACTACTAGCTTGTGTTTGATTATGAAGCCTGCAAATACCTTCCCCCCGCCATGCCCCCCGGTCTTATTTATTTTATTATTTTATTATCTTCAGTCTTCAGAGGATTGACTCTTCTCTCACCTCACATTTTCTAGAGTACTAGGAAATGCAATTTGCCCCAAATAATAAAGCATATATTTATTTGATTACAGTTGGTTTTACTATTTTAGTTCTCATCTGCGTCACCTCTCTGGATAAAAAGTTAACGAAGAAGGTCAATGCCATGTATGTTTCAGTACCTTAGATGTGACTGTAAAGCCTTTAGAAAAGCTCCATGTGTGACCATTCACAATCAAACCTTACAACACTACGAAACCCACCCAGCAATTAGTTATGGAAAACCTTACCCAGCTAAGCCAGATGGAAAGCCCCAGAAACCATCTCTAGGCAGAAAATGTTCAGCATGTATTTACACAGTGATGAAGGAAACACCATGATGCAGATGCTGGTCCTCGTTTGCAGCATTAGTCAGGATATGTCCCCACCTTTGAACACCTTAAAGCACTTTGGACATCTCTAATTTCTACTCCCTCACAGTTTTACCTGTCTGATGGAGCAGTAGTTTACAGGCAGTTTACTAGATAGTAGAAATCATCCAGAACATCAAAAAACCCACCCAACAACTAAGTGAATCAAAATGAAATCAAAATGGGGCAAGTGGAGGGAGGAAAAAAACACTACCATGACAAACCATTAGAGGACAGGTTCTCATTTTAAAGCTCTAAGAATATACGTTTTTCCCCATCCAACTAACTTTGGCTACTCTCCCCACAAGGGTGACTTAAAGCTTCTTACATCTGCTTCTCCCACAGCTTCCTGCCAGCCATAACTCTTCTACATTTGAGTAATCCCTACCTGGAACTGGAAAACCAGACTCAGTTTAGATTTTGGTCTCTAGGCCTTCGCCGCCACCTCTGACCCAATCTATACACACACATTTCTTATTCCAAGCCACAAGTATCAATTCTTTCTAATTGTAACTTGCATTGTCAGAGGATGGAAATAACATTGTCTAATTTACACTACCTACATGTATTGAATTAGGATTCTTGTCTGCAGCCAGCTGTAGGCTGCTTTGCAATGTACTACTGGTAGTAATTTGTTTTGGTTTTGCTTTAATTTGTAAATCATTCACAGGCTTATGTAACAGATGGATGCTTTACAAAAATGGATATTTAAGTAAATAAAAATTAAATACAGCCAGCAGGACAACAACTCACTAGAATAGTAGGTACAGATCCCATCATAGACTCCCACATGTCAGCAGAAGGTGGTGTCACACAGGCCCTCACCCACTGGCCGTGCACACCCAGCTCTTTGCAGGCACACAACAGGCAGACAGCGCCTCAATGAGAGGGCTCCCAGTACGCTTTTGGGTAGTTATCCACAGCATAACTGGGAGAAGCTGGCAGCTGGCTACATGAGCTACCTCCCAATGAGACGCCACCACCTTTTGTTTCATTTAGCCTAAGGATTTGCAATGAGGAGGGCCAGACCTTCAGCAGCTGCTAAGTCCCACTGATCAGAGGAACTGGCAGACGAGGGTGTGATTGCCATGAGGTTACCCTCGCTGTCATAGGAACAGCAGGGAATCAGAATGCTCCTCTTAAATGATCCTTGCCTACTCCTACTAGTTATATCAAGCTATATCTTGTAAATTTTCAGCAAGAAGTTGTTTTGCTATTTCCCCTCAGCAAAAGTGAAGAAAAATTGCACAGATGCCTATATTTCATAGAAAACACACTACTTATGGATACTGTGTAGCATATGCTTCAATATTTACATAGTGATGGCTTTCCATAAATCATTGTATTATGCAAAACTAGATAAAGAGCGAATAGGAATGTCATTTTTTGATAAAACTTAAAATTAACAAAAAATCTAACCATTATCCCCTTTGAATTAAGCTATAACTAGCTAGGGATCTCTCTGTATATGGTAATACTTGATTAGAGGTTCAAGTCCTTTCTTACATGTAATCGATTTCTTGTTTCTTACAATCTCTTACGCTAAATTTTCTCCCCAAAGCCATTAAATCATATCCACATTTAAATATTTCATGACAAAAGGTTCCAATTTATATTACTTTTTTCAGCTTACAACTGATTAAGCTAAGCCTCCTGTGACAATGTGTACAAGGAAGTCAGTGAGTATAGAGATACCAGTGCACACTTACAGCTCTAAGCCAGGCAGTAGACAAGTAAGCTCAACCCGTACAGCATACAGTGATGTTCTTCCTTCTTTGCCCTGACAGCCTTGTTTCGATTTTTATTTTCTTTTATATGTGCGGTAGCTTCCCAAAATTTCAGATGGAGAAAATATTTTAATCTCTAAATCATATTAAATTAACCTCCAAGGATACACGACATAATCTTGAATCTTTTTCTAACTCTAAGCACATGCTTGACTATTATTTTTATAGGTATGGATTCACATACACACATACTACATTAGATCTATAAAGTAATGTCATGATTAATCACCCTGAACCTGCCTCCTGATTTTTGCTGACCATATGTTGGGAAGAGATGTGTCAAGATGTTAGGGTACATGTTGTCTTAAACTTCTGGGTCAGATAAAACAAGTGATGGGTGTCAGATGATTATCTTGGATGATAAAAACAGGCTATGACAGAAGATGGACACAACGATCACTCTAATTTTTGGGAGCCTAACTGGGGAGGACTGTGGTGAGTCTTCATTTCCTGAGGGCCTTTAGACTGTTCAAATGTCAATCTTTTGATTCTGCTTTAAAACCTCCCGATTTAAAAACTACCTATCTAGAAAATAAGGACAGTCTACACAAACATACACTATAAATGTACACTGTAAAACTTGAACATTTGTTATTAAATCAGTTATTTTAAACTCTTACTTTGTGTGAGAAGCTCCACTGGCTCTTGTGCCTGCATTATCTGCAGGTAATTTTGTATGTCTACATGCACACAGACACATATATGTACATACACGTACACACCACAGACTTTTTGCAGGTCCATTTTTCTCTCGCCAATTAACTTCTTGGCATAGGTAAAATATATATATACACCTGGCTGACTACATAGTGAGAGAAGATTATGCAAGTGTTGAGATTAATAAAAAGGTTAAAAAAAAGTTAAAATTGCTTCTTAAACAGGCCTTATGTTCTGAGAAGCACTCAAGGATTATTTTCGGGCACTACTGTGTTAACTTCTGAGAACCACTCAAAGTTATATAGAAATACACAGCTGGCCTTCGTATTTTAGCTAGTTTGCATATGCACCATAACTGCTGCTTTTGATGCATATTAGCTAAGTATCTATGTTACAAAATCTTACATAGATACATTTGATAAAATAATTAGGCAAGCCTAGTGTTTATGACAAGTCTTTCTTCTATAAGGCCTTCTTAAAGAGCTATACATTTCCTAGCTGATCTCAAAGAAACATTTTGAGTGCAGCTGTAAGAGTTGAAAAGCAGACTGAAAGATATTCATGTGGTCATACTATAATTGCAGAGGATGGTTTTAATTAGGGTGTAGACAGAAAAAAAAATCAACATTTGTTTCTAATAAAGAAAAGCCTACATAATTTCCATGATTTAGGGTTTGTTGTTTTTGTTTGGCTGAATTTCCCAGGAGCATCTCTTTGCTTCCCAATTAAATTTCAAGCTGTTATACTATGGGTAGTCCTACAACTCCTGGGGTTAAAGTTACCAAAGTGTGCAGCACACCGACTCACGTTAGTACAGATGGGGCAATGTGCAACACCTCTTGCTGATTTTGGCTAATTCATGCTGACTTTAGTAGAACAGAAGTAAGCCCTATATCTAGTTTTACGTAGAAATGTACACTCACACATACAGTCACATACTCATTCTCTTGATAGGTGTTTTTACTATACTGAACCTAACTCACCTTTGCTCCTGTAAACATGAAGAAAAGGTGTGCATACTTGCTCACTGTGGTGATACATCTGCAACTGATACGAGATTTAACACACCCAGCTTGCAAAGAGCCATGGTTAAATTTTTTTCCCCCTCATCCGTCACTCCTCATCCACCTCCCACCAGCCTCACTTCACCAACTGAAACCATATGAAAACAAACTCATGTTTAAGTGTCAGCAGTCCTTTCCTTGAGTTATACCGCTGCAGCAGTAACAAACACAGTGCAGTACTACCGAGTTCTCAGTCAATAATGGAAATCTTTATCTTTTGGATAAAGATTTAAAGGAGGCTGGACTGCAGCCTCCACTCTGCTAGAAAAATCAAAAGTGATATATCCTCTTCCCTTCTGACACCCCCTTCCTTTTACCTGTTGGACTTGTTTTCTTTGCCCCAAAGACACAGGGTATGCACGAGGAAACCAGCATGTTACAGGAGGGGAATAGAAGAAGCCTGTCTTCCCCCTAAGTATCACTGGGAGTGACATAGTTATATGCATGCTTATATTTACTCTTCTTTTTTTTTGCCAATTTTGTAACAGTGGTTGGTCCTAAGACTCCAGGTCTCTCCTTACGCATTCAACAGCAAAAATCTTTGCATTTTGACCAAAAGGACCCCCAAAGACCTTTGTGAGCTTTACAAACTGATATTGTAGACACCAAATCTGGCTGCACTTTAGATCTGGAGTAATTGCACTTTAAATCCAGAGTAATTCCACTGACCAGGCTGGAAAGTAATTTTGATATAACTTAGCCATGAAACATGATGTGGAGCCAAATCTGTTCGACCGGTTTGAATCGGGGGCGTATCACGATGGTGGAGCACAGCGACTCTGTAACGATGCACAGGAGCACTGCTCAATGGTTTCGGAGTGAAAGTGAGGAACACCATGTCCTGCTGAAACTGCAGATGGAACGTAAGGAGGTGGAATGCAATAACCGCAGCTGAAACCCAGCCAGGACACCGCCGTTAACCACCCACGCTCTCACTAAATGGCCTACAGGGTCTTTACTGACCAAAAGTATGCAGGTCCTCTGTTTTATATCTCATCCCAAAGACATATGCCAGCAGCACAGACCTCTGCACAAGCAACCTGCTGGAGCGCTGGTTCTGGACTAATTTGCAGGGAGTAGTATGAAAATGCTGGATGACTCCTTTTGGGAGTCGCATGATTCCTTTCAGGGACTGAACTTCCTCCTAGGGCACCCCAACTGCAGAATGCCTTTGGATTTTTCAGGTTCACCAACCTTAAAATACATTTGAAAGCATTGCCCTGAAAGATGATGGCACTGTCAAATGCCAACTATAAAGCTTCTATGTGAACTGGGGATAGAGGAGAGAGTCTCTTACTGTTTTCAAAAAAGAAAAATTAATTTTAACTCTTCCCTGTTCTTCCTGAAAGTGTATTCACCTCTGCAGCTCCAGTAAAACTATTAGGATGCAACAACATTAGTTTTAAATGTTACTTCTGATTTTTAAAATACATTGTTTGACTTTTGATAAAATATTCACTTTGTTATGGAATGCTCTTGATTATGGGCCAGATAAGAATGTATAATTCACAAGATGATGATTTTTTTTCTATTTTTTTCTGAATAACACAGCATACAGCATTTTTATCTTTAAGACTACGCTAGATCACTGTGGGGTTACGATGTATTTAATCACAGATGTTCAAGCTTCATTTAATCATAGCAACTACATCAAGCCTCTTTACCATTCGATGCCTGACAAGTTTTTTCACAGTAAACCTCTGTCCACACTTGGAGAAAAAGAATCTAAGCACAGCCAGAGCCTGATATTCTTCTTGCATTTACTAGTTTTACAGTGGTATAACTCCTATGATGTCAAAAAAACTTGCTTTGATTAACTTGCTGTTATGTTGGTGACACCTATTAAATGGCAAAATTTCTCACTAAATGATAACTGTCGAGCTCCTGTTAGCATGGATACACATTAATTCAGCAGCTTTAAGAAGACCCAAAGTAATCTTTTTGTCATTATCTCATTATTTGACATTTACTTTGAAATAGCAGTGCCACTTTCCAAGTATTTTGCCTCTCTTCTGCCAAGAACTGCACAAAATTTCAAATGCAAACAATTATTCCTTTTACCATCAGTTCTAGTTGAGACTTTCAAAAGATTTCTAAAGACTTTCCTAAATGAGTAAATGTGAGGTAAACACAGGCTGTATGGTATGTGGTCACAAAAACATTTTTAATGCACACTAAAGGTGAGGCATTTTTTCTCACACTCATCTAATGGCAGAATGTCAAGATTTTAGAGAAATTGGGTATTCAAATCCTTTAAACAGCTTTGAAATCCACAACCTTGGACTCTCAAGCATAAAGGAGTATTTTGATACCTTTACTTCTCTACAACTTGTGAGAGTGGAAAATTCATTGAAATGTCTCTGAAGAAGCTTTGCCACTAACTTGTGGCAAGTAACAAGAGTGTTTGCCCTTAGGCAGACATGACTCCTAGGGGCAATCAAACCACCAAGCACACAGTGCATGAAGGCAAACATTTTAGACTGTATGAGGTGCCATGGGGACTTTTCAGGATAGGATGTAAACAAAGACACAAACACGGCAAACCACTGAAATAATTCCAGCTATAAATAAACTTTACAACACAATTTTCTATGTAAGTGGGTAGGAAATACACAGTATGTACATAACCCTAGCAATGAATGATTTTCATAGTAATTTTCACCAATTTTTTCATATATAGTTGCCCATTTTGGTATGCCATGTAAGAAAATTTGCCTTGATTCTATCAGTCCATGAAACCACGTGTGGTTTTACTGTTTGGTGTCAGTGCTGCATAACTCACTGAAAAGTAAAGTTACGTTTTCTATGCTCTGGCAGTCTTTCAATAAATTTAGTAAGCTACTTGAATAAATTCCATACATTTAGTAAGCCTTTCTTTCTGAGCCTCAGTTTCACCAACACTGAAAGAATGACACATAATTTTTATGAGAAACAGTAACTATTTATAATGGGCACTGATGAGGTACTCTATTTGCAATACATACAGCCACAGGAGACACTCAGGCTCTCTTCAGCCAAGACCTTCCACAACACACAATGTGATAATACAAGCAAATCTTTTCTGACATCCTTGCTCCATCGAACATTGAGCACACGAAAAGCAGGGGAAAACATCTAACAGTCTAGTCAAAGCGGAATATCACATTGTCCTTTCCTCACTTTAAATCTAAACTGACTAAATCCATAACCCCAACTGGAAAATGTAAGAAGAAAAAAAAAAAAAAAGCTGAGTCTTCCCAGGCTTGTAAGTAAAACTTCCAAAGAAGTCAGTAAGAAATTTGCCTAACTAGTGGCATTGAAAGGAATTGAGAAGTTGCCCAAGGACAAAAGCACTAGAGTAAAAGTGTCAATAAGTTACACTCATAAATTGGATTTCATTACATGCTTAGTTTTCTGATTAAACCCAAACTGTGCCTCAATAAGGGGATTCAGCTGTACTATATGCTGGGTATATGAATGGCAGCAAAACCAGGAGATTGATTTCCATCTTTAGTATTCATTAGGGGACCATGCATTATTGCTTGCAATATATACAACACAATCTTAATGAGGCCTTTTGCCTTTGATTGTTTACCTAAAAAATTTACACCAAAACCCCCCAGGTTTGTCATAGGTGGCAACATGATGCAAAAGGGAGGCAGCAGGGTGCAGAAGTCACACTAAAAAGGCAAAGGTCATTGGAATATAAAAATGCTGTGGTACATTAAGTGAACTATCTGTTTGCACATATTAGAGGCACTGAAATGCAAAAGAAAGTGGGGGAAATTATATTACAGTGTACAAAGTAATAATAACTGTGCCTGCATGTCTTAATACCCTCTTGTCCCAGCAGTCCTGACTTTCTAGGCAGCCCACTTCTCCACATTAACAGTAGTCATTTGGAGAGCAGCAAACGTGCCATTAGAAGCACTTTTACAAGTGTATATTCATCCACCAATTAGCTTAATGTGGCCGCTTTCTGCATATTTTCTATCCAGGCTTGCACAAATCTTATTAATATTTCCCCCTAGCGCTTTGACAGATTACCTTGTCATTATGCATCCTGGAGCCTTTTAAACAATATGGGTAAACTACTGTTTGCGAGGTTAATGACAATTATCCCCTAATTACTGCATAAGTCACTCAGTCCACTTTATCTCATAGGCAGGGTTCTGCTCTGTGTATCTGCCATTGTGTCACTGTAAATGAATCTTGTATAGCTATGTTTATCTGTCGTTGCCTTGTAAATTACACTGACAGAAGAATGAACAAATTACTGTGTGTCATCACTTAAATACGGCTTCTGATAAAAAAAAAAGTCCCACAAGCACAGCACTTGAATTTTAGCCTGATCACAATTAGTAAACACATATTGAATGTTTTAGGAGATATATTTAGAAGTGGATGTGACACAGTGTGGTGGAAGAAGGCTCTGAAGTGATAAGCCTAAGGGCGGTAAAATAGAGGAAATATAGAAAGCTACAGTAGTAGTAATTCCATGATCACCTCCTGAGAACTCTTCTGCTAATTTAACAGTTGATAGATGAGCCAGTGATATTTTTCCAAACAGTCCCATATTCAGAGCTGTGCTGAATTCCACTATTTCTGTTGTTTAAGACCATAGCCAAATAGGATTATTTTTTTTTCTGAGAAATCCAAACACAAGTTGGAACAAAAGTAGCATCCATAAAACCACAGGCAATGTTAATTCAATGGATACATTTAAGAGCAACATCAAAGAGGATTAATAATTTGGACCACGTTTGCCCTGACCAGTCCTAGTGACTCTAACAGGACTGCTCAGTGCTCAAGCCAGGGCAGAGTCTGGCAGGCAGCACCTAAGTCAATGTATCGATTAAAAAAGAAATAAAAAATTAAATTAGCACATTCCCTACTGTTTTTCATGGTGTCTGCACTTTGAGTCACTTCTTTGGTGTAATTAGAGTTCAAGGGAAGTAGAGAAAGAATTCTGAGTTCAATTCATCCTCTATGAATTGAGGTAGCTCTGCCTCAGGAAAGGAGAGCAGAATTGCTAAATACCAGCTTCGTGGTATTTTCCATTTTCTGAAGCAATACCAAATCACAGTTAAGAGTACTCTACTGGTAGGACATAACTGAGACCATGTATGTCCTGCTCTGAGGCAGAAAGTTGACTTGTTATTGACCTTGATTCCTTCTTTCACCAAAGACAGCTCAATGACTTCAACACGAAGCACATACATAGTCAGTGCTCAGAGGCAAAACAAGTCTATGGTAAAGACAGCTAAAGCAACTGCTGCTTTTTAAACAATGCTTCTTTGTATATTGGTCTTGGAGAGGTAACTGATTGATAGCACTAAGAACCACAGTCCTTTGCAAAGGACAGTGCATTTCCACTCTGTCCTGGGATTGTCCCTTCTTGAGTCAGAGGTGGCCTTTTAGTACTGGTTTTGCATTGCTGGATTCCATGTTAATTGCAGAGTTACTAACAAGCGTGCTTCTTATTGTGACTCAGGCAACACATTTCGTTTCCTCAAGCTCAGTGCAGTCTTGGCACATGAACTTCCTCTTACTGCTGGCTTGAGCAGAAACAGAATCCTCTCGCTCTTCCTCAGACATGACATTTAACTCTTAGAAAAAGGGTATTTCCCTGCTTTCCAAGCAAATGGACGATTTGTGGAGTAAGATGCTCTTTTAGCTACTTAGATGAAACTGCCCGCTGTGCAGCTTGCAGGAAAACCAATGCATACCAACGGGTAAGCCAACTCTGCATCCTGCAATGCATTTTACCAGCTTTGGGGACACACTTTATACACCTATATATGGTAAATTCACAAATCATATCCGCACTGACATGATAATGTTACACATTTGCATATATAAAATGTATTTGATTTTGCCTTATGTTTTACACATCTCCTTGTTCAGCTAACCTTCCCATTTTATACATATCCAAAAACATGTTCAACGCCAGCTTCTCACCCATGCAGTACAAAAAAATGAAGTCAGGAGGACAACATGCCAATTGGAGCAGAGGTATGATTCTTAAAGGGTAGCAAAATAAGGCCGTTTAAGCTGCTGTACAGGAAAAAGGAAATGTCAAAATTCTTCAAAACCTGGTGATTGTTTACTGCAATTCAGCAGGTTATACCAACACTGAAAATCTTTTTATCCCAGTAAAGCATACATTTACTTTTTTGGATTATCGTAGTGTTATATCCAGAAAGAATGGACAGGTGGAGGTGTAACAAAATTAGTGGTATTATTGAAAATAAAAGTGGTTTGAATGGAACATGGATGAATACAGCACCTCTGACCAAGCTCTAAGTATAGGTTGGAAGAAAACGCTGTAGTGAAATGGTAAGGAAATGTAACTGCCATCACTGCCAGGGATAACTGATAAGACTGATCGATTTTGAGTAAGCACTACCTCAAGGGTTTTGGTCCCATAGGATTGATCTTTGTGTCTGTCCTGTGTTCAGTCAATGCAACTTTCAGCAGGGTATCCACTGCAGAAATAAATGGAAGTGCTGCAGTAACCCTCCACCCTTCCTCTAAGCATGTCATTTTCTCTCTATGCTAAAGGAAAAGTAAAACCAATGTGACTGATGGTAAAGTGCTAGGCAACAGATGGTGTAAAACGTTTTAGGACACAGACACTGCTATTGTCATGTATGATATTATCTGGAAAAAATGCATTTCTAAATTACTAATATTCCTCTTTGAATTTGGAGGTTCTTTGGCCTCTGACCTTTGCTAATATTAGAGGAACTCTGCAAGACAAGAAACCAGTGTTACACACATCATAGGTAAATTGGCAGTCCCACCAAATGAAGGTAGGGATTAATACCTGTTTTCTATGCAGGCAAGTGTGGGCCCTAAATGCAACATTAACCTTTAAGGGCACAGAAACAATGCCGGCTGCTTCTGGGGAAAACTGTGAGACTGGTTTAACTGAACAATTTTTACAAGAAACCCCAGCAAAATAACAGAATCAAATTAGGTGACAGATAAGAAATCAGACAGGAGAAACATAGTTATTCATGCCAGTTAGGATCTTAAAAAATCTTCCAAATACTGTGCCGTTTTTGCTTTTGCACATTTTGGGTTTCATAAGCTTTCTTCAAACAATCTCTAGAGATACCAAGTTACTTGCAGATAACTCTATTCATTAAGGAAAATTATTTCCATAGGTATTATTCAGCTTTACCTGAGATCTTTTACATTTAAATGAAAGTATGTACCTTTGATCTAAAACTGATTCAAAAAGCTAAGTGATACTTTGCATAGACATAGATCAGCAGGTGGTACAGGTTGAGGTAAGCAAGAAAACACTGTAAAAATTAAAATGTACAGGGTGTTAACAAGACACTCACAACATTACTTATGAAAGGAAACTCTGTCGAGGAATGTGAACATTTAGAGTTATACTAAACCCATTATTTTGGTGTATCAATTATTCATCATTTCCAGAGAATTTGGAACTGTGGAGTTTTAGCTATTTTAAGCTCTCCTGTACCTTCATAACAGAAAGAATAGAAACACATTTTTCATGAACAATTCATGTTGATGAGGACACTGGAAGACATGATACATATCCACAGTATGGTCTGGACAGAATAACTAAGAGAATGCTAAATGCTGGAGATTAACAAGAGCCATTCACTGGCCTAACATTCTGTTTAGGCAAAATTCCCTTTTTCCAAACATAACAGAAGTTCTGCTTTGGTAAATTCTTCAAAGTTGAGCCATGCTGAGGCCTGTGCCACCCCTCTCATTCTTCCACTCAAATGACCTGGTATGGTAAGGTGGACATGAGCATATAAGTGGCCTTGGTTCATGGGCAAAAAATCTTCATTATTTTTGGTCAGTTTGTAGCTGCAGAGTTACTGTTTGAACTACAGGTGCAAATGACCTAAAATCTTGGAAGTTCAAACTGAAATATACCTATACTTTGAGTTTTAAAAAGTACCTTAAACATCAAATAGAAATCTGATGAACTACAAACATTTGTCACCTGAAAAGAAAAGCAATCTTTTGGCGTTTTTAATGCTTTTTTATATGGTACTCTCAGAGAAAGAGGTGGAGGTGGGCAACCCAGAGGAAACTGAAGCTTTAATCCTAGACTCACCAGCCACTTCTTGTGTATTTTGGTCAAATCACAGTCCTTCCATGTCTCAGATCCTTGTCTTTAAAATCGACATAGACATTTCCCCTTACTTCATGATGATGTTGTAATAAAAACCACTCCAGACTTGAAACGCTTAAGTCATTGAAGCCCTCAATGAATAATAAACTCAAATGAACAGTTTATTGTGAGCTTGACCTGCCTTTATGAACATTCAAACAAACTCTGTCCTGCAGTAAGGTTTTAAATTAACTGAGCTACAGAAGAATTGAAAAGACAAACTTAGAAAGAGCATACCCAGAGAGTTGCAGTAACATTCACACTCCCTTTTTCAGTGGAGGACATTGGGACATAGCCAGAAGGATTCACTTCCATGATACTCAGACAGGTAAGCTACGATGAGTCAATGAATGCATTTCTAGTTCATCCTCTCAGAGAATGACTTTTATTACACTGTGTTGCAATTGTCTCATTCATGCTTATTAGGCTCAGAACTTCCCAAGTGAAATAATTCTCAAATAAAAATACCAATCCCACTTCCCCAAATGGACACCCATAAACTGTCATTAGATTACTTGTAGTGCAGCAAACTCTGAAGGAAATAATAGTGCTCATATTTACAAGTTTCTTTTGATAACTTTACAAGCCGCCCTCTTACCTCAGGGGATAGACTACTTAATACAGAAGAGACTCCCCTGAATATAAATATTTGTTGCAAAGCAAATAAAATGAATTATTTTCATAAAAAGAAAGCAGTAAGAATAGCTTGGCAAAATGCAAGCAAAAAGTAACTTTTAATGTCTTTGGCACATCTCCAGATCTTAGAAATGGCATCCAAAGTTGATCCAAGTATGGCTGATAAAGCAGGTTTAGAGCTGCCTTTCAACTTTCACTTTTTAATAATAAAAAATCAATATATGGAGGATTACAAGCCTCTTGGTTTTGATTTTGTATCAGGATATGGTGGTGTACGTAACTCCTCAGGCCACAGCCATGATGATGCAAATGTTTCGTACCCTATTTATTTATTGCACGTTACTGAGAGGCTGAAATAAATTATTAAAATAAAATGAACGACCTTTTTTTACCTATATATATATATATATTATGTAGAAGTGTGATGCTGAATATGCATTCTAAAAGCCAGAAATTTAACAGATTACAGTTCAGACACTAAATTAATCATGTCTATTTTAAAATAAAACAAGAAATAGTCTGGATGGCAACCTGCATGCAAACGTAAATGCTCATATGGAGTGAAGGGTGTACAAGGAAAGAATCAAACAAATCTCTTAGCAATCACAGACTCAGCTGTTCATCTGTGATGGCAATGTCTGAAATGAACTGTTTAAACAGTCTCATGAAGGAAGTAAGACTCTCAGTTTCATTGTGCACAGACAGACCAACTGAGCTTGGATCCATCATGATCATAAGACAGAAGATATTTTATAGAAAGAAGTTTATATTCCTGCAATCCTGAAGACTGAAGAAGGCAAGCCAGTGTCTATTTTGCCCACTCAGTACAGTAAGGTCAGACCTCTAGATGGATCAGTAAAACTCACAGTAAATGGAATTATCATTTGTAAGTTATTTAAAACATACCTGCATGTCTTGCAGTCCTCTTAGCAAGAAATGATTGCTGCCAAGTCATTAGAAATGCAACTTTCTAGAATTGTTTTCTACATTTTTTCTTAAGTGAACTACAGAGTAATTAATTCAATTTGGTGGAGTTAAACAGGCAAGGTTACCTGTAACATGGTGATCTCAATCCACATGAGCTTGAGGGAGGGGCCCACACCTTCTAAAATCCATTAATCAAAACAAATTACTGTGCAGGATTCACCATAGGAGCATCACAGCAGTGTGAGCATTTTTAAACAATTACACTGTGGTAACACATATAGCAGCAAGGACACAGCAAACAGCAGCAGCACTAGGTCAGAACATGCAGTAATGCAGTGGTTTACACCTGTCTTTTTACTGATCTGAGGGAGTGAAAAACATGACTTAAGAACAACTTTTGACACAAGATGTAGTAAAATTAGGTTAAAGCCAGGCTTTGTTCTTCCTTAAGTGCAGTTTTAGGAGGGAAAAATAACACAGGGAGACAAAGAATGAAGCTGCGTTTTCACAACAGCAGGACAGGCGAGGTTTGCAAAAAAGCGGTAAAAACTACGTGTGAGAATTAGGACAGAGGATAAAGCAATAGCCTACTCCCTCTGCAGCCGTTCACCCACCTCTTTTTCCCATTTTTCAACCAGAGCGGTGAGAGCTGTGGCTGCAGAACACCCACCTATAGTATAACCATCCGTAAGCGAGCATGGGCTGGGCCGATGCCAGAACAGTAAAAGCAGCATTCACTTAGTATTTTTTAAGCACTTTTTATTGTACAGAGCCCTCTAAGGAAGATTGATTTCCATAAAGCCCCATTTCCATCTCAAGGTACTGATGATGCCATAAACCACAAGAGTTTCTCCACTCAAACCTTGCAGTGGAATTTCAGATGCACCACAAGAAGTCCATGTATTAGCCAGGGATCAAGGAATATGGGCATGTACTGCAAGGCATAATGTTAGGTCAGCCTCAGGATCGAAGAGCAATAAACCAAGACAACGGTGTCCAGCTTTAAAATAATTACACACATATGCCTGCACACACACTTCATGCATTTTGTCTACGTTTCCTAGAGAACTCTACCTATGATTTAAAGTTCTTTAATCATCACTCCGCTACTGCTCAGGTAAAATCTCTCTAGTCAAAGATGGTGAGGCAGAATTCCCTGAAAGAATTATAAAAGAAATCTCTTGGACTATATGACATCTGAATGTTTCAGTGGCTTTTTTGTGGGATATACAATAGCTTCCTAAGGTGCTCTTCCGTCACTTCATTTATCTGGCTTGGATTTTGTGTTGTGTGTGACTTGACTGCTATTACGTTTAAACTGGAGTGAGAAAAGCTGCCCTTCTCCTCTCCTGTGCTGTACAGGACTTTCAAAAAAGGTGAAACTAGTTGACAAAAGAAGAAAGAAAGAAAAGAGGATGGGATATGTCATGTTCAAGATAAACAACAGAGAAAATATGAGAGAGTCACAACCCATTTCATGTATTTTAAAATTATTTAGTGTCTATATGATGTTATCACCAGGAGAACCAATCTTATTTGGAGTCCAGGCACAACACTTATGACACTTAAAGAGACACCACAGCTGAACAACTTGCACTCCAATGAATCCTTCCACTACACCCAGTCAACATATATAAGCCGCTGTTTTAGTTTTGAAAACACACTTTTCAAAGCCTGTGATGAAGCCTCAGCAACACGGGGGTCAGCAGAAGTACCTAAGTGTCCCCTGAACCTCAGGTGTAGCTGCTTGTCAGGAATGCAGATGCTGGTGACATCTGCGTCACTGGGGACGGAGCGCTCCACTGATTCAATAAGGCTACACAAGTGCAACAGGCCTTGATGTCAGTTACATGGTTTTACATACCTACCATGTCAGTGGTTCTCAGCCTCCCTGGGAATTTATTCAGATATAAGTGTATTCAGCCCGTAACAATGTCTTCTACCTGCCAGAGAGTTAGAAATATTCCCACCTTTTATGAATCTACAGTGCATGACTGCTGGTGTTTTACATGTTGGGAGGGAAAGACAGAGAGAGGGGGAGAGAAGAGATAAAAGGAAAGGAAAGAAAAGGAGAGGGGAGAAAGGAGGGGAAGAGAAAGAGTGAGGAAGGAAAAGAAAAATAAGGAGAATGAGAGCAACTGGGAGAGAAGGAGAAGGACAGAGGGAGAGGACACTCTTCTAGAGTTTGTGTTTCACCCTATTTTATAAATTTCTCTAGGAATAAATCCACCTAGAGACCCACAGCACATGTCCAAAAACTGCTTTGAAGCTGCTGGAAATATAGAACAATGACTTTGTCTGAAGCACAGTGCTCAACACATCCACTTCCTTTTCTCTTTCATTTAAAACAGTCCATATGCAAAATTCAACTTTTTAGTCTTGCTTATTTGCAATTATTTTAGCTTGACTTAGACAAGCAACCAGTGTTAACTACTTGCTGATGTAAAACTGTTCAAGTGGGTTATGCTTATGCAACTGAGTCACAAATCAGTTAATTTCTAGATGCAGATATAAAATACAGACACTTAGGAACAGGCATGACTGCTGAAAACGTGGAGATTAGATTTCTATATACTTTGCACACTGAGGCTGGGTATCAACACAAAAAAATGCTAATGACATTAATGACCTTCAATGTCTTCTTACACCCCATTATTCACTGATAAAATAACACAGAGAGGTTTTACTGTGTTGCAGCCTCTTCTTTTTCCATGTGTTTCTTTAATTCTGATTATATTGTCAATAACAAAGACTACCAAAGTGCATTATTACGGACTGGAGTTTTTTAACATCACTATATATCTATGATGCAAGTTAAAATTAATTTGGAATAAGGTTATCTACTCAAAATTGTATCTTACACCATTAACACTCCATCCAGATGTCCAAACGTCATCAGATGCCAATAAAATGAGGCATCCAAGCAAATTGTTTCTGCTGTTATTATTCACAATAGACAGATAAATAAAAAATAAGTCCTAATTGCAAGCAGGCATTGTCCTCACACAGGCAGTCACCTCAAATCATGCAATAATTAAGAAACAATGCAGCTTTTTGCAAACATTTTACAAAAAATTCTCACAAAATCACACAATACTTACAGTATCTATACAGAGAACTTGGTAGAAGTGTAGGAATCTGGATTGCTTAGCAATGCAATAGGAATGAAATCTCTTGGTATTGGCTCTCATGCATACACACCAAGACCTAGTGTGGAAATAAAGTGGCAATCACAAGTGCCACCTGAATTCCTTACCATTAGAAAGGTTGTGTGCCAAATGACACAGTAATAAAAAATTTAACATTTGGAAAAGTGAAGGGAAGTAACAATCTACTGGCAAAATGATGGAACATGAAAGAATCTACTCTGGCTTTTGTCAGTTTTATTTGCCACAAATCTGTGGGGATAGAACAGACACACTGCTTTTCTTATCATTCCCTAGTGACTCCACGTAACATATGTAAATGCAATGGCAGCACGAGAACTACAAAGACATTATACAAATGTGCAAAGGAGAGGTGCAGCAGGAGCTCTCCTTTCTGTCATTCAACTGTAAACAAGAGGAGTTTAGTAGGTCTGAGAGTGACTCACAAATGTACTCATGTTAGGAATCTGAAATGTTGGAAATGTGTTTTTGAAAATGCATCTAAAGTTTGAACTCACAGGAATACATTTTGTCTGGTGTGCATATCGTGGTCACCAGTTATATATGTGCATACAAAGCAAATTGAGTCCTTTCCTTTGCAGTCTGAGGTGAGATCCCTTTGATATCCATTGATATCCTGTGGTCCTTGATATTCATTATTTCAGTGGTGCACACTCATGATTCATAAGCATTACTTGCATTTTGTGCGTAAGTCAATAGAAAACAAGAACACAGTTGCAGATACATGCTGTAATAAATTCCTCCAACTTTTTTTTTTTCCTTTAATCATTTTTTCCCTTTCCAAGCCCTAGGACAGATCTGGATCTTCTGAATCAAAACCTTAGTAAAAAGGTTTGGCCCATAAAGATGATATAAGTGATACCAGTCAGAGATCTTACCCAGACTTGGTATTTTTTTCATTCCCCTGATGATTCTAATTTGATAGAGAATTATGGCATGTGGTGGGCAGAGAATAATTTTACTCTCACTGTTCCACTTAAATACTCCAAAACTGGTTGACAAACAAATTGCAGTATTATAAAGTGTGTAGTACTTTGAAGAATTTTATGACCTATTATGTATCAGGGTGTATTGTTTTATAAGGTGTTTTTCCTAACAATCTAAATTTTTAACTATTTAATAAATACTTATAAAACCTCAAAATAAATTCTTGTGATGTAGCTGAACTGGATAAAATTTCCTCCCCTAGCATTTATTTATTTATTTTAAAATTAATAACTTGCTTGTTACGCATGACATTTCTTTTGGTTTAGATAAGATAAGCAAGATAATATTTCTCCATGAATACAAGAAGGAAAGTGAGACTTCAAGTAACATTTTAAAGACTGCATATTTAATTTAAAACACTGGGTTTTGTCTTTTGTTCTGCACCTCAACTAATTGTCATATGTATGCAAATGACAGAAAAGTTTCAGACAATCAAAATGCATGTGACTTAAGCCATAACCGAACCTTACTCTGTCTCCATGAGTATTTCTGGGGTAAACCAGTTCAGTTGTATTCAGAGGCCACTTGTGTATACATGCACACTGGATCAGACATTCCCAGTTCCTTGCTGCTGTTTCTTCTGTTCTCTGTCTGGAGAGGAATTTCACCAAACATGGCTAAATAAATCTATTTCCTTCCTGTGGCTAACACAAGATAGTGAGAATGCCTAAACATGATACTGTTGTAACTAGGATTAGTTTCAAATACCCTTTTTTTTCCTGGTAATTTACTATTTGTAATGCAACAGAAATAAAACATCCTACAAAACCAGTAACTGAAACAAAAATTGGTATCAAACAGAATGAGTCATTTATGCAGTGACTGATTTATAGATATGTTAGGGGGATACCCGGGATATAGTTCTCTGTGCAGACATAAAATACAGTTTTATTTAGTAAAACATCTTTCAAACAAGCTGTATCCTAAAATGCTGCAAAGACTTATATTTTAGTGTTACACAGATATTGTAAATAACAGCAGAGGGAGAAATTAAGAGGCACAGGTAAAAGGAATGTTTTCAGCTGAGACCTGAAAAGAAATAGAGACGCCAACAAAGCATAGACTGTATCTAAGAGCACAAGCTCGAGAGAAAAAAGACCTTGTACGAGCCATGACAAGCAGCCTGTGGTGGTAGATAGAGAAAGTCAGTTGCTGATGAGCTGAGCCAGCAGAGAAAGGGCTAGGGATACACTGGTCAAATTTGGCACCACACATAAAAACCTGCAGTCTCTCCTGAAGCGGACAAGAAATATATGTGAGCACCCAAGGACAGAATTTGACTCTCTCCTCTGATTTATGCTAGTATAAATTGTGAATGATTCTGTCATCTTCGAAGGACTTCAAAAAAATATTTGTCCAGCATGGCTGGACTTAAAACCTGACTTTTGGGGATCAATCTGATTGAACAAAAGTATGCGTTTTTGTTGGTTTGGTTTAGCTTGGTTCGGTTTATGAACAACCTTCTATTAGGTCTGTGGCAAATTCTGAAGGGAAAGCTAAATGGACAACAAGGGAAGGTTGGTCAATGTGGTTACAGTTTTTCTATGCACTTATAATAATACAAAAGCAATGCTACGTACTGGAACAGGTTGGAAGAAAAATCATTTAATAAACGTGACTGAGAAGGTCCCTGCCCGTAAGTTCAAATCATGAGAAAGGTAATTTTTCAGGTGCTGTCAGTGTAAGAATCACTCTGCCTCACAAAACTGTAACAGATTCTCACTAAAATTACCTAAATCAGGCAATGAGTAGAAATTCAAGTTCTTAAATGAAATGCGAGCTATTAGAGGCTTAATTAAGAAGATACAGAGAAGGCTGTCCTAGCTTTAGGGGGTATTTTTATTGTGATGTTTAATACCACACCCTTCTTAGCTCATAGACACCAATGCTTTTGAAAGAAATTTCAAGTTATTTCAAAGCTCACAATATGTTGCTATGGTGCATGCTGCCGAAGAGAATAAGCTAATGGGCTCTCTCTTTAATGTGATTACAGCTTTTATTGACATAATGCCAGGAAGATGCAAAACCATTAGCATTACACTACAGCTCACTTCAGTCACTACTCAGATTTAGCATTTGATCCACAATTTTAATTTTGTTCTGCTCTATTCAGGGCTGCATTACACAAAATGCATAATTAAAAGCTGCTGTGATTCTCTCTACTTCTCAAATTAAAAACATAGCAAACATTTGTAGTTCTAATCCACTAGAAATTAATAAATCAAACATTGTCTTTTATCCTCATTCCTCAGTGCAATTCAGGATGCATGTTGGGAATATTTTACCATACAACAGAGAAAACTACACTAAGAGCCACTGCTCAAAAGGATAGAACAGTCTCTAAAGCCTGTACTGTACATCATTTAGAACCTGGAGGACAGCAGAATACTGATAAACTTGCGATTCCTAAAGCTATACCAGAAGCTGTGTCTCAACGCCATCTTCCTAAAAATCCTTAAAGTTTATTTTCCTTTATTAGCTTTCTTGGTTACTAGAGAAAAGTGGTTTTGATTTTACAAAATCATGTATCTTTTGAATTCAGATTTTGCAAACAAAACACAAAGAACAGTGGTGATACTAAGCAAATATACTAATTGGTTCATATGGCAGATCAGCCCAATGATCATAGCTCTTCATTTGTCCTTAACATACAGATAGGCCTTCTAACAAGACTTAAGGCCTTCTACAGTCTGTCTGTGCTTCCCAATCTCGATGTCAAATTGTTTCACTATAAAGGACACAGGCCAAACGAACCAGGGAGGAAGTCAGAATCATTCATTCCATCATTCTAGAATTCTATGCCAAATGAAACAGCATTTACATTTTACTTTTTCTTATTTCTTCCACAGATCTTTCCATGAACTGTAGGCATGACTGCAGTTTTTTTGTAAGATGCCTTTAATTTTAACTGTAAAGTTAGATGTTGTCAGTGCAGGTGGAAGCAGAAAAAAGTTTTCAAAATTTCATTCCTACTGAGAAAAAAACCAAAACAAACCCAAACCAGAAAATGCTAATTACATTTACTTTTCTAAAAAAAAAATCACTTGGGTGGTGTAGAAACATGATTCAGGCATAATGCTATATGTTACATGTCCTGATAATAATTTTTAGCACTGGAAATTCAGTTCATTGTATGAAACTGTAGAAAGATCTTGAATCCTAAAGCTTTAGATTCAAATTAGACTGCAAAAGTGCACATGTATAAAGCAAGTACCAAAAGCACAAACCTATATTAGCATCTGGATTTTATATAAACAGTAAAAATCCAATGTAATAGCAAATAATTGGGAATTTAAAATTAAGGCTAAAACTATACATTTTAACTATTCTTCAGTGTTAGGAAATGTTTTAATACTTATTTCTGCTCAATTACTTAAGCAATCCAATTGCTGATGATACAACTGTCACTCTAAAGACAGCTTAAAACCTATATACTACATGACCGGACTATTTTGCAACCAAGCAAAACGTAAGGACCGAAACAGGCCTTTAAATCTGAGATCTCTTAACCATCTAGATGATTTGCTTCAGCTACAATTTATCTCCCATTTTTCAGCAATGGGCGCCTGGGTAGACACTGACCTAATGCTACTAAAACTATATAGCATCTTGATCGTGCAGATCAGAAAAGCAGATCAGAAATACAGATCATTCCACCTCAGCCCTCACAAGCATCACAACTGTAGAGTCCGTTATTTTTCCATAATAACAGCCTGGTTGAAACTTGTTTTTTTCCACTGTAGTTGAACACTCTCATGAACTGAAAATTTTGTTACTGAAATATTTCTTTCCAGCACATAAATATACTTTGTGCTATTGGTCAAGCCTGATAGGTTTCAAGTTGGTTTAGGGTTGTTTGCTAGTTGGGTTGTTTGGGTGGTTTTTTTTTTAAAGACAGTCAGATCACAGTTTCTACATGTCTTCACCATTCCTTCCAAAGCTCCACTATACCAAAGTGCAAACAATTTTTTTTTTGTTAAAATACTACTCCAAATACTGCTAAATAAATATGTGAAGTTAAGATTACAACCAGAAGAAATTTGTTTATCAAAAATATGTAACAAGACATGTATAATTAATTTGTATATTTATTAGGAAGCTAAGGGAAGCAATCATTTAAGATACAGCTTACCAAAATTTACGTACACTTAGCTCTTTCTAAGTCTCTAGGAATAGTTCTTAAGCCATTGTTATAAGCTTTGCTGAAGATTTTACTAGCTAATGACATGTTAAAAACATTAGGGGTCAAATCTGGTCTTAATGAAGGCAGTGGAAAAAAGTGCATACCCTCAGACTTGCCTTGGATTAGCACAGAAGAGCAAGCTTGAACCCGAGCCCTTCCCGAGTGCAGGCCTAAATGCACGCTTTTTTACTGTGTGCATAAACCATGTATACCCTTTTCTCCTGGGTAAGTGAGATCGTGTTTGTTTGGCCTGAGTCAACTACTAGAGAGCATATCTGGCAATTCTGTATGGGCCAAAGTAGGAAGAAAAAGTCCTTCTGGGTCCCTGCCAAGAAGGGTTCAACATCAAATGCACTCAGGCCTGACAGCAATCATTGTGCTTTCACCTGCTGTTGGGTCACCAAACAAATGAGACGTGGCTTCAAAGCTTTTGTTTTCTTAAAGCTGTGCACAAGTGTTGGAAGACTTTCCCTGCTAACTCACATTTTATGTAAATGTTTCCATGTAAAAGGTCTCTATATACTACTTTTTCTTTTATTTTTGCTATATTTAAAAACTAGAATTTTCTGTGCTTTAATAAAAAAAATCTAATCTGATTAGATTCAAATCTCTTGTTATTCAAAAGCCCTCAAATTTCTTCAAATTTTCAGCTCATATTAATTCTGGGAAAATATTAGTATTTTCAAACTATCACAATTTATTTTTTCCAGACTTAAAAGGGACTGACATAGGTTTCATACTGCAATTTTGATTGAAATATTCCCTATGAAGAGACTGCTGGGCTTCATAAATATAAAAATCTTCTGATGTTTGAAGTCCTTATTGAAAATTCAAAAGGAAGTAATTTCCTCTATGAGGACACATGGTGACGTGTCCTCCTATGCTCCTTATCCAAGTTGTACTGATATTTGTGTGCTAATAATGAAGTATAAGGATGTATGCCAAATGTATTTACCCTTTCTCTGATAACAATCTTTACCATCATTACAGTCCATTTCCTTACCAGTATTGAATTAATGGGTTTGGATAAATCTTCTGCCAAATGTATCATACAAAACCAATTAGGAATTCTTAAAGGATCAAAAGCATCTTCTGGTCCCAGTGAGTCTGTACCCACTGGCTGGCAATATGGCTAATAAACATTTTAAAAGTAAAAATGAGTGTGATCTCTAGAATGAAATACTGCTGTCAGTAAGGCAAATGAGAGAGATTTATTTCAAAATCACATTCATACCTATTCACAACATACCTGGTCTTCTTGTTTACTCTCTCTCAGAGAACTAGATTAGCTTAAATCAGGTCCAGCCCAGGGTACCCCTCAGCAAAGTGACTGTGTATAAAGGAGAGGTCTGCGAGGGGGGGAGCTGCAGTATCTGAGCTATGGGCACAACTGTGTCTACTGCTATAAGAAAGGTGAAGAAAAAGTCAGTCAGCCCACACTTGACTGAGATAGAAATAATGCCATAATATCTTGAGATTTCATGCAGGCAAAAAATAACTACCATATTGGCAAAGTGAATGGCAATGCTGATAAATAATAGATTAATTAACAAGAGATAAGTACAACTCAATAGTGTAATAAGCTCCCTAGGCTCTACCCCAGTATCTCTGACCTGCAGTGGACTAATTGCAGGTCTAACTGAATCATGAAGAAGTCTGTCATATGACAAAGTATAAATATAATACCAGTACTGTAATTTATAAACTTTTTGTTCCTCATTCCTCTTCTCATTTTTGCTCCTGCTGTTGTACTTTCCTCACACTTCTCCACCTATGTCCTGGCCACATACTCTCTTCTATCAAGCAGAACAACTGACCACACCTTTCTATACAAAATGTACAAGGCCTGAGAAATTCTTCCCAAAGTTGCCAGGATAGCCACAGAAATGTGGCAAAACTAATAAAAATTTGTATTCATTCATAAGTCACCAACAGCACCTGACTGCATTATGAGGGGGTGCTTCCATCTAACCTCTGTTAGCATTGATTTTCTTACAGAGTCCCATGGCCTGCACTTTGTTTAAAACACTGAAACTCTGAAACCCATGGGAACTAGTGAGTCTGAGGTATATCTCACTTGCAGACATGTAAATATGAGTTGCTACTGATTTATATCAGCACAAAGGAAAAACGAATCAGACTGGAAATATGTGGAAGACGAAAAGGAAAATACCCAAACTCAGAACACTCAGGCAGAAAGAATCTAAATTGCTGCCTTTTTCCTGGATAGTCTATTACTTAATCTCTGATTTTATCCTTCAGTGAACACAGAATGTTCTGCCTAAAAACATCTTTTAGTGCAAATTATAAGATGAAAGAACTGTTAGATGTAATAAGTGTAGATCATCTTCCGTACAGGTGCTCTTTAGCTGAGGAAGCACAAGACCTAAATTAGCCACATGGATGCTGGTGGACTGTATCAGAGCACATTGTAAGGATGCAAGCATGGTTTTGTACCATCAAAATGATCGTATTATGTATTACAATAAATCTGCTTTTGCAATAATAAAAAAGAGCTTGTCACTTAGTGTGAGGGAGAAGAAACACCATTCCTGGACTACTGACAGCTACTGGCTGAGCTAAGGAGGACAAAACTGAGGGGACCAATGAAGACACAGATGGTTAGCTCTGTTCCACTATAAGGAAAATAAAGCCACAATACCCTAATATTAGTGATATGTGTGTGTGCGTATATTTACACATCCTCATATACTAGAAGAACTTATCTTACTATATTGCATGAGGTGAGACAGATTTTCAACTCTGCTGCCAGCCCCTCTGTAAAGGTAAAGGTACACAAGGAATTGTTTTTTCTGTTTAGAGAAAAAAAAAATAATATGAAATTATGGGGAAATTACTCATGGTGTTCGGTGATGACAAAAGGGAACTAAAAAAAACCTAGCTTTCTCACTTGGGCTAAGAGCATTTTTCCATGTCTAAACTCCCAGTCTCAAGTCACAATGAGTATGTGAATGTTTGGTGTCGGGGCAAGTTCGCAGTAAGGGGAAGTTCAAACTCACTAGATGTAAAACTGATCGGAGTCAGAGCTTGGGTAAGACTCTACATCATTTGTACTCAGCTCAACAGGAATCAGTGAAATTGCAATGAATGAGACCCAAAGCCCAGGCAGGTACTAAGCTTAGCACACATGGCCATACTGAAAATTTGTCCGGGATGACCTGCAATATCTGCTGCTGCCGTGTCTTAGCTCTGAGATTCTTCTTTTAAAAGATGTTACCAGTCATACTGAATTAAGCCAGACTGCTAGGTTATGCTTATGATGAACACACAAAAAAGACTTCTAGCTTCAAAGATCATCTTCACAGGCGTACCACTAGCTCTCTTCTGCAGGTTCATAATAAGGCAATCAAAAAACACACTCAACATGCAAAGATAAGAAAACAATACTAAACTGTTATCAGCATATGTGTGTTAAAGGCTACATTATTTTAAGCTCATATCACACTGTCCACACTACACAAAATACACAGGTCTGTATTCAGCTTTCTTCAGTCTTCTAGACAGCACTGTCCTTCTGAGATACTCCCCAATAAGTTGGATAAAATTTTACATGAATTAATGATTAACTACATACAATGTGAGAAAAAAAAGGAAAGTCAAATCCGTAACAGTCAATGAAGATTCCAACAGCTGTGTGCTCACAATATTAATTTCTTGAATTATACAAAAATATTTATAAAATCATATATGAAAACAAACTTGCCAGGGTACTTACTTTTGATATATGTACGTAGTCCTGTACTGACGTATATTTGCATCGCTCTTAGCACAGGCATGCCCAAATTCTGAGCTTCGGCTTCTGACTGTTACCATGATTTAAATAATAAATATTAAACCCACAGATAGCTATGAAAAAAATCTACATCAAGTTTTACAATTAAATTCTGTTGCCAATTAGCTGTGAGGGACATGAATAAAAAAGCTACAGAAAAGAAACTTCAAAAACGTTCTTTATAGCCACAAAAACCACTTAATATAATAAGCAGAAAAAAGTGGATTTATCATATTGGAAGAAAAGATCAGTCAATTGTAAGCAAATCATAGTAGTTCTGGTCTCAGACGGGTTTTCAGTAGGTTTGCAACGTATCCTACACAGATTAAAGCAACATGTTTGCCTACTAGCTCTCACCTGGCCAGAAATACTAACCTGAAAAAGTGAAAATGTTTGCTATCATAATGCAACAAAATTATTGTGGTAACACCACCACCAAAAGATCAGTTTTAATTCTTTCCTTTTGTAGAGGTGACGGATGATCTGTCAGTGTACACGTGTGTACCTACATCTTTTGCAGTCTCTACACCTTCACTCCTCCGCTCAACCAACTAGGTGATGAGACATGAAATTTTAGTGGCTGTGAAACCTCGGTCTGTGGTCAGACTACAGGATTTACTACTTCTTTTACAGTTTGGACATTCTTAAAGAAACCAAAAACCAAAAAAACCAACCAAAAAAAAAAAAGACAAAAACATACTGAGAAGGACAAAGTAAAATATTTACTGCTGGCTGTTAAACTACATCCTTCAAGTTAAGGCTAATGTGCTTTCCAATATGGGAACATTACCAAGGGGTCAGCATTACAGCATTAAAATTTTAGAAACCAGGACTCTCAGGAGCAGTCCATGGTCTTACAAGCAAAGGAACACAAATAGAGTGATGGAGCCACTGAACCACAAACAGTAGTTTTTAAGTGAAAAGTCATGCAAAGGTACAAGGGCCTCAGGTCTCTCGTGTAACAGGTACATCTATGTCTGCCTATCAGCTCACTCAAGTGCTATTAAAGGCCGACCAATCCATCTGAGTGGGCCCATTTGCTCCTTGCAGGTACAAATGGCTATTTGCTGTACATATGCGATTACACACTCACTTCCTTTGCCCTATGCTAACAGCATGTAAAACAAAAAAGTGCCATTTTATGTACACAAAGGCACTTATCTGGGGCCCTTGGGCTCTGAATACAAAGCACTCTGAATAGATTGATGGTACTGCGGTGGGGACAAACAGGAAATGGACAACTGTGTATTTCCCAGGTTAATAGCGTAATGATCCTTTATTACTAAAAAACTTGTGCACTTCACCACCTTTTGCTACTGATTCTTCTACAGTAGAAAGATATGCTGTAATGGAAAACAGCCAGCTTCTATTCAGGCAAAAGATACTGAGAAAGTCAAAATGTCGGGGAGGAATTCTGGACTTTTGTCTCAATTGCTGTTATCTTATTTCTTTGCAGGTTTTGTTATTGCTGACTTAAATCTACCAATGCTTAATTTTCTTTTTTTTTATTTTTTATTTTTTTCTTAGTTTAGGGTCCAATACATTAAATCTTTCTAGCAAGGGCTGGATTCTATCCAGAGTTTCCAGTTCCTTAAAAAATACACTTAAACGTAATTAGCAAAAGCTTAGGTGACACATACACTGGATGGAGTATTTCATCCATGAACCTCCGGAGACTTGTTCCTGAATTGCATGCACCATAGCAGGTGCAGTGCATTTTACTGCTTATATCAGCTAAGATCCCTGGTGAAAACTACAGCAAAGCAATTCATTAAAAAAAATAAATAATAAAAACTCACACACAATAATGCCTACAGTTTCCTCCCTGCTTATCTCCTGCAAACACATAGTATTTTCCCCTTCAGAAAATTAATCTACACAGAAGAGCATCAGGCCTGTTAAGAGCATCACTCCACACAGAGTATGACTTGTGCTAAGATTCAGGCTTCACTTTTTAAGGAATGAGGCTTTCATAGACCTTTCTACATAGACAGAATTTTTTCTCATCCTCCTTCAAAACACATTTGTTACTTAAATGAAATATCCATGCGAAAGGAACTCTTAGAAAAATCTGTGCATCCTTGCCATAAACACTAACACCATTCCCCTACCAGGCAGCATTAATAAGACTAGCAATGTAAGCTCATAATTTGTGTTTTTATTGTCCCTTGGTGACTCACACTCCAAACACTCAGGTACTTCTCAGCATTTTGAAATTTGGCTTTGTGTTAAACTTTGAACAATATCTGCCATTTTACACCTCAGAGCTCAGAGAAGACAGCACAGTAGTTGGTGTACACATGTGACAGAATGTTTTTATTCCAGAAAAAAGCTCCCTGTTTTTGACACACTGGAAAATGTACAGCCAGAGAATGCTTGAGGCGAAGATGCCACACCAGCCTTACATCTGTCTGCTTTCATTTGTCTACAACTGTGCTTATAGATAAAACAAGCCTTCCAGATGTCATCACAAGCAGTGTTCATATGCTGACTTCACTGAGATGCTATTGTTTGCTGCCAGCATAACAGAGTTGTAAAACTAAAATATTTAAACTCTGCGCTACTCAACACAACTTTGAATGTCACACAGGATCTTATTTCAGGATTAATTAATGTACACCCCAATAAAATAATCATGTGTTAAAAACCAGAGCTAGCTGGCATATACAGTATGCTGCCCTTTTTTCTTTTTCTTTTTTTTAAAGCTGCTGTTTGCATTCCAGGAAATACAGTGGAGCTAAAGAAGTTGCCCATAAGGGAACAAAGCATATACCCCCACATAAGTTTCAACAGAACGGGTGACTGTACCTATACAGTGTTGGGTAACATTTTGCATATTAAGCACATATAGACTGTCCTGGTTTTGTTGAGGAATTGCTACAGAAATCTAGCAGATATATTTTAGGGAAATATCTTCATCTACAGGGGTTGCCATTAAATCTTCACTATAGCTGGTGGCGAATAATTAACATTATTCCAGAATTCATGGGTTTTCCTATGTCATGTCCTGTGAACACTGCAGTATCGTTAATTACTTGCAGTCACAAAACTGGGAAAGATTTCTTTGGGTAACCACTCTGGTACAGCATTTATGGTCACTTAGTTAACTTAAAACAGCATTAATTAAAAAATTTGGGGTTTAAATTCCTCAAGCTGTTTGTATGGAAAACAAACAGACATTTTCCTCCCCAGATATTTCTGAACTTTGATCCAAAGTCCTTAAACTACTGTTTCTGTTGAGTAATTTAAAGATAACCAGAGAAGGCAAACTTTTACCACCGAAAATATCTCAGTTTCACTTTCAAACATTTCTTGCTATTAATGGAATTGTAATCTAGGAATTGAAAAATATTCCATTCATTAATTCCGTGAAAATTATCCTACTGGACCACCATATACAGTATTTCTGTCATGCCATATTGAAAACGTTCAGTTATGTCTATGATGACAGGCTTAATCTCTGAAAGTTTTGAGTTATTAACTTTTAGACAAGTATGGTAGGTTTGCAG
>JAOXJM010000019.1:34738394-34749796 GCA_026413425.1 Tringa solitaria
GGAGATAGTAATTAACTCATCTGCATGGGAGGGGTAGTTGGGTAGGAAGAGGCGGCAGAAGTATCATTCTGAAAGTGTGTTAGTCTCTAAAATTTGTATCTTTCCTTAGTTGCACACTTACAGTTTTCCTGAAAGAAGAAGAACTTGCAAATAGAAAAAGGCATGTTCACCAATGAAAACGATATTGTCTCTCAAGACTAAAAAACTATTAGTGTGAAGATACCCAATTGCCTGTATAACCATTTCCCTTTTGTGGGTTGAATGTGGTAACCCAAAAACAATAGGTTGTTTACAGATGCTGTCCAAAGTAAAGGAAAATATGACACTTAAACTGTTTTTTTTTCTCCTAATGGCACATTTTTTATACCACTCAGTTTGTAATCCCTGGAAACTTTATCATTTTATCATCTATTCACAGAAAACCACAGTATCTCCCCAACCATTTTGCAAGGTAGTTACTCTCCTGTTATAATAATCATCACACATTTGTAGGGAAGAGAGCATGATTGCTAGAAAGGCCTGTCCATAGGCAAGCAATGGAAGTGTAAATCCTGCGCAATGCTTGAATGGCTGCTGTCTCCAATTGCAAGAGTTACGGTGGTGAAGATGAGACGGAAGCTCAAGGACCGAGACCCTCTGATCCCAGAAGGATCCACTGTAATTTCCTAATCTGGAATCCTGTGTAACAGAACCCATTTCTCTCATGGTTCACCCAGAAGGAGGACATGGTCTCCAATCTCAAAGCAAACAGCACAGATTATTACAAAATGGCAGCAACAAAATGAGAAATTTAGTAGGACAATAATGTTGTTTCAGACAGATGGATGTAGTATGTGTTTTTAACTTCATGCTCCCACACAGTCAAAAAAAAACCGTAAAATTTGGTTAGTGGACTAGTTAATGAAATACGTATTCACAGCAACACACCATTTACAAGAGAATTTTTAGACCGGAATACCACACACTGTTTCGATGACACTAAAATTGGCATTCATCTTCTTGATATGAGACTCTTTTTACAACACAGCAAAATCCCTTTAGTAGTCAATAAATTATATATGCACAATTTTATAACATTTGTATATGTAATATTCTATATATAATTTCTTTAGAATATAACCATATATAATTTATATTATCATTGGCATTTGTGAATGTGTGATTTATTAATGCATTTTGCCATTGCTGTGGCATGTCTATATATATACCAACTCAATACTGCCTTTATAAATATTTTAATTTTAATTATTAATCAATTGAACTGGCTAATCTATGTGCCACCAATCTGGTATATAGTTTTTAATATGTCAATAAGCCCGTGAAATACATTTAGAGAGAAGCTTACTAATTTCCAGGAGTTTTATCTAGAAAGGGAGCTCAACAGTTTCAAGTTGAGCTATCTAGAAAGGGATGTTCCAGAAGATTTGATTATGAAGCATAAAGGAACTTTTCCAATAGCCTATGGATAGAAAAGCCCTTTTTATTTCTCTATATATTTCTGTCATTAAAGGCAAAGGTGGTATGCAAGCCCAACCACGTTTCCGATTAACATTTCTGTGCTCAATTATGTGTGTTTAGAAAAGGCATCTCTGGAAAGCAAAACTTCTCATAGTTTGAGGAATCAAGCCTCTAATATTATTGAAAAACACCTCTTATCCTTCTGAGCAAAGCTAGAAGAAACTGAATGGGAACTCACAGCCTTTTTACTGCTTAAGTCATGTTTCACACAAGGAAACTCACTATTGAATTTCAAGTCAAGAGAATTGCCGGAAATGAGCTGCAGACAAATAGAGGTGAAGATTCTCATGCCTTTGACCTACATCTTGAACAGACATCTCTGGAGATAAAATGTTATGCCACCTATGGTTATGAATGCAAAACCATAAATGCTTTGTTTAATCTGGGATGTGTGAACTCAGTAAGCAATACTGGAATGAACTGCTATCATAGCACACATAAACATATTTTCAAGATTGAAAATTATTTCATTCACCAGATACAGTTTTTCTGAACATTTGCTGATTTCCAACTAGAAAACTAGATACTGAAACACCATAAAAGAAAGGCTATCTATAATCTGTTATCAATTTATGTAAAATAAAGTTGTCCTAGAAATCTCATATGATGTTCAGTATAAAGACTTTCAGTTAAATCATGGCTAGTTCATCAAATAAAAATTCCCATTTTTGCGTGGTTCACTTTTTATACACACAACATTCACTGTGTTTCACACTGATAACTGACTATGCAATTTAAAAAAAAAAAAAGGTTTTATAGATGTAAAAGTCCAGGCCATTCCCTCATCATTCTTACCATGTGTGAAATACACTGATATTAAAAACCAAATGTCCTCTTGCCAGTTGTGTTTCCGAAAAGCAAGCAACTTTATGCAACACACGACAATGATTTTCCAGCAAGAGTTTGACAGTGCATGAGTCCCGTAGTTGAAATTTTTTGCTGTAGTCTTTGTTTATAGTAGAAGTAAATAATCCAAACAAAGAACATTCCACTATGCAGGGCTGATGGCTTTGCGATAAGGCAGAGCCTGGCACCAATGACAGAACCAGCAGTCTACTGAGGTAAAAAACAGCACTCTGATAAGTAAAACTGTCTCCTGATTTATAGACCTTAAATTGGCTTTTTAACCTTTGAATCATGAAAAGCTGCACCATACAAAGGCCTGGGAAGACAGGCATGTGCACGAAGAAAAGAAAAACCTCATATGAAACTTTTAAGGAAAAAACGTAGCAGCTAAGATGTTATTTTTATCCCCAGGGAATCACCTTAAAGCTGAATTTTAGATATACTACGTGTAAAAACTTTTATCAGTAATATTTGTATTAGACATAGAACTTTGAAAAGAACATTTGAAAAACAAAAACATTTAAAACCAATGCTTTCTTTGTTTACATGAAGTGAGCTTTAAAAATAATGTTTGTCTTGCAAAACTTAGATATTATGTCAAATACAACATGATACATGGCCCTTGGTGTCAGTCATATTTTCAGTATACAAGCCCTGAGAGACTCTGGTCCTCAGGCAGAGTGGAAAGACTTTCAGTTCTTCCATACAGCACGTTCAATAGTTAATTCTATAGTTAATATTTAATTGCAAACAGCCCCGAGAACTGCTGCAACACTTTTCCAGAGAGCTCCTAAATGCAGAAGGTGGTTACATATTTACATATATGAATAATCACTTAATAAACAATGTTATTTGATTTTCAACTCTCCTCATGGCATTCAATATATGGATAAGTTGGCTCTTGCTCACAGATTTCACATGACTTTTTGCCCAATGAATAGTTAGATACACTTTTTACAGTCCTGTAACAGCCTCAGTCTCTGAGCCTGGCCTTTGACAATTCTTTTGCCAGTCTAACTAACCATGTCATTAGGTGACAGAGAGACACCTGTACCTTTTAACAGGTGAGAGGTGGCTTATACATTTGTTAATCAGGATTTATGGACAACATCTGAAAGGAAAAAAAGAATAGTAAATAAACAGTGACATAGCATCAAAGTTATAGTCCAGAAATGGAACTATGAATTTTCAGGCCATCAGACTTCAGCAAGACAAAAACCCAAACAACTTACATACTTATGTACAAGTTATGTACAACTTATGTACAGCATCCTAGCTTCCAAATGCAAATATGTTCATACACAGACTAAGTACAATCTCAATTAAATACTCCTTTAGGTGTATGAAAATTTCAAGGCATCTCAGAAAATGTTGCATGCTGTCCAATCTGTGCAAATTAAGCATCTTTCCAGTGAGATCAGACACCAAGACCAGAAATGGTCCCAGAAAATTACAATTTCTACAAGATCAATTGCATAGCTAAGCATCATAACAAACATATCCCTAACAGCTGCTTCTGTAATGCCTGTGGCACACTAGAAAGTGTCTTGGGCAGTGAGAGAGTACTGGCACCTTTTTCTGCAGGCTTCATAGGGTGGTCAAGAATCTAACAGGCTTCACTCATCCTTCCTTCCCAAATATGACTTCACAGGAGAGGTGGTGAAGAGAAATCCTTAGATGTGCTTCCTCATTATTTCCCACAAGCTTGTGGTAGGCTCTTAAGCCCTTTCAATGTTAAGCCATGCCTGGCCAGGAATGAGAAGCTAGTATGCTGGCCTCTGAGGCACTGTATTTTTCAGCATTGTCTATAGTTCACTAATAGGTTCAGGAGCTGCTTATTCATAGAATTTTAAAGACAAATCCTTCACATTTTAGAACACTTTTTTAATGATCATTAATATTTAAACTACTAAAAACTCCTTACCAATATTTTTACCAACTAAAATGATTTGATCTGGAGAATATCCAAGTTTTCCATTATAAAACTTAACCACCTGAAAATGCCACCTCCCTTTTATGGACTATTCCTGTCATCCACCTGAGTACCCATGTAAGTAAGTTCTTAATTGAAGAGTAAAACATTAACCTTACCCATAAAACTCCTTTTCTGGGGAGGAGAGATTTCTTTCAGTTTTGTATAGTTCTGTTGACAGAATCAGAACCAAGTAAATTCTTTGTAAAATGATCGGTCGTCTTCAACATACATAACTTTGATCAGGTACTGCACCTAAGATCAGCAGTCACCAAGGGAAAGAGATGCATGATTTCTCAGTTTTTCACAATCCAGTATGGCCTTTAGTAAAGGAATGTAGGCAAAGCCGGTGAATTCCTTTCAGTGCATGAACCTAGATGTTATAGTAAGGTTTTACTAAATAATTTAATTCTACATCACCATAAGACAGTTCTTGCACTAGCACAGGACGAGCACATATAATTTCAGGTGTACCAGCGAAATTTTAGTGACAGCACAAGTGAACAAAAATATGTCAGCATCTGATAAATTTGCTACTATTTTAAATAATGAGTTTAAGAACACTCATTTTGGTCTCAGATACCAAATAAAGGCATTAAAGTAGGTTATAACAGTACAGACTTCCACTTGAACAGAAATGCTGCTGTTTACTTCTGCACTGAGAATGAAACCTCCTTCTGTCTTTCTTTAAGCAGAAAATTAATGGAGACCTGAAAGGAACCATAACCTGACAATTTCTTGTAGTGACTGTAATAAAATAGCTCAGTAACGATGTTAAAAAAAAGTCTAAAGAGAGAAAATTGAAAAAACAGCAGTAGCCACCTGATGTAAAGTAAGTAAAAGGACTGTTTGTGCCCAGTACTTTGGAAGAAATTGTTCAGGAACAGTTCATCCATGTGAAAGTCTGAGTCGCATAAGGCTGCCAAGGTCAGTGAGACCTCTGGTGATCAACTCAGCAAGTACCAGCCACACATGCTAGGCTGTTTTGGAGCAAAATTAAGGTGCAGACACTACAAATCCTATTATTTATACACAGTAAGGAACACCCAACTTGTTTTGTTACAATATCTCTACCACACTGCTTTCTTATCGCTCTCCTAAACTCTCCAGCCACTCCCACACTAAACTGTTCTCAGAGATTTAACATGACATTATGAAATAAAAAATACTAGCTCTGACCCTCAGCTGATACAAAGAGTAATGGCTATGACTTTGGAAGCGATCAACATTAAAGATCTTGAAAACTTCCTCTTATAAACATCTGTTTCATTTTGCCTGCCTTGAGCCTGTTTGCGCTGAGCTTCTTGCTCGTGCCAAGTGTCAGTTTCAGGCTGATAAGTAATAAAAGTAGTCAAATCAGCAGTAGAAGGTTCAGCATCAATAGTTAACTTATTTCGTACTATTGTCTGAAGATCTTACATGAACTTTGTCAGGATATTCCTTGTGGCACCTGTGGAAACCAGCTCAAGTATCATCAAGCTAGGACATAAGTCTGTTTGCATACACTTTGCAGCAACATGTTAGAGCTCCAGAGCTACATTCCCTAAAGCTTCAACCTGAATTGAAGGTGCACCAGCCTAATGTGGCTGGGATTGAAGAGGCAGTTCTCTGCAGATGCTCTTTCTAATAGCCCAGAGGAGGAACTGATGGCTGCATGGGAGAAAAGAGATTCCTGGCAATCAAGAGACCAGGAGTCAGACTGAGATCTTTGTCAGGGACAAAATAAGACTGGAAAAGGGAACTAGCAGTGGGGATAGTAAATTCAGTTGAGACTCAGCGTGTGGTTTACACAATCAACAAGACAGAGGAGAAGATGCCAGAGACAGGACAGGGATAAAGCTCAATGGAACAAAAATGCATTGTAGCTCAGAAGATTCCCACTATATGAATGGATCGTGAGGACAAGAATTTCCTGAGGCTTCCTTTAAAAATGACAGTATCTCTATTAAGGTGATGTTAATCACCTTTAATACATAAGGTGATTACATAAGCAAGCACTCAGTTGTGGCATTTCCCCCCTTGCAACACTCTTGGTGGAACTTCAGGTTGTTGCTGCTGTGGATGCTCCTTTCTGTGTGATTCAGGCAAAGCACTAAGCACATTTTGGGATCAAGAGTAGTATTCCTCTCTCCTAATACTTACGCATAAAGAACCTGATGGGTTAGACTCTTGTTCAAGTCGGTACAGAAAATATGGCATTTCTTGATCATGACTCAAATGATCGTTTTAACATCTGCTGCAGTGTAAGAGAAATCTCATCATGGAAGGTCCCATTTCTTTCCCCTGACAGGAGAAGCCTACACAATCAGCCTATCTGGGAGAACTATCATGTGCATCTCCAGAGTGAGGCAACTGCACTCTTTAGAATGGGATGGGAAGGACTGCAAAATGCTAACAACTGACACCAAACAAAATCTGAAGAAACCAAATCTTACACCATGTTCTGTTTCCTGAATATCTGGCAAAAGCAACATCAAAAGAAGTGGCCAAAATATTTTTCTTCTGTAAGATGTCTTGTAAACTTCTTTGTAGCATCTTACAAAGTGGAAATAAAACCATCCACTAACCTTGCAAGAGGCAGGGAACAAAATATCATCCATGTTTTGGAACCCCTCTGCTGCCTATTTCAATGAGCGCCACAGAAAAGACCAAAAGTAAACCAGTACTTCAATTGCCAGAATAGGATTTATATCATGAACCAAAAGAATTCCCAGAACCACATACTAGAAGGACAAAATAAATACTGAATAGCCAATATTGGCAAGAAAACAAAAGCCAAAATCAAAACACAAACAACCCCCCCACCCCACCAGCATGTGCTCATGGAATCAAGAAACTTAACATTTATGTATATGCCCATGGGCAGGAAATTAAGTTAACATGCAATCTCAGGTACAGAATTTCCTGGCTACTGAGTGCTTTACCCTGCAATTTGAATATACTTTAATTGTGCTTTGTGTGATACTTACTACACAGGCTACACATGTATATATTTCATTTAACTTTCAAGGATGGGTTGCAGGTTTTAGCTGAAGTATGAAGAAGAACAAAAAATTTCAAGAAATAGCCATTAGCAGCCCAAACAAATTTTGTTGCCAAGAAACTTCAAAGTATTGCCTGTGGTTCCTTCTCTGGTGTTATTTATGGCACCTCCAACCAGCCTGTATACTATTGAATCAAAAGAACTCACTTAGTGTATGAAATGTTAATACAAGGGGATACTTGTATGGCATGTTTGTGATACTTACGCCAGTATTAAACACACTCTTCTTCAGAAGTCAACATTTGCAGTTTTCCAAATTCTTTGCCTATTCCCTTTGTCTTTTTCTACATTCAATTACTTCTGAGAGGAAGATAATTATAACACTCAAAAGCTACGGATTTCATCAGATTTCTAAACATGGAAGTTCCTCATCAACCTTTCCTTTCCATCTGCTTTTTCCTCCCTTAGAAAAACTCATCTTCTAGTTTGTTGAATATGGTCACCTTAGATTAAATTATTATGAAATACATCTACTTCAAATTATTTTCAGGCAGAGAAGGAACCTTAATGATTCTTTCAAACTCCTGCTTTCTTTGGCCAGTCATGTTTTCATTGATATCACTACTCTGTCTACATGGGACTAAATGCTGTTATGCAGAACACTCTTACTAGAAATGAAATAAAACATGAACTCCTGTACTTTTAGTCATCACTGCAGAATAATAATTAGTGGAAACTAGTGTCTTGTACTAGTCTCTTTGTATTCTACCTTTTAGATACACATCTTTTCGATGCTCAGTATGCTGGTGCTAGGTTATCTAATGAGTTGACTAATTCATTTATCAAAAAATACTCAAGAGGTTATACCTCCTTTTCCCTTACTTACCAAAGCTGTTATTCAATACCTCCTTTCCCCGCTGGCCCCTCTTCCTCCTTTCCAAAAGCAACAACAACTATGGAAGAAACGCCTCAGAATGTCCAAAAGCGTGATGGTAAGAGTAATGCAGGTTCAGGTCTATGGTTCTTCTTAGACAGAACAGGATCTCTAATTCTGAAGGGGAAAAGGATTTTTGGCTACCAAGCATTTTCAGGGATATTTAGCTCCTTTTCAAGGTTTGAGAAGGATGTCTTGGCTCCAAGTCTAATGAAAACTGGAATATTTTCACTAATATGTCCCCTCAGTTTTGACAAACTAGTGTGTCCTAATGAAAACTTCTTCTATTGAACAACTCCAAAATTCAGTCCAACACTCCTGTAGTTCTCCATACATATATATATATATATATATATATATATCATAAACTGTGAAAAAATCTTTGCAGACTCTTCTGAGAAGGACTTGGGGCTACCAGTGCATTGGGGAGTTGGAAAACATACCATATAATAATGTCAAATTTAAAATCAACTGACATAATGGCAACAATTTAAAAGTTGCTGCCCTTTCCGTTTCTCTCCTTTGCTCTCCTTTCCCCCTTTTACTGAATAATTACACTGGGGCAGGCAATTGAAACTCTAGGGTTGAGTTGCAAAATTAGTTAATCAATAAAACCATTTCACTTGTTCAGGTTTGATATGTGGATCACTCAACAGCTCAGCTCCTTACCAGATGTAGCTCCAAACACCCCAACCAATGCTCCCTGTTGGTGAAAACAGCTGCCAGCACCCCCAGATTGCTGTTTCTAAATTGTGGAAGATCTTGCAGAGAAACGTTTGACTCATTAGTTCCAGACTTGGCTAGGTTATGGAAGTCACCTGAATGTATTTTTTAAATGGAGCTTCAAGATTCTGAATCCTGAAAACAACCTCAATTTCATAATCAAGAAAAGCAGTATTCATCAAAGCTTTGTATTCCCAAATCAAGTTTTCATTTCAGTGTTCATTTCTGAAAAAAAAAAAGTTGAGAAGCTTCCATTCCAGACACTGCAGGAAACTTTTTTCTTAATTGAAATATCCAATTTTTTTGAGGCTCACTTACCACCATTAGAAGAGACGGAAACAGAAAGGCATGCCCAAAGCCTATCTTCCTTGATCAGCTTGATTCTCATCTTGCACTGATTTTACATTAATGGAACTTGATTGATTTCAGGAACTCTTCTCTCTCACACTGGAACAACTACTATTGTTTATTCTGACTCAAAACAAAACCAAGAAATGCTTACACTGAGATGCCTGACTTGAGTAGTATTTACTACTATTTGCCACAAAGTAATTCAGTTCCTCTGTACTGATTTGGATCTCCATTGCTACAGCACAAGTTTAGGAATGTCAGAAGACAATGAAATGTAAAATCAGCATATAGTTGGGAACAAGATCTTCACTAACCAGAATTTTTTTAAGCCATTTATAAGTGGGCTTCCTAAGATCTGCTCCAATGGCACTGGAAAAGATCCAGGAATTTCAGCACAATATACTGTCTTGATTTTCTTTAACAGTGACGTTTGACTAATTTACATTCTTCTTTTGGGTTTTGCTATAACTGGCACCTTTATTATGTGGCCTTTTAGGTACCATATACAATAGCTGCTTCCACACCCTTACCTCAAATACAAGCCAGCTGACTTCTGTGCTGACTCCTGGATTTGAAACTTCCTCCCCTCTACGAAGTCCCAATTAAGAGCAAAAGATCTGTAACTCTGTAGGTACTCTGGATCTAATCTGGGTTTCTAACTTTTATTCTGAGGAAGACGGTACAGCCTGTTTTCTGCTCAGGAAAGCAATTTAGCATTGACACAGTTAAAATATTCTCCAAAAGCAGGCAGCAAGAAAGGCAGCAAACACAAGAACGCACGAAATGGAGTGCTGATATCAGAAGTGCTAGCTATTTGCAGAATTCTTATGTCAACAGGACCAGTAAACAAGTGTTAATATTTCTAGTGGAAGGAGCATCCATGGGGAATTCAATGTAGTTAGCTGCACAGAGCAGAGAATCAGATCGGAGAGGGAATTGTGTCAGCTCCAGCGAGTCGGCAGTATGTGGCTGTCAGGAGTGTGAAATGGAGCTGCTTCAAAGCTGAGTAGGCTGTGACCTGAATGCTGCACATCCATGCACTCAGTGTGAGAGGATCAATGACAGCATTTGCTGGGCTCTAGTCATTCCCTCTGCTAATGAAAGCAGTCCTGAAAGGCATAATGCAGGGCCTCTAGGCAGCCTAAAGCCTAGCATTAGCAGAGTTTGTTATAAGCGTGGCTGGTGAGTGCACTGAGTACCAAAGACCTCCTCCTCTGTTGCTCTACCCCACCATCTCCCCCCGGCTGTCTGTTTAGTGTCACTCAGCTGGGATGGATCCCGTTAAAGATCTGACGCTTAGCAAGGACTCAGAGGTGTCTGGAACGCCTGCCTCTAATCATAAACACCACAGCTGGCAATGATGTGGTCGAGAAAAAAAATCACCTTGATCCAGCAGCACACATTCCCTTTGATGTTTCTGCAGTGAGTTCACTGCCCAGAGAAAAAGGTACTGCTTTAAAAAAAAATCAGGCTTGACATTCTGAAATCATAACCATATGACTCTCAATTCCAAGCTTAAAAAAAAAAAAAAAAAACACAGCCCAAGCCCAGGAAAACACAACATTTTGTTCTGAGAAACTCAGGGAAGAAGCATCTGACAATGATAACATGAAACAGGTTTGGAAGATAATGGCAGTTTGAGAAGAAAACACTTCCAAAAAATTCAGACTGCCACTACCAAAAATGGAAGAAGCCTTCTGCCAAAGATTGCAAACTGTGGTGACCTCAAGCAAGAGACTGTAGCTGATTCAAGGGAAAAATGAAAACTTTTCAAAGACAACATTACTTGTACTCTGCCACTGTTTATAAGTGCCTTATGCCCTCTTGCCTTTCGGGGTGGCCTGGTAAACACAAGAGCTCTTCTGTATTTTCCAGTTCTCTGCCACAAAATTCTGTTAAATATTCAACTCTATGAGCATAATTTATTTTTTTTTAACCCAGTGAGGTTACAAAAAGAATTATGAATCTAGTGCAACAAGCATATTATTTATTTTGTTATTTTTTTGCATCTACCTCTATGTTGCCTATATGCTCATCAAATATCAAAAATGTCCTATTTGCTTTCATAATGCTTG
>JAOXJM010000019.1:34749896-34771662 GCA_026413425.1 Tringa solitaria
GTCCTATTTGTTTTCATAATGCTTGGATTTCTTCATAGAAAAATAACTCTGTTTTTCTTGTATTGATTTCTTTCTAGACAAGGAGTGCTACATATACCATTTGCTAAAAATCTAAGATGACTGTTACTTGTGTTCTCTGACACATCCATTCTATTGCTTCCTTATTCTATGCCATTGTATCCTAACACAAATCAGAAGAGCCTGATTTGAACAATCTTACTGCGATGTATAGTCTCCTTTTTTTTTTGCTTATTCACAGCAAGAGAGCATTACAATTAATAATGAATTTCTTTCCAAGGCTCTATAGAGAAAATGGCATATCAGACACACTGATGCAGGGTCTTATTTGCTAGGTACACAAAGAAGAATTTGGAACTTTGAAAACTGTCTCTAAAACTGTATCTTCAGAGTTTTCTCCTATTTGCCTATTTAAATATCTAACACTTTTATGTGTAAAATGAACACCTGGCACAGAAGGAACTGCAAGTAGTCATTTTGGGGTATTCAAGCATATTTTTTGCCTTTCTGGATGTTCTTCTAACATGTCTATTTTCATGATTTGATGTTACACATAGGTTTATTTTCTTCCCCAGATAAAAAGACCGGGTTGCATCCCTCAGAATCAGAAACAATACTAGCAGCCATTCCCTAAGGAGAAAACTAAAGACAACTGCAGTTTCATTACCTTTGGTAGTAAAATGCACTTTTTGTTACTGTGGCTCAAAGGGATCAGGGCCATCCTGGCACAACTAAAGCAGGAAAGTGACATACTGTATACAAAACACAGAGCTCAAGAGTGAGTGTAAATTGAACTACCATGTCATAGCTGGAAAATCTGGGAGCTGTATTCCAAACCTATGTGAGGTTTCACAGGCTGTTTGTGCTGACAGCCTTCCCTGCAATTCCCCAAATGTTGTAGATTCAGATAAGATTCAGATTTATTAAGTTTATGTACTTTCTGTAGTGGCGCGGGCGTGTGTGTGTGTGCATGTGAAGGAGAGAGAGGCTAGCTCAGCTGGGTTGTGAAACATCATCGATTTATATACCCGTATATGGCAATTTTTCTCTTATACCCTATATAAGCAAAATACAATTAAACAATAGTCAAAAACTGCAGCTCTAGTAACACTTAAAAGGATGTAAGGAAATGGTGCAATTCTCTTTTGTTTTCATGTGCGGGAATTTTCAATTTTCAACTGGCAAGAATTAAAATTATTACTGGAAAACTGTTACTATTGTACTGCCACAAACACAGGTTAATTGATTTTACTCGGAGCAAAAAAAATATTCAAAAATTAAAAAACAAAAAAAGTATTTCCTCAAGCCTTGTGGAAAATTATGGATTTTACTGCAATGGCACGTACAAAGCTCATTTGTTTACCTCTGTGTATGCAAGAGTTCAGGAGGTGGGATTCAAGATATGCATCCCAGTCTTCAAGGAAAAATCAGAGCCATCCATCCAGACTGCTCCCCTATTGCAGTTTCTTTGCAAATAATTGTAAACTTACTGGCAAAAGTCTATGACCTATGATAATTCCTCCTTTTTCCCTATCCTTACACTACTCTGAAACTTCACAGCATGAAACCAATGAGAAATCAGTCTAATCATGAATATGGTTTTACCCTAGGGAATTTTTTTTCCTCCCATATTTTAATGTGACAAAGACATTGTGGAAACATTACTTATCAGAAGCATCCCCCCAGTAAGAAGCATCAGAGAATTCTGTGATAGATTTCCTCCAGCTTCATTTTACATATCCGATTTAAAAGTGTTTTATTGGTTACATGTTCTCTCATAATGACTAGAGAAGAGAACAAAAAGAAAAAGAAAAAAAAAAAGCGCTAAACACTCTCCTGGTCACAAATGGATGTACTTTGAGGGAGTCTAAAAAATTAGTCATTATGGTCTCAGTTCCATGAAGTAAGGAGCACTGCCAGGTAAGAGAAGAAAAACAAAAAGAAGGTTTGGTTCTAGATGGTGCTATTCACACTCACACTGAAATGAAATATAACGGAGCTGATGACACGCGAGATATTGTATGACTGCGCCTAAAATGCACATGGCCTCCACCTGTTGCACAGGGTTGCAATTAAGTTCAGTCCATCTTACTGGCACCTAACACACGTTGCTTTATTGCCATGTTATTAAATACAGCACATTCCCCTATAAGGGAAGCCTTTATAATTCATATTCACCAAAAAATGTACATCATGGTGACTTGTAATCTGACTTGATTTGCTACATGTCTTGGATTCCATGTAACTGGCATGGCCAGTATGCAAAACATTGGACCTGTGTAAAAGTCCAGGATGAGTTAGTAGTTCAGTCAGGAAGCTAATGCTTTATAGCACTTAGGAGGCTGCAGTTTGAGGATGCATTCAGTCCTCCATTCCCAAACCAGCTCAAAGCTGCCTTCAGACAGCTCACACAACATGACAGAGGAGGTAACACCTCACATCAACTCTCTAGTGACCCCTCCAGATGAATCAGGAGAGAAATTGACAAGCTACAAAGGCATTCTCAGATGAAGGGAGACTGCCTGGCTGAAGAGTTTAGAATGAGACGTGCCGGTCAAACAGAAGTCTTCAGGGATCCAAAAACTCATATTTCCTGCACCACTCCCGCTTTAAAGAGCGCAACAAATTCTGTTAAATTAAAGTGCTCAAAAGCACTTTTACTTTTATATAATGTACGTCTAAGCTTGACTTAGAATTAATTGCACAAGTGATTATAAACCATTTAGCTTAGGCACAACCATAAATTCCTGATACTGAGGTCTGATTTGTGCAGCTCCTTACTCACAAGAAGCTCTCTGTTTACTAATCACACTGCTGTTCACGTGGAGGAGGAACAGTTTCAGAACAGAACAGAAACCACACTACCATGGCACTCTCTCCACAAGTTCTTTTACTTTTTTCTCTTACTTTTGAAATGAACTGCCTCCAATTGCTTTGTTTCTTTGCTGATTTTGGCAACTTCATTGGGAACTTACTATTCGTGCATAGGTAGCCTTGATACCGCTTTCTAAAACTTCCCTGCCTGCACTCATTCTATGGCTTCTGCAATACACCATCTCTGCTTGCAGAGTTGCCTCACCAAGTGGGTACTGGAGTCGCTTATGCTTTATGAAGTTTTCTCAAGGTTTTGCTTTTTGGATGTTTTTCCAAGAGGTGATTGAAAACAGAAAGAAAAAGCCTGTTTTGCCTTTTTTTTTTTTTCGTTTAATACTCTTATTCAGAGACCATGTATGACAATACCTCTTGGAAAATTGCTCCTGTCCAATAATATGCTCAAAGTACTCCTTTGCCAGAGGCATTCACTCATTATATAAATCAAACAAGCATACAAAAACAGACAAAAAGTGACTGGTAATGCCCAGTGAATTTCTCTGCTCAGCTAAGATGATTTGGGTGCATTGCATGCAGATGTCAGGTATTTTTATAAAGAGCTCCATTGTGCAGGGCCCCACTACTCCTCCATCGCTCCCAGCACTCCCTTAAAAGGGGGGTGGTGGGGAGACAACCATTCCAGCTGGGCTTGGAACCTTGTCTGAGTCAGGAAAACCACAGCTCATAAGCAAAGAGGAAGCATAATGTTCTACAAGGACAAAACATTAGCAAAAATGTCACTCAGCCCCAGTTCCACATGTTGGCTGCCACGGCCTCTTCCTCCTAGCATGCCCGATTGATATAAATTCCATCTGCTCAGCAGCCAAGTGACAGAGAAGAAATACCGGCATCTGGTCTCTATTGCTGTCGGGTTTTTGTTCCATGTTAGACCTTAGCTAGAAACATATGAAGAGATGAAGGTGCTGGCAAGCGACTAAAAGGCTGCACTGGCACAAATGAGACTTTCTGATGCTTTTCACACTTCACTCTGGATTTTTACAGGGAAAAAGGCGGAGGAGACTTGATAAACTGAGTCTGGAGAGCCAACAGGCCTGGAGGTCATTTGGTGCTTCTAACTTTTTTTGAGTGTTTAAAACTGTAAAGCAAAACAATTTTTTTTAACACGACAGAAGGTAACGAAGTCACACAAGAATGTTGCTCTTCAGCTAGCTTTTTTTTCCTCCTTCTCTTAAACATCCACTGGTTTGGACCTGATCCACAGGCACTTTATATTCTCCCGAGAAGCAGCTGGAAAGTGCCAAACCTCTAACTTTTTTTTTTTTTTAACCCCACAGTGTCCAGCAGAAAGCAAGTTATTTAGACCAAAGAGAGAGCAATAAAGCAAACCAGCAACATGCATTACTGTCTGAGAAGTGCTGCCTGAGTGCTTTTTGAAAGCGACTGCTGAAGAAGTAGGGGAGAATGTGAGTCAATATGAGCACGTGTGTGTTTGTACACTCAAAGATTTCTCTGAGGAACAGCTAAGCACACCAAAAGACGTGCAAGAAAAAATAAAGGTGTGACAGAGAGGAAAGCATAAAAGAAAATATATTGGTAATAAAATTGGGGACAGACAATTTTCCCTGCCAGAAACAATTGAAGCCAAAAACTTACAAAAGCATTCTGTACCTAAAGAGACCCGCAAAACACACAGGATAGCTATTCTACAGTAAGATAACATCTTTCTAAAATTTAAAGTGCAATCTAAATATTGCAAACCAATATAGATTTTGCTTTTATTAGAATTAAAAATAGAGTAGTCTTCCATTAATTAACAATGTTGAGCCCTCATTGTTCTCTTATGATCCCCTCTGCAATACAATGTCCTTTTGTTTGGGTGACAGGACCACAAACTGACAGAGAGAAATGAAGCGAGTGAACAGCTATCAGAACGACATTATAACACCAACAAGAGCGAGCGAGCGAGCATGTAAGAGAAGAGCTCTCAAGAACATATAAATATATAATAGAGCCCTGGAACACTTAATAATTAATTGTGAGGAAGAAGCTTTTATTTCAACAAAAAGAAGAACTTCCAACTAGCAACCCCATGAGAGTGGAACAGTCCACTATACTGTGGCCCAAAAGCAAGATCCATGCCATTGCATCCTCAAATAAAGTCTGAAGTGGCATCTACGTCCCCTACTGATTCCCTGAATGCAGCTGAATTGCTCCCAGTGACTTCAATGGGGCTTGCACCTAACCCAATAAGGTCAGCAAGCTAGCTGTCTAGTCAGGCAACGAGTAGTACAAGATCACATAATCAGGGGCCAAATAATCCACTGCTGGCTCACCTCACTTAAATGTTACTCTGGGAATGTCACTTCTGCTAAACTTAGTGTCCTCACTGGAGATTACTACTCAACTTTTAGCCCAGATGTAAAGCTTTAAGTATATGTGTATATATATGTCTCACTGAGGAATCAGTAGTGCTCATCCATTCATGATGAGCCTCCGTACAATCAGTGGTTTAGACTTTTACAAAGATTTTGGAGGGACTATTTCACCTTCAGGTCTTTTTGCATAGGATGCCTCCCTCTTGGAATTGCCATTTATTTATCATCCAAACAAACTTGGTACAGGCACTTTCTCCCAGTAGTGCCTTCCTCAGGGCATTCCTGCACTGCCATTCCTGCAGAAAAGTTCTGATTTTCACTGATTTGTTACAAGTACACCCAGAAAACCTTTCCATTAGCAATTAATTCATGCTCAGCGTTCAAACCAAAGAGTGCTATCTCTACTAAATACCATTGTCAAATGCTGCAAGTTCCTTTGCCCCAGTTTCTGCTCAGGAAATAGCAAAGCAGAAACTGTCTTAATTCAGCAGCTACAAAACTAATACACCAACTACCTACGTATCACTTCACTTTAGACCGCCTCTCCAAAGCACTGTCTTTGTTCACGAGACCTGTCTCTTTATTGCCTTGACCCTGAATGATTTCCTGTCCACAGACTGCGCCATGCTTACAGTAAGTTTCTACTAAGCAAGAGGTAACAATAAATATCCCAGCCAGGGCTCCTTAGGAAAGCACATCACTCTCAAAGAGAAGGGACATCTATTCTGTTATGCAGAGTAATGGAGTAAAAAATTAATCTTTTATAGCAAGGTGGCAACCAAAGTCACTTCTATCTTCCCTCCCCATGCCCAAATAGGTATTCAATACAGAGCCTCAGTTGTCCTTTTGTTCTGATTTCTGGAGCATGTACGTCAGTGAGGCTACTGCCACAGTAAAAATAAACAGTAAGACAAACTTTTTAGTATTAAATAGAGGTGTGCACACAATTCCTACATATACTGGTCCAAACGAGCTCCAGGGCTACATTTCCAGTGAAACCAACATGGCCGGGGGAGAGCTGACTACTTAAAACAGTTTGTAACGTCTCTTACTGTCTGGAAGAGACAACATTATACTTCCCAAAGGCAAGGCTCAGCGTGCAGCCAGGGACAAGAGGGGACAATTGAGGCGCCTAACGGTGGAACCCATCAGCACAATTTCCCGTAAGTCAGGAACATGAAACGGCGCAGCTGCTGGGATGAGTGAATAGCTGAAGGAGCTTGTGTGAGCTTCAATAGCAGGCCAGAGCAGCTCTCCACTGTGAATGACAAGTGATGGGCCAAACCACTGGGGAGCTACCGATGAGTTATTAATGGTGACAGGTACACTACCTGGGAGACAGGTTGAGAGGGGAAAAAGATTATTTATAAGCGAATAGTTAACAGCTGTACCCACTGCTAAGCATTACATGGATGCCACAAACTGTAGAATTCAAATCTTGGGTTATTCAAGCACGAACAACTGCCTGTCACCAAACTGCAACGCATCGGTACAAATTAAGGTGGGGAGAGATGAGACGAGGCTGGAACGATGCCTTGCTCAAGAAGGCAATGTCATCACAGAGTGCAGATAAGAGCTAGAGAAGGGCTGAGATAACCACGAGGTGAATTATGGTTCTTAATAATAATGATGAATTTGCAAGAACAGCTTTTTAATTTTTCCTGAGGGCTTTTTGCAAGAGAACAGATGCTGAATGTGTCCTGTACTGACAAGAATAAATGGGGGGAAAAATATAATAAGCAAAGGAAATGTTTTCAAATAAGTTTTCTTTTAATATGAGAAATAATATATTTCTATTGTGGAGATAATTTCTTATATCTCCAGCCCCCTCCCAAGTTTGAAAGCCACATTGTTAAGCTTATAATATAATGTTCTTACAATACCTACAATAATATAGTTACCCGTTTTTTCCCAAAGGAATGAAACATTGTATTAGTGAGTATATTAAAAGTGGCCTGAACAAAAATCTTTCAAATCTATTTTTCTCGTACAATTCTGCACTAAAAGAAGCAGAAAAAAAAAAAAAAAAGAAGCAAAACCAAAAAAACCCCCACAAAATAAAAAACCAACCCACGTGAGGATTTTGGAAATGTTTTCATAATGTGAACATCATCCTGAAAGGACTGTTTATGAGCCCTTTCCTATCCCCTTGTAAAGATACATCTCTGCAGTAAATGCTTACATAGAAGAGAAAAACTTAGAGAGAATTTGATGGCTTTTTTGGTGTTTTTTTAATGCAGTAGAGCAGTTAAATACCAGCAAGACCAGCCAGGTGCCAAGACAATAAGCAGGTGCTCCACTGACTTCTAGTCTTCCATTAAGCACAAGGTTGGGTACCCCTGCACTATGTGTCTGACCAGAAAGAGACATTGATGACCTCCAACAAAACGTGTCAAACAACTAGCCTTAAAGAAAAAAAAAAAAAAGGACAGGGAGAAAAGATAAACTAAATACTTAAGCTTCAAATTCAGTTTTTCTTGAAATGCAGTCGCAATCAGATTGCAAAATGGTAGGAAAAAAACAGGGCTAGTCAGCAACAGCTGGCTTCCTCCAAGGTGGAGGGAAGAAACTGTTTATATCTATGGTTACTGCCACTTCTCCTTTCTTTGCCACAGGGCCTTTGTGCTCTCTCATGCTCTGGAGGAGATCTGTGTGCCAGAAAAGGTTCACACTTCAAAAAGCTTAAAATATAAGGACACAAACTGACTCAGCACCATAACTGTTTGCAGGATTTGGTCCAAATCTTTCAGTTCAGGCATTCCAAACTGAACATCATTAAAAGGCAAACAGCCCTACATGTGTGTGCGCGTGCAAGTGTGTGTACATTGGGGGTGGATGTGATACTAGCCAAGCTGACTCATAATTTTATTTCTGCTCTTCATAAGATTTAATTATTTTTCCTGGTCTGTTTCATTCGGGTTCTCATGGACAACTGTATGATTCCTCAGTGTCTGAACTTCTTACACTGTGAATCAACATTTAAATATATAGCCAAAGTTGAGTGATACTGTTGCAGTTTATCTTAAAAATTGGCCATTAGAGTACTTTTATTAGATATCAGGCATTTTGAAAACTGCTTTTCACACAACTTAACTTGGGCATAAAACAATCAAGTGGTCACAACATCATTTTTAAAGGTGCAGTGAGAGATTCAAGAACTGAAAATATTGGGATTTGACATTAGTAGCCCTCTGAAAATTCTCTATCTGCACTGCTATCCCCTGATATTATTGATTAAATCCTTGTTTCCCTTTCTTCCTATTTTTAAATTTTAGTTTTGCTTAATCACACATATGCTAGAGGAACTGGGCTAAAGGCAGAGGAAACATAAGCCTAATTTCACAAAGAGTGAAATTTGAAAGGTTAATTCACTATGCTTAACTGTCAAAAAAAGCATGGAATTTAGAGTGAACAAAGTGAGCTTAGTTTTGATATCTCCATTTCAATTAAACAGTGCCTTACTGTACAAGTGGTTCCACTGCTTGTAAAATAAGGCACTACCGAAATAAATATCAGAGTCTGCCTCTAAATGACAGTTTTCTTTCTTTCAGAGGTAAAAACTGAAATATCATTTTTTTTATTGTTTCTTCAGGGATAGTTCTATGAATTTTGATTTTAATGGTCAAGTTTGCATGGAGACATCAGTGCCTGCTGCTATCATGCTCAAAAAGTAAAACTGTAACTTACTTTTAAAAACTGTATATGTAAAAAGAGTAACTTCAAAGATCTGTTAGCCACCTTTCAGCAAAAACAAACAAACAAAGCTACAAAAATCATTATAAAGTATATGGTACAAACCATGAGTGTGTTTATTTTATATCAGTCAACAATATTTACCATGTAACTGGGTCAGAATTAATACTCCAAGGAGTATATACAACATATGTCCAACACTGCATTCTTTACAAGTCCACACACCAAGTGGGTCCATCCACTAAATCAGAAGTCTCCTGTCTTCCTACAAACAAAATGCAGTACTATTTGTTTTTTATGGATTCATTATAAATTCTTGAGTGACACAAAGGACAAGCTGCCAAGAGCAATAAAGGTCCAGGATACTGGGAAGGAAGGCTCGTTTCTAAACATGCCAAATTTTGTTGGAAATGTAACACTCAAGGACTCTTCCCTGTATTCAATCCCGAGCTATGCTGTGTTCACATGACCTCAGTTGGTCATGTATTAACAAGCACTGCAACCACTTTTGCAAACCACCTCCTCTTTCACAGAGGGTATTTGCTAAATTATGTCTACACATTTCAAACAGAACAGAAACTCTTAATTTCTTAATTTGTACGTCTTATGTAATCAGCTCAGCACGCTGGGCAAAGTCGACTCTCTGTGCAGCTGGAGTGGAATTGCTGTGCTCTAGGGTGGTCTGCAGACACTCAGCTAGAAGGGAAAGGGATAGGGGACGCAGCAGCTACCCATACCTGACCCACAGACACCAGGGAAGGAATGGCCTTGTGGGGAAAGACCTGGTGCTCACTGATTATTTCTTCTACCTACCCCACAAAACTCCTGCGTGGCGCAGGAAAGAAAAAGAGCAGCAACCTGGACCAAAGAAGTTAAGACCTTCCTTTAGTGAGGCCCTGGTCTTCATGGGCATGATGAAGCTGGCTTGGAAACCTCATGATGAGAATCTGCTTCATTAGTGAGTCTCCATGCGCAAAACATGCCACAAACAATCCATGGCTTCTGGCCTGGTTTTGAGAGATGTAATAAATGTCAGTAGAGAGAGAGATGAAGTCTACCCCAGTGAAAATAATTAACAATAAAGAAAGAATCTTTAGAAACCTACAATGTTTAATTGAAATGTACTTTCTCATGCAGTTCTCACAACAATTCATTCCTTTTCAACTAAAGGGCAATGCTTACAGGAAGGGAACTGTTGTGTGATCTCAGCTGACCAAGCTGACATACATATATTTATTGAGGCCCCAATTCAGAAAAATATATAAGTGTATGCTTAACATTGAATATGTGAGTAGATCTCTGTTGAAGTCAAAGGAATTGTTTAAAGCTGGGTAGGTGCTTATGCACCTTGCTGAACCAGGACCCACTTTCTGATAATGACTGAGCAGTTCTCTGGGTAAGAAATTAAATTTGCCTTCCTATGGCTTTATGTCTCTAGTACCCGATAAGCTGAGAACTCTTTTGGTTTGGATTTTTAAAACTTCTTTCCCCCTGTCTCTCTAGTGTGGTTTCTTTGGTGCCTTGAAAGGGATGAGTCTTCCTTTTTCTTCAGTGTAGGAACTACCAGTGTGTCTCTCCACTGCCTGGCCACATACACAAAGCATATAGAGACTTCATATATTTGCGGCACCTTGCTTCTCATCTCTTGAACTAAGCTCAAAATAGTTATACAAAGCACTGTCATACAATTTCTGGTCTTTGAATTGCTACATTAAAAAAAAAAAAGGACTTATGTACAGTGCAGTAGCTGCTGAAATGCTGAAATTCCAGTACAATTATCTTGTATGAACTGAAGGCAAATGCTCTGCTGAACTGAAAGTGAGTACCTTAGAGAGGGACTTACAGAGTACTACAACATAAAACAGACTGATGGTGGGGAAAGCCTTACAGACACACATCTACTGTCTAATATTGGAAATTCATACTATATTACTGAAGCTATTATTCAGGCATGGGAGTATATGTATACTTTCAGATTTTCTCTTTGAAGCACTTCTGAACCACCTCACACTGGTTTGACATTTAAATTCTTACAAGTGGTTCAAAGCCCATAAAACTTTCTATAGGATTGATATTTTTATCTTGCTCCAAAAAATCTTAACAGTGATATAACAAGCAGTTCCATGCTAATGTACTAGATTTTCATTGATCTATTTGATCCTGCAAGTTACTACTCACCAAAAAACCAACCCCAAACCCAGGCAAAAAAAAATACTTGAAAAAAAAAAAGTATTTTTTATTGTTTCTGTGACTCCAGGAAAAGTGTAAAGCTCAGGTTACTTATGTCACAATGTTTCCATGGCTAAGAAAAATGGTTGTATTGACCCAATGAGAGCTAACTCTTCATTCCAGCTGAACGGGTACTCTTCCAACTACCAGAATTAACAACATTCCATTTAATATTGGTTATAGGACAGTATTAATACTATATGAAATAATAGCGCACTATGACACAGTAATAAAATAAGCAAATTTAAATACATACGGGGCTACAGGGCTGTTCAGTTCAAAACCGACCAAGTACCAGGCTCCAAGAACATATACAAGTAGGCATTATGAGAAACTTACTCATGCAAGATGCATCTTAACCTCACCATGTAAAATCAACCTGCTAGCCGTATGTGGCTGGGGGAACACAGGCTCCTGTAGCCACAGCCTCCAAACGAAGGCTAGGAGTAACCAGATCAAAGATGGTACACACATCATAAGGAGCTGCTGTTGTATCTCTGGACCACACCACCTCTGCTGGTGAGTTGTCCCAGAACAGCTTCTTACATTCTGTAACACCCAGGTTCTCTGCAGTCTCACCACAAATGCAATTGTGTGAGCAATCTGCTACAGACCTTATTAATTCCTCACCCTTTTCCTCCCAAGAAATTTATCTCTGCCTTCAGCTGCAGCAGAAAATGGATGTCATGGGTCTTATATCCATTACCTGACAAAATTTTCAGCCTACAAAGGGGAGACAAGAGCTCTGGTTTGCATTCTGTGGTACTGTTTTAAATACTCTTAGGAAACCAGCTTACACATGGAAAGCGATTGAATTAGTGCTAGTGAAATTCTTTAAAATGAAATTTAATTTCATTTTATGGAATTCTTTCAAAGGAGATGGTGGGGCAAAAGCATTTTTGTGGATTGTAACATTATATACTCAGCATGTTTTATTTAGTCCTCAAGGAATACTACTGCAGAATAGCCAATTCTTGCAATTTTACCAAAAAACCTCTTGATATTACAAGGTGGGGTTTTTTCACTATACCTTCTTACTGGAGTTCTTGTGTTAATTTGGTTTTTTATGTAAAGAAGTTTTAATTTTTCATGGTAGATTTCAAAACAGGAAGAAGCAGCTTGAAAACACAAACTTAACTTTCTTCAATATAAAATGGAAAGCAAAAATAAATTTGGTTAAATCTAGTCTTTAAAACTAATTCCTCAATATTCAGAAACTGAATTTATGACCTTCAAATGTTTGAGGCTAGTAAAACAGAAGTGCTTCATGTTAATATACTTACCTTCTATAGTGACTATCCTTTTCTGAGGCCGAGCATTCATTCAGCCATATATTGAGCTAGCCGAACAGAGTAAGTTGCCCAGGCATTGTCCTAGCTATTTCCAAACAAAGCCATTCTGTTTTAATGGAAATCCCAGCGCAACACAAGCTATGTTGCAAGCAACCTGATGAACAGGCTTATTTCCTTTATTCCTATTTGTCAGCACCATATGTCAACTTGGATGCAAGTTAAAGGCGTCCAATATCCGGACCGCGTGGATAAAAATGTAATGATATTAACTCTATTACCATAAACGCGACAATAGGCAAGCTATACAGACACACACAAGACCCAGCAAGCTGATATATATAGGGCCAGCAGTCTTAAAAATCTACCTGTCCTACAAGTGGCTTCCTTCTCTGCAGGACTACTGACAGTCAGTAACACAGGTTTCCAAACCCTTCCCATCAGAAGGAATGTAAGACTTCGGCGTGCAATTCTGGCAAGAATTCATGAAGAACCCAGCAAGACTGGATATAAACAGACATACTTTCCCCTACTAGAAAAGGTAAAAAGGAAACAAATGAAACAATTTCTTCCTCTTCTATTTGCTAAAAAGATTATTAAAAAATATTTGCTGAAACTACTGTTACAGTGGTGGTGATGTTTCAGAATTTGAGTAAAGAACAATCATAATTACACATTCTATTTCATTAGAGGATCTCAAAGCACTTCATAAACATTAATTAACAACATCCAAGTATTAATTGGGATGATTAGAACATTTTCTAAAAGCCGTGGGGGAGGAGAGAAATCAAGCTGAAGCACAAAGGACTCGTGCAGCAAGTTAATATATTAGAGCCAGAAGAATAATACATGTTTCCTGTCTTCAAGTTAAGTATTCAGAATTCTAGGACATAGTGCAAAATGACAACCAAATCATAGAAGATATTTCAGTGCAGGAAAGAAAAGTAAATTCCTTAATTAAAATATAAGAGTTCATCTTCATTAGATTCAAAATGTACCTTGATAAGTAAAAGGGGGTTGTCTGTCTGCATTCAATGGTGTGCTCTTACTGCCTAGAAGGCAACAGTAAGTGCTAATGACATTTACCCCTTCTAATAAGAGTCACTCACACTTCACTGTTATTCCTTGTTATTGCTCAGGACAGGCACTAGCACCTCATTGAAAGATCAGTGCTGCAAGGGAAAAAAGTCCCCTTGAGATCCCTTGGACTTCAAGAAAAGCAGTAAATCAACTGATGCTGGACAGATGACAAGTTTGATTCTCTGTGGCCCTTTGTGATTCCTAAGTGTCTGCAAGCCTAAATTTCATAAGTGCCTGAAGCCAGTACTGACACACAATCAAAACCACCCCTAAACTCAGAGCAAGAGGTGTCTAAACTGGGCAAAGTCTTAAATCCATTAAAGTGCCATGGTCTGGAGTCCGTACTCTCTAATTGAGTTAATATCCATTGATGTGCAGCTGAATGGTTAATATCACAACCTTATCACCTCCAGGACCATGATTTGAATTCAGTCTGAGGTCCTCTGTGAAAAGAGTAATTTATAAAAAGCAGAAGTTCTAATCTCTGAGCTGTATTTTGTGAGAAGAATTATGTTAATTCCTTGGATTCTTGGCACAACTTGCTCCCCTCCACATGCACACACATATTTCCCTTTAATCAATAGCTTTATGCCCTTTTGTTTATTTTATAACAGGTCACTGCATTTATTTCAAGAAAACTGAGATGGACAGTAACCCCAAGATCTTGTCCTCAACTTAATGTCACATTTCTTTGACATAGTGCAGGATATGTTCCAGTAGAGGCTTGACATGGCACTGTTGGCAAGAGAAGTCATTTTCCAGACTAGGAGGAAAGCTCTTCTCTCCCTTCCCCTCATCCACAGAGAATCAGTCTCAAAACCAGACAGTTTTGTCACACACACTCACAATCTATCAGAAATATAAATCAAATTTATAGATTATTTAGGTAGGTGCATACATACACACACATATATATATTTCACAGCAAAACTTCTGTGATCATAAATGGTTAATAGAAATTCAAACACATTCTGAAGCAGGAAAGCTGGAAACAGTTTTCTCCTTGGCTTACCTGCCAAGACCCAAGTTCAGGGCTCTGTTCCTCCTGCAATGCTTGATGGCATCACTCACACCTAAAACAGCCTAGGGAGTGAACTATTCCTCCCACCTCCTTTATCCCCCACTCTGCTTTAGGTGTCTGTGATTTCATCAGCTATCACAAGAGAAACACAGGACGGTGAACTCAGGCCTTGGCAGGTGAAGAGATTTTCAGCTCCATTTCAAAAAGCAAGCGCACATGGTCCTGGCATATGCCTGACAGACCTTCAGTAACAGCCATTTCCATGTTCTGCATCCCAGTAGCTGTGCCCAGCTGTGTGGAACTACGTCAGTCAGTGGGATCTCGGCTTCTCACCCCCAGTACAGTAAACAGTACAAATTCCAGGTAGGAGAAATGTAGCTACACAACAGTCTCTCTCTATATATCCTTTTTTTTTTTTTTTCTCTTTTGCTCTTTGACAGCCAAAAGTGTTTGCCATTAAAAATGCCATCTTTGCATTTCTGAGCCATGTGAAACACTATGGTTATAAAGGCTGACTATTTCATAGTAGTCATTAAGAACTAGCAGCATGTATACTGCTGTTGATCACCAGGGGTTATGCAGCCCTCTGCTTCATTACCCTCACAAGATGCAAGACACAGAGCAGCAATAGCACAGCTCTCCAGCTGCACATATTCTGGAAATCCAAATGATCCTTGCATGTTACTGAGACATCTGTTGTCAAGTGACTTGTCTTGGTGGCATTCAGAAGTGCTATCAAATTCTTTAGTCTTTATTTTTATTCTTTCCTGGTTCAAGTGCTATCGGTTGTGATAAATAGTCAGGTAGCACTAGTGTGACTGGTAGTGTTACTACTAGAGGTACGGCATCAAAAGCAGCAGGAAGATGTTAGGCAAGTTTTAGCAGACACAAAGAAAACCTGAAGGCACTTCACACTGTAGAACAAGTGGCACTGCTTTGCTCAAACACACAACAATGCTTCCCTCTGGCTTGGCAGCTGTGCTCTGTTTTCCATCTCCCTCTTCAGTCCTTACAGGTTTATCTGAGTTTTTTTCCACTCTCTGTTTAGAGTAGAGATAGGATAGTCACTCCTAGCTTAGTACAGCTGAATATAAAAGAACAAGGTGCATAGCAGAGAATCTCTGTTCCACAGAAGTGCAGGGGAGTCATGCTAAACTGACTCACATGGGAGAAGAGAAACTCTTCCAGATGATCACAGCTGCAAATATTAGTATGTGGTGGTGCTGTGGGATGAATGGAAAACTCAGGAGATGGACACATCATCTAACAGATTCTTTTCATCTCTTTGTGTTAAAGAGGCAAAATCAGAGAAGGAGGGGCAGTGAAACAGAGGTGAGGCTGAAGAAGGAAAGATAAGCAAGAAAAGGGGGGCTCTGATTGGAGGCAATGACAACAAATAAGTAAGTTGGAGTGTAAAGAGAGAGAGGAGAGAACAGACAGGCACAGAGAACAAGAAATAGGCAGGGCACATACTAAAGAGACCCAGATTTGGATCCTATCTGTCAGAGTAGAAGTCTGCATAAATGTTACCCAGCTTTGAGCCTTGGTTGCTCTGAAGACCACTGTTGAAAAATGTTGGAACAAAAGAGCACAAGTGTTTACAACAATTACAGGGGTGAAAAGAAAACACATGATAGCAGTGTACCTAAAAAGGCTGCAAAAAGTAAATAAAGCTATAAAAGGCTAGCTTCATTATCAAGTAATGAAATGTGGGTGGCAGTTATTATGGGAAATATGAGCTTGCATGTGAAAGACTTTGGCTGGACTTTGGCTTTGTTACAGTCTTTACCAGATAAACTTCTTAAACTTTATCTGCATAGGTTTTACTATACATAAAAAGGGCATAATACTCATAGAGATGCAGAAAGACTGAGTAAATGACTAATTCTTAAAACACATGGAAATCCTTCAGTGGTCACAGCTAAACAAGTGCAAAATATTAATTAAGAGACTGACAAACAGACCAATGAAAAATGAGAAGCAATACCAACTAAATAAATGTACAACATTTACATACAAAAGCAATGGTGCATAATTTTTCATCAAACTTTTGTTGGATTGCAAGACTAAACATTGTTTTTGCCATTGATGTCATAATTTGATTGCCTATTTCTTTTAATTTTCTTTATTATCAATAATATAGCATACTAGAGCTTTAAAGGTGTTCTTGTTATGAAATTAAAAAAACAGTAAATCAACTGATGGCACTTTAAAAAAAAAAAAAAAGCTGAGAAAAATTTCATGTGACTTGTGATTATAGATAGCAGATAACGTTGAAATGAATATATGATATCATCACTACAATGACCTGACACCACTTGTCTGCCTTAGAAAAGCTGATATCCTCAGAGCTGCTGTTTGTTTATTTTTGTTCTAATGTTCCTTATGTTTAAGCAATGGAGGCTGTTTGACAAGCTGTTTAATTAAATAGCCTTTGCACTTGGGCTCTGTAGCAAAAGTTCAAACATCTTAAGAAGAAGAAAATGAGTACAGACAGGAAAGCTAAGACTCTAAAAGAGGTCAGATAGCAATAGAGTCCATGCTTTTCTGAAATCCTCCACAGACAGCCAATGGTGGGCAATATGTGATTTTAAGAACAGAAAAGCAATTTCCATCTGTGCATATGATTAATATTTCATCTGCTTAGAACGGATGAGGTGCTAAGGGATTAATCAGAAAAAGAACAGAAAAGAAATTAAGAATGGTATTATTAAAGACACCCAACTTTCTTTCTTTGGTCTCCCTCCAAATCTTTTGACCTAATCTGAATGTAAGAATGTTGTGCATGAACAATCTAGTTGTAAACTGACAGCAAATGAAAACAACCCATTCCACCAAACACCACCACTTTTTACAAAAATTTGAGAAATTGTCAGTAAAATGTAACACCAATATATGTAAGCATGTAATTTGACTACACAGAGAACAAATTTCTCTTTTCAAATCTCAGAACTGACTTACTTACTTTGCACTATGTATTTCACAATTTGAATTAGTTTGTTTTAGTTAATGGGATGTTGTCTTTTGAAAAAAATGTCTAAATGTCCCTCCTTTTCTGAGAGTTTACTCCTAGCTGACTTCAGTGACTGAAACAGTTGTTCTTGCTCAACAGTTGTTTTAGCTCTACAGAATCAACACAGCAATATGAATAAACCACAGTCCACCCTGGTCATCACTGGAAGACTTAAGTAAATTTTAAAGTAGCGATTGTGTTGATGATCTGTGGGCAAAGAAACACACAACCCCAAGTCAGCAGTGGCAGAGGATGTCATTAATTTCAAAGGGTTTTTTCTTACTTTAAAAATTAGCAGTCTTGACAGTGAAACCACAGAGGCAGGAAAAGCATAATACTCCCATTTCTAGTCTTCCCAAAGCAGAAAATGATATCTAATAATTTTGAATTTCATCAAATTTCAGCATTAACATTGCCATGGAAAAGGCCTTCATTTAAGACGAGTGATTCCCCATGCACTGTCCAGTGCAAGAACTTTTTTAAGTGCGTCACCTTTGGGGCCAATAAAATACCCACACTTTTCCAGCTGGATTTAGTTTACATTTTGGGTTTGGGGACTTTTAAAAATAATTTCTCATAGCTGTGAGTGGCACCAGAGAGTCTGGCAGCCAAGACATTGCCTATGAGCTACTGACTGTAATCTACTTTTTTCAAGGGAACAACAGTACGAATGGAAATTCTCGGTCTCGCCCCTTTTCCTGATTCCGCCAGTGTTCTGTTCAGTGCCTCTGCTTTCCTCTTTGTACTGTAAAGATAATATTTATTTTCCTCTTTTACACTAAGGGAATACAACTGTTTGATCACAAAACAGTTGAAAAAGTGTTGAGCTGTTACTCAAAACACTGAATCATTATTTGCAAAGAGTCAGTTTATGGCCTCTAAGTTATGGTCACATGTTCTGTCATCTGCAGCTGGACCAGTGTAAAAGCTGAATGCCCCAGCTGTTCACTGCTAGTGGCATAATTGTTCTCTAGCCCTTTCCTCTCAGAATAATCAGAGTTGACTTGCACATGTTTAGCAGGAGGATTTTTTAACCTGGCTTGTTTAGAGAGAACCTGGCTAGGGAGCAATTACACATGTAGTTACACTAGCAAATGGGTGGGGTACGGTATTCTCCAGTGATGGAGCTGAGGAGAACAGCTGGCAAAGTTACCTCCTCACTCAGCTCCGCTGGAACCAAACCAGGACTGGAGACTTACTTACAGTTGAGCTGTTCTTTACAGCAAAAGTAACTTCACCCAAATCAACAGAGCCACTAATCACATCTCTTTGAGTAGCAGGTGCAGAACCTGACCTAAAACAGCTACTGTTGTTGACAGAATAATTTCCTGCCATGTAAAGACAGTTGTTGTGCTGCTGTTCCCAGAGAGAAAACCTAAATGCTTACTTGTTAGTAAGCACCACACCAAATACAGGAATTTAGTTCCCTGAGATAGGTACAGGACAAACAAACCTAGAAACTGAAGTGCTTTGGATGCTTCTGGAGCAGACACAGTCCAGAAAATTCCCCTATGCAGCAGGGGTGTTTTTGAGGATCACTTCTAAAGATGAAAGAACACAAAACATTAATCCTGTGACCAATCTGATGAGACTGCTGACCAAATTGTCACTCACTGACGTTTCAGAGATAGGTATCTATTCACCAGAAACCAGGTTTATTGCACAGAGGCCAGAGAAAGCCTGCCAGGTCTTAATGCCTTCCAGCCGTTACTGGCAATGTTGTGACTGTGCCCAAATGTGAAAGGCAGTGTATCACGTTACCTCCGCTGGCTTCAGGGTTCCTCCGTTTCCTGCCCTCCATTAATGCATCCACTGAATGAAGCAATAAATACCACATTCTTCTCTGCCCACTGCTTTTTAATTTGCTATTTGGAAACATTATTAGTCAAAATGAGGGTATTACAAATAATCCCACCCACCTTGAAGCACTAATATACAGTTAGAGAGAGGCACTGGTTTGCTCTTTTTTTCTCGAGGGGAGCAAATGGTGAGTTACTGAGAAAAAGTATTTTCTTTTTTCATGGGAAGAAGGGTTCCATTACTGATCTTGAACAGAAAAGAAAATATCTGGCAGTACTAAAATAATTGATTTTGAGTGCATACATTTACCCTAAGATTTCTCTCTCTCTACACCACCACCCCACCCCCAAATAAAAGAAGCCCTCATTTAGGGAAAATGTTAAAATATTTTAACGCTTTCATCATGATTCAGGGGAAATTCAGCACAGATTGATGTTTTAGACCTTCCAAGGCATGAAACTCCAGTTTTGTACCAGCTTTTGCACTGAGGTTAATTGGTGAACACTGGAATTTGAACCAGGAGTAAGTATTGTGGAATCTGTCACAATCATTCCCTTTCCCTATTCTGTTACCTCTCTTACTCCTTTCAGAAGAGACTTAGGATATAGAGTCTGTATGTTTCAAATAAGTTTTGTATTTATGAGCAAGTGTTCCCAAAGCTACTAACACTCCTTTTTTATCCACACCAGACAGAAATATTCATCATTTTGTCAAATTACAAGTTTATATTATTATTTTTATTAGAGACAAACAAGCTAGTTTACCGGTTTACACTTCCCTAACTACAGCATTATAGCAAATTTAAATATTTTCTTAGAGATAGAGTCAGATGCTGAATTTATGGCATGACAGCATACCGACAATCCCATAGCTCTGCAATATTCTGGATGATTTCTTTTGGTACTTGATACTTTTGGTTCTCCTATAGGAGTCTCATGCCTTTTCATCAGAAGCTTTTTTGTGGAAAAGCTGAATCTGAAAGCCTCAAAAAATTCTGTGAAGAGTTCCAATTCTATAATGACGAGCTTCATGGAAGAACACCTTTTACTCAAAGGAGACATTACCTGTAGTTCTTATCTGTATGCACTTTTACTGTGCTAGTGTTACTACACATTTCATTTAAAATTTCCCCACATGCCTCTTTTCTCCTTTTTATCATAGCTGCAACAGAGATACTTTTAAAAGCAGACTATTTTATTATCACAGATTGGATTAATTTCCCTAAGATTTCTCTTCATACATTTTTTACTAAGCAGTTTCCCTTTTCTGCTATATACTGAGCTTCCTAGCTGTAACAGAAACAAAATGCATTTTTTGCATAGAGAGGCTGTGAAGTCTCCATCCCTGGAGCTACTCAAAAGCCATCTAGACATGACCCTGGGCAACCACTTCTGGGTGGCACCTGCTTGGGCAGCGGGGTTGGGCAAAATTCCCCTTCCAACCTCGACCAGTCTGTGATTCTTTGAAATCAGAGAACTAAACTAATAGGCAGGCTCAACCACACCTATCATAGGTATTCATTCACCACTAACAGAATCCACAGCTGAGCACTAACCAAGTCAATATGTGGCAAGACTGTAACAGCTGCCCCTGATAATTGTTCTCCTTTAACTGACATAATACTCAATATACTGTTGTTGAATGTAGTAATGGTAAAATTCATGCCTCGAGGGCTACAATATGATTGAGTTTTAGCCAGGTAACTCTGACCTAATGGTGTATTATAGGCCTTTACACGACTCAGATGCATAGGTCACAATCTCACTCTGTATAAACCGCTATGTATATTACAAGCCACTCTTGCATATATTAATACCATTACATTAAAACAAATTAAAACAAAATCAATATAAGCCTGATTCTATGACCTTTAAAACAAGTAAACTACTGATTTCAGTCACTGAAAGGGACAAGGGACATTGAATTACATTCTGCGCTTGTAATATATTACACCTAACTATTAATCGCGTTTACTAAACAGCAATTTTCTAATGTATCTTAGAAAGGATGCATTTTTTTTACACTTATCCCTTAGCAAATCATATTACTTCAGCCCTCTTGATCAACATCATTCAGAATCAGGAATCTGAAATATGATGCAACATGCACAAAATTCCATCACAGTATGTATCTTTATAGATATCAATCACATATCTATCTAAATTATATATTGTATGTAATATCTATAGATACATATGCATCCATATATATCCTATGAACATCTATAGATATCTACTGTATAAACATCATGGATATAAATTTACATGCAAGTTTTAGACTGGTAATAGAAAAAATTGATTCAACTGTATTTGAACATGTGTAACATTTAGCTTTTACAAAATAGATGACTATTGTCAAATAGTCCTAAAATCCTAAAACAATTAAAGAGCTCCATTCTGTATGTATCCTAATAACA
>JAOXJM010000019.1:34771762-34789840 GCA_026413425.1 Tringa solitaria
AACAGTATCTCATTATTAAAGTAACAGACTTTTTATTACTCTTCTTCTAGGTCTGTTCTACAGCTCAGAACACTTCTCTGGAAAAATCAGAGCATTTAAGAAATTCCTTAAGAACACAGAATATGAAGGTTACCACAGAATCACATAAGGCTAATTTACATCTTTCACACAAAGGACAGAAAACTGAAGAGGAATTTAAAAATAGTCAAAGTTCCACAGAGCAGGAAGAAAGATTCCTGTATTTTCTGTATAGTGCCAAGCATGCTATCATTGCCTAAGAAAGTAAAGAAAAAAATCAGAAACTAGAATTTTCAAAGTTTTTCTGGCATGTCCACTTCAGTAACTGGATAACTTCTCAATGATGTCGAGCTCCCACAAAGTCAGGAGCAATTAAGAAAATGCAGAAGCATGTAGTAGTAGATTCTCAATCAGAAATAATCTTACAAAATGCAATAATTCCCTTTGGAACCCAACAGATGATGAAATTCTTCAGATAAACAACGACACACATTCATGAACATACTCATAAAGCAAGCCTGTCCGTTTTTTTATTTACTTATTTTATGTTTTGTTTGCTTATCTTATCTTAACCAACCTGCATGTAACACTTTATTTAAAACTACCTTTTTAAAATGACCTTATAAACAAGATTTTCCTGTGTACATATTACACTGTAAGGATACTTCCAGATACAGAACCATGAACACAATCCCTGTTCCATCTACCCCTTATTAGACATCTCACTAAAAAAGGAAAGAAAAGATGAAGGAGCTGCTGACTTGGATCTTAGTTTCTGAAATCAAACAGTAGCCCTTGTAAACTGCCCAGTTGCCTTTGATGACCAAATCAGGCTTGCAGCTAGCTAACCTCAGTATTTGCAGTATTTAAGGTATTTCCTACAATAAGTGTAAGCAAAGACAAATAAATACTACAGTACGAAGGAACCTGTGTTTTTTAGCTTAGGAAAAATTGAGTATTTTATTTTGCCAGCACCATCACTAGTCTTCAACATGCCATGCTTAATTTACTTCATATCCTTCTGTTTGTGTGCATGATCACTATATCTGTACAAAGGAAAAATTAAGTTAACCAGGGTGGAAACATGCTTTGCGTTATTTCCTACCTGAAGGATGTAACCTCGAACATAGTCTCGAAGTGTCCAGCCTAAGCCATGTAGAATATGCAACACCTCCTCTTGCTTCAGTACACTGAAGAGTCGGTCAAGTAGTATCTTCAGTCTCACTGGCACAGCCTGAGTACCATAGAGCATCAGGCTGCTGATGTCAAACACAACATTGGACTGCACAATCTCCACTTGGGTTGGGTGGTAGAGGTGCTGAGTACTAAGCTTGTCCAAGGCTGAAAGAAAAGGAGTTAAGTATAAGAGAAGAACCAAAGGAAAGACAAGAAAATAATCCCGAGTAATTATCTTAAAAGACTGAATTTGGCAGATGCACTTATTTTCCAGAGAAATATCACCTGGATGATTCATAGAATCATAGGATCACAGAACGGTTTGGGTTGGAAGGGACCTGCAATGAGCAGGGACATTTTCAACTAGACCAGGTTGCTCAGAACTCCGTCCAACCTGACCTTGAATGTTTCCAGGGATGGGGCATCAACAGCCTCTCTGGCCAATCTGTGCCAGTGTTTCACCACCCTCCTTGTTAAAAATTTCTTCCTTACATCTAGTCTGAATCTACCCTCTTTTAGTTCAAAACCATTACCCCTTGTTCTATCACATCAAGCCCTGCTAAAAAGTCTGTTCCTATCTTTCTTATAAGCCCCCTATAAGTACTGAAAGGCTGCAATAAGTTCTTCCCAGAGCCTTCTCTTCTCCAGGCTGAACAACCCCAGCTCTCTTAGCCTGTCCTCATGGGAGGGGTGTTTCATCCCTCTGATCATTTTTGTGGCTCTACTCTGGACCAAAAGGTCCATGTCTTTCCTGTGCCAAGGAATGCAGAGCTGGACGCAGTACTCCAGGTGGGGTCTCACCAGAGTGGAGTAGCGGGGTAGAATCACCTCCCTCGACCTGCTGGCCATGCTTTTTTTGATGCAGCCCAGAATATGGTTGGCTTTCTGGGCTGTGAGTGTACACTGTCAGCTCACGTTCAGGTTTTCATCCACCAGTACCCCAAGTCCTTCTTGGCAGGGCTGCTCTCAGTCCCTTCAGCTTATACTGATACTGGGGGTTGCCCTGATCCAGGTGCAGGACCTCGGACTTGGCCTTGTTGAACCTCATAAGGTTCACATGGGACCACTTCTTGAGCTTGTCTAGGTCTAGCATGTCAACTGCACCACTCGGTGTCATCTGCAAATTTGCTGAGGATGCACTCGATCTCACTGTCTATGTTACTGAGGAAGATAATAAACAGTGCTGGTCCCAATACAAACCCCTGAGGGACACTACTCATCACATAGTGATTCTTTCTCAGATGCAGTCTGAAACAGGCTGTGTTTCCAAATGTCACTATTAACTTTAATTCCTACAGCAGAAGGGTGCTCACCTGAGCCCCAGAGACTACAATGCTCATAACTTCATAACCAAGACTGAAGCTATGCAGAATTGATCGGGACTGTTAAAGGTTTGACACTTAACCTCTAGGGGAAAGAAAGATAAGAGGTACACCCTAAACCCCAACCTTTTAAACATGTTAAAAATTAGGCCCCTGATTTAACATAAATTCTATCGTGAATTCACTGCTACTTGAGCTGCCTAGGTTTTTTCACTCTTCTGTGTGAATTTCATGTTATTCACTGTGATGCGAATAATTTAGAGATGAGGGGAGGTATGCAGGATGAAGGTAATTGTTATCCCCTTGTGAAGTTAAATATGATGGAATTGCATATGACATCATGCAGTATCAATGTTTACATTTAATTTTCTTTCCATTTTATGGACAATGTTGCATCACCTAAGCTTCTCACTGCTTATTTAAAAAAGAAACTGTCTGAGCTTTTAAAATAATTTTATAGGGACTTCTCCTCATGTACTTTGGTTTCTTCTTGGCTTATGGTCACTGGAGAGTTCATGTACTCCTGATAAATTGCTTTCTTATATCCAGAGCGCAAAGGCCCTTATCATTTACTTGCTGGCTCCATTCAACACATTTACTCCAAGGAATACTTTGTCAAAGAGTTCTGGTTTTCTCATACTTCATTTCTTGCAACTGATTTGTCTGATCTTTCGTATTCTAGTGGTTAAGTCAACTTTGAATAAATAGCTTTAAATATTAATTCAACATTCTAAAAAGATAAGGAATTGGCAAGCCTAGGGACTGCAGTCCTATGTCTCTCCACAGGACATTTATACTGCAGAATGTGAAGGGTGGGATTTTTCTTCCAAAAGCTCTTCCAAAGTACTATATAGGCTTCATGATGTGGGATTAATTTATTTGCATGGTCTAATGAATGCGATTTGACTGAGGCTTAAACAGGTCAAATACTTTCCTACATTTTTTGGGGCCTTTTTTTGTATGATATTTTCGTAACATGGTTGTTTTGCTACTACCATAACAGATGTGTCATCAAAGTACACTGCTAGGAAAGCCTAGAAAATTGATTTTGTTACTGTGCAGGCTGTGCTGTATGTGTGCTGATATATGTATATGTGTACATGGGGGGCAGCAAAACCATTTGGAAGGGTAAAATAAAGTAAATTATTAATATTTTTTTTAAAAAATACTACTATTACTCGCAATAAGAATGCTGTGAATAATAATAGTATTGATAGATCTAACACCTTCTACTAGACTATCAAAATAATTATGAAGATCTAGATCAGCTTGAGCTTTCCACCCTCCGTCTTATAGAATAAGAATAGGGTCCAAAGAGGTTAACTGATTTCTCCAGGTTTATACAAATTCAGACCAGATTCAAGAACTGACTGAATATTTTCTGAATACTCAATGCTTTTTAATCGCTGCATCATACTGTATTTCTAATATGTCTTAATATTGCTTTTGTTTCTCTTTCCTTTACAGTAAACCCTATGCCTGCAGTGAGGAAAATCAAGTTTTTCCAACTAAAGACGACTTGGCTTGCTGAAGATTTTAAGGTCATGATTCCGCTTTGGCTCGTCAGAATGACCATAAGATGTCTTTATCTAAAGGCTATTGAGTGGATTATAAAACTAATAGCTAGAATGAGATTACAAAACTCTATGGATGTTTATCCACTTTATGTAATGGGATCACTCTAAGGATAGTAACTTTGGAATGGCCGAGATGGAATAGAAGTGAAAAAAGAAATAAAAAAGGTCCTTTTAAATTACTAAGCACACTCTTTGACCAGCACACACAATTTTTTACAAGATACCCTGTACCGTTGCATTTATCTGCAACATTTGTTTTCAAACAGTATTATCTGTAGGCATCCACTTCTCAAAACACACAAATAAGAATTAGTCCAGTGTTGGATTAACATTCCAAGTGACAGTGAAATTATCTCCAATTTTGATTTGTGGCCTTATCCTGCACATTATGTAATAAACAAATCAGCAGTGAATTTTATCCTTTTGAAGTACAAGTCAGGATATGCATTGAAATGTGTAATTTATAACACAACAAAGCATATGTTTTTGCATGGGTGTGTAAGAACATTTTCAAACTAAAAGCAGACTTCATGCTACAGACACAAAAAAAAGGAAAAAGTTGTACATGAAGAAAAAGGAAATGCACTTGAACCCATATAAGAAATAATATGGCAAGCATCTGATTCTTACAGGCCATTGACTATTGAAACCCCTTGTACTCGGCAGGAAAATGAAACTTTTCACTATAACTTGTAATTTATAAAAAATACCTTGTTTCTTTAAAAGATATTGCTGAGGAAATGGCTGACAGAGAGAAGTTGCTTTCTGTAGCACTTCTAACTGATTTCTTCTCTGGTAGCATTAGTGAACTAATGCTGGTGTTCTAGCTGTATTCAAGAGATAATTTATGTTGTTAGACACATACTTTTTCAAATAAGAGGTAAGAAAAGGACCTAAGTCTTACTGTTGTTTTTTCTGTAAGGACAAGATTATTAACTTAACCTTATTGCCAAATCTCAGAGTAGAAAGTCTTATTCTGCTGTCCTGACTTGCCCATCTAATTTCATGATAAAGCATTCCTCACCATTTTCTATTCCGAACTCCTGGTTCAATCTCTATATGCTAATGAACAATGCCGTGTTTCACAGGTGAATACATTCAACAGTATCTGCATCAGTGTATGGTTTCATAAGTGCTTAGGACACTTCAAGATGAAACAGGCTATAAAAAAGAATGAGCTTTATCATACCTGAAAAATGACATAAACAGATGTATCCTTATTAAGAAGATATCAGTGACTGAACATCATAAATGACACATTAAAAGTCCCTTCCTAGGAGGAAACACGAGGTATTACTTACACTTCTTACACTTTCAGAGGGCTCAAAAGTTCACCCAAAAAAAGTCTTAACACGTTTGTGACTTTTCGTTGCAACCTGCACGATCTTTTCCAAAAACATGATTAGGATGGGTTCAGCTAGGTGCTTAAATGAAGAAGGCTACCTTTAAACAGCCCAATTCAAATCCTAGCACTGCCCCGATAGTCTGAATTCTTTACCTCGATGTGAATGGAAAGCTGTTCGGTGATAGAGGAAGAGGAGATCTAATGAAATCTTAAAATCATCTACTCGCTGAGTAATTGACTTTGCGAGACAGCCTAAAAGGTACCTTGTGTTTTGTTATAACAACATACAGCCAAGTAATATTTCCATGGTGAAGTCTAAATTTCAAGTACTTACTTCAGAAATTTTAATATTAAAAAAGGGGGGGGAGTGGGCAAAAAATTATTAGATAATTAGTCGAGGAATTAGGAACCTTTCGGTTTTTCTTACCTAACTCTGAAATATCAAGTATGCACCATAATCATTTAGACAATTTAGAATATCTCAGTTGGACAGCAACCATTTAGTCCAACTGCCTGAAATCTCCAGGGCTGACCAAAAGTTAAAGCCTATTATGGAGGGCATTGTCCAAACGCCTCCTAGACACTGACAGACCTGGGGCATCAGCCATCTCTCTAGGGAGCATGTTCCAGTGTTTGATCACGCTCCTGGTAAAGAAATGGTTCCTAATGTCAAGTCTAAACCTCCCCGTGTTGGCTTATTCACTCCTCACCTCCCCACCCCCAGATTTAACAGAGAGTCTGCTCAGTCTAATCTGAATTTTAGAGAGAACTTTGAAATTTATACAATGTCCTTCTTCACACTACAGCCTGCAGAATTCTTATTATGCAAAATTCCAGCAAAAAACTTTGCACCTATTTGTAACAAATCAACGAACAAACTTTTATGTTCCATTTGTGGGTTTGGGGTCTTTTTTTGTTTGTTTGTTTTAATATAGTAAAATAGGGAGGGGAAATATAACTTCACAAATTATACTTTATTCTAGTTTGGGACCCTGTGCAATTCAAAGGAAATTAAGTGTAAAGATACATTAAAATAGAGCTCAAATACTTGTTCAATTTATCAAAAGACAGGCTATAAAGACAAAATCTTTCATTTCATCTATGTTGTGGCCCATTCATAGTCTCAGCTATGCAAATTTACTCATTGACCTTAGACCCCTTACTTCCCCTACATATGCAATGGACAAGGTCAACTAAATTAAAAGCCATGCTTCTGGGTGGATTCCATTTTGTTAAGCAAAAGAAATGCAAGTATGCAGTGATGAATTTTGTAATTTAGAGGTCTCATATTATTTTTTGAATAGCTATAAAAACACATGACATTTTTCCTATAATGAACACAAAAGAATTTTAAATATCCTAGTTTTAACGCAATCGGAGCGGCCAGTACACATACCTCTTGCTAACTTCCTGATCCTAGATAAATATTTAGGCATCTTAGACAGGGATTAAAAGGTCTAATGAAACCCTTTCTCTCAACCGATTTGCCCGGCTGTGTATCTCAGAACACCACAGAGAGGAACTGGCAAGTTGCAATGTATAGATCATTATGGATCTTATTTCATTTCAGTTTTCAATTGGGGGTCTGCAATAGTTCCACTCTTGATTTTCTTGCTTTTCTTGATTTTGGAAAAGTTACACTCTTGATTTTCTAGCTAGTACTCTAGATTACCAAAGAGGCATACATTTGGAGTGCGTGCAGACATATATATGACAATACAGAATTTTATAAATAACATCATCTTTCCAGATTACTAGATTTTTTCAAGGGTGAATAGGAAAATGAAAAAGAAATTTTACGTAGTCGGTGTCCAGACAATAACAGAGAGTTTTCCAGACTTTTTTAAGTATCTGTATAACCGAGCCACTTTCTGCATCAAGAGAAACTGAAATTGCCAGACATTAAATATGCAATACACACATAGAAAGATTCCATAATACTGTTGCAACAACAGCATGTCGAGTATGATAAGACGGATATGGTATTATTAATGGGAACATGAGGCACTGTAGTTTGCTATTGATTTTAGTAGTGAAGATGAACAGCTTCACATTTTTCAGCATTCAAGATTTTCTTCTTTTCCATCAACCAAGGAACATGAAGTAACAAATCCTTTCAAGAACAGAAGGTAGCTTATGAACGACTGAAATGCTGGAGGGTCAGGAAAACTACTAGTCATAAGAGGTGGTCTAAGCTAGTCCCCCCCAGGCAGATTTAATACTGCCTGTAACATGGTGTAATGTGGTGCATTTTGTAGGTGGAAAAAATCACTCTTCAAAAATATCACACTTATAAGGTGAATAAGGACAAGAAAACTTGCCAGTGTCTACTGAATGGCTGCAATATTTTCATGGTGTAGGAAATTATCCCATTCACCCCGGCACAAGTGAAGAGAGCACGGGACATTAACATTTAAATGGGTGGGTAAACATCCTGAATCAGTTTCAGTATAAATTGCAGCTACAATATGGCATCCTTTGGTGATCTCCATTTCATTTCCGTCTTCATCCCTTTCACAAGTTAATCCAGATAGAAGAGAAACATGCACTAAGGAACTAAGGAAGATTAAGGAAATAAGTGGATTTCAAAAGATCATGGAAGGAGAGTAAATACAGCATATTCTGATTTATAGGTAAAACCAACTTTTCCTTCTGCCTTTTACTGTATTTAAAAGTTAATAATGGAAATGATTTGCCAAATGCATTTAGTCTCTGACAGGGACACATATGTGATCTTCTAATTTACAGCTTGCATGTACAGATGTTCACACTTAGTAAAAGATTCTTAATAGCATTTTAAAATTAAATGTGTGTTGATAATAGGTGTTTAAAACCCAAACAACACAGCAACTAAACTGATAAATGTCTTCATGCCTCACCATGCCTCATGCTCTAACAACATTTTTATAACAGATCAAAAAAAAAACCCCAGCACTTCAGTTGCATGTACACAAAATAAATGTTATTAAAAAAAGTCTGAATGAAAACTTTCATTAATTTTTCTGTCTATGATCTGATTCCAAGTTGAAACATTTAGATTGCTACTAGGTTTATGTAGCCGAAAGCAGAACCACAGTTTGTTCACAGACGTTGCTTGCTGTCTGCAATTTTTTTATCCCTTTGCAAAACTTTGAACCCCATCCAGCTTTGACACACTGCCTCTTCAGTTAATAACTATCAAGTTTCCCCTTGTCTCCTGTCTACTTTTCTTTGAGGCAATTGCGCACTCAGCACCCCGAGATAATAACACACATCTATAAGATAAAAGCAATGGCATTAATGTAATTGTCTGCCTTTCTCTCTTTAGCCTAATCTTTTTTTTCCTTCAGTTTTGACTGCCTCTGTGACACCTGTTTTTGTCTCCTCTGATCCTACGACAGGTTTTCCGCTGACAAGGTTTTTGCCTGACAGAGATTCTGCCAGACAAGAACATAATAAAATATGAAGAACTGCTTGTCAGAGTTTCTGCCAATGCTCACATGAAATAGGGAAAAAAAAAAACCTGACTTTTTTTTTTAAAGGGGCCCTGTGCTTGTCGCTTTTGGCCTGTCAGGAAAACAGCCTCCCTTGCCAATTCCTGCAAGCCAAACAGGTGTTTTCTTTTATGTTTTCTTTCTATAGAAAAAACTTTTTCTTCAATAGTGGAAAACATATTTACAGAGGAAAAAGAAAAAAAAAAAAGACCCCAAAATACTTTCTCCTTACTTCTTGATTGTAAAATGAAGGTTAGACCTAACTTTGTACTCTGGTACCTCATGAGTATGTTTTTAATTCAGAATTGACCCCTTAAATAAATAAATAAACTGGTAAGCTTTTTCTGCCTCCTCCTTCTTAACAGGCAATGTGTTCAAAGGGACAAGCTGTAAAGGACCTTTATGCCAAGTTCTCAGGAAAACATCTGGGTTACTAAACACTTCCTGCCTGGGCATACTGCATGAATGAAGACACCTGACTATGGGGACAATGATAGGGAATATAAGATAGAGTCTATTCTCTTCTGTGGGATTTGGACCTTGAGGTCCTCTCCATCAGTGTGTGCGTTTGTACCTATGTGAAGGACTTCAGCACTGATGATTACCCTGATGGAGAAGCACGTGTACATTAATCCTGAGACCATCCCAACCCCCAGCTGCTTTTGTGTGTTTTAGTATCATCTGTCACCTCTGCTAGAGACAGCAACTATTGATCAGTCTATGTTGTCATGGCCCTGTGTGTACCAACTGGCCTTCATTGTGCTGGCCAGCCCCTCTGAATATCTCCACCCTGCATTCTCAGACTATGGGTCCAGGACCTCAGCTCAGGCCTGGACCTTCATTCCCTACCTAAACTACATTGTAGATGTGCCTTTCTATAGTCCTGTCTTCTAGATGACCATCAGCCCTCTCTCTGGCCCCACCTTCTTTTGTTCCTATCTGACTCATTCTATTATCATGCCTGAGGTCGTCAATGGACCCAGTTACCAGCACATTGTTCATTCTACTGTGGTCAGGCCTGGAGGATCTGTGTCAATGGTGCAGGCATGGCCAGTGCTAGAGTTGCCCTTGACTCCTGGCTCAGACTTCTTTGTTGGGCAGCTCCACTTTTGCCGCTCGTCGACACATGGATTGACAGTGTCACTACTGAAACCTACAATTTATAATGGAAGCCACTAAATTAATACAGCTCTTCCCATTACCTTGACCAGTTATTCGTATTCAATCTTTCCTATCTCTTGCCTCCAAAGCCAAATGCCCTCTTCCTATCAGCCATTAACACCTTCTTAAAAATATTCTCTCCCTTAGCAAACATGAAATAGGAGTCAATATCTTAACGGTCCTAATAACATCTGCTTGACCTACAGTGAGACAGAATTACATTTGGGAGTCCTGGATTGTGGTCTGGGTTTGGTAGATTTCCATTTTAATCCAAATGCACCTCAAATTTCATTAACTATGATTTTTCCTCAGAGGTCAGTTCTGGGACCAGTGGTGTTTAACATTATTGTCGGAGACATGGACAGTGGGATTGAGTGCATCCTCAGCAAGTTTGCCAACGACACCAAGCTGTGTGGTGCGGTCAACACACTGGAGGGACAGGATGCCATCCAGAGGGACGCGGACAGGCTTGAGAGATGGGCCTGAGTGAACGTCATGAGGTTCAACAAGGCCAAGTGCAATGTCCTGCACCTGGGTCAGGAGAATTGCAGGAACAAATACAGGTTGGGAGGAGAATGGCTGGAGAGCAGCCTTGAGGAGAAGGACTTGGGTGTATTGGTGGACTAGAAGCTCAGCATGAGCTGGCAATGTGGCTGGCCACAGAAATCCAACTGCACCCTGAGCTGCATTAAAAGAAGTATGGCCAGCAGGTTGAAGGAGGTGATTCTACCCCTCTACTCTGCTCTGGTGAGACCCCACCCAGAGTACTGCATCGAGCTCTGGAGTTCCTTGGCACAGGAAGGATGTGGACCTGTTGGAACAGGACCAGCAGAAGGTCATGAAGATGATCAGAGGGCTGAAGCACCTCTCCTATGAGGACAAGATTGTTCAGCTGGAGAGAGAAGGCTCTGGAGAGACCTTATAGCAGCCTTCCAGTACCTATAGGGGGCCTACAGGAGAGATGGAGACAGTGGTGAGGCACTGGAACAGGTTGCCCAGAGAAGTTGTGGATGCCCCAACCCTGGAAGTGTTTAAGCCCAGGTTGGATGGGGCTTTGAGCAACCTGGTCTAGTGGAAGGTGTCCCTGCCCATGGCAGAGGGGCTGGAACTAGATGATCTTTAAGGTCCCTTCCAACTCTACCTATTCTACGATTCTATGATTCACAGAAAGTCTGTGTTGGAAGGGATTTCTCCAAATTGTCTAGTGCAGTGTTCTACTGAAAGCAGGGACTCAGATTAGGTTATATCTGGCCGTGTCAAGATAAGTCTTTTATATTTACAGGGGGAAATTCCACCACTTCTCCAAGCAACCTGTTCTGTCATTTTTGCAGCCTTGAATACTGTTATGAAAATGCAACAGGCATTGCCCACCTGTTAACATCATTCTGTTTGGAGGGAAGAGAGTGTTGTAGAGGCATTTCACAAAGGCAAGCCAAGACCTTGGTGGTGTTACAGTCTAGGGTGTAACTCTGGTTCAAGCCTATGAAATGTTTTCCCACGTGTGCTAAACCACCTCACTTTTTCCCAGGAAAACCTTCTGTCCTAAAGTTGCTGACAGCTGAAGATGTTCAGACTCTGGGAAGACTGGCTCATACAGCTAGTTCTCCATTCATAAACATCAGTCTTTCCCACTCCAATTCATGTACTGCAAACATTTCACAAAGCTCTTGTTAAATATAGTTCAGAAAAATTGACTGTAATCAATTAGAATATAATTAGAGAAGTCTTTGAGACTCGTGTTATACATTTCTTGTATTATCTTTACTATTTCTAAAATCCAGATAGAAATGGGATAATAAAGTAATGCTATTGTCTGCTAAATTAATCTGGGGCAAGTTTCCTCCTAATGCTACAGCTCAAATTGAAATTCTTCCTAGTAGGTAAAAAAAAAAAATATGTTTTTTCCATTGAATTCCACATTTGCAAAACAGAAAGCTGAGGTAAAGTTACCCGTGGTATTATGGTTACTTTGTAACATCTGAAAGCAGTATGAATTTTTTATTCTGGCAGTCAAATCACATTTTAACCTTATGAAGCTATATGGAATGGAGTGGTAGGGTTTGTTTCATTTAGAGCTCTTTCAATTTGTATTCTGCTTAACCTAGTGAACTCTAGTTAATTAAGATGTTCCTATAAACAATTAAGCTTCTTGTAGGATCGTTAAGAAGAAATAAAATTTATGATGTAATAAAGTGTAATAAAATGATAAAGTGGTTAGCACATCACAGCAATTCATGTGCAGCAGCATAGGTGTGAAAAGAGACAAGTAAGCAGGTACTGCTTAGCACCTAAATGTCCTGGAGAATTGTGGATGCATGTTGCAGAAGTCCACCACTGCTTCCTCACAAATCCACTGGTGATTTCCGCTCTCAGGTCCCACAGAATTTATCCTGCTCATCTGGAAATCAAGCAGCAAGCACCAGACATTCTTTTGTCCTATCTGAAGTTATGCTATGTAGTGAATTTCCTATCACCACACTTAAGGGGGCCAGATCAAGGGTTTTACTGACTACATTTCCAAAAAGCAGTCTCTACCATGTCTGGAAAGAGGAATTCCAACTGCTAACTAAAATATAATTGTTTTTATTGTCTTTGCTCCACCTTACACATAGAAAGTCTATTTTTTTTTTCCTTATTGGATTCTCTCCTTAAGAGGAGGGTGTAAGACACCATTGCCCAGGGAATCTCCTAGCATTTTATCCTATGATATTGGGTGTACTACATGGGATGTAAAATGTAAATTCAATAACGATGGGCACCAAGTAACAATATCTTGCACTTTTGAAATACCTTTAGTCTAAAACTCTCTGGGCATTTTACAAGTCAAGGGAGATCATACCTATAAAAGAGGTTCTATCTGTATTTCAGACTTGCCAATGAGTATCTGATGGTATTAATGCCAGTTCTGTGAGAGTACAAAGCATGATTAGTTAATGTGAAGTTTTTCAGACAATAAAAGATTCACAATGAGAAAGGGCTTCACTTTGAGATGTGAATACAGTTCAACCAAGCAGAAAAGGGCGCTATGTTTCAGATTGGGTCATGGTCTGTTTAGGGCTCTCCAGGCACTGAAGCAGTCCTTAGCTGACTGTTTAATATCTAGTCAGGGATAATCTCACCTGCCCCTGTCCAAGGGACATTGGCATATTCAAACCGAGGGCTGTGACCCAATAAAGTTGGAGAGAAGGAGAAAGGACTACCATCTTCCTGACAGCATTAAGATGTCCTGGGGCTGGCAGGGAAGAGAAATAAATTCTTAATCTGAATGGACCCCCAGGGAAATCCAAGGAGGTGTGAGTGTGAGCATACGTAAATTAGATCCTGTGGTTTACCCCCAGGGAAAAACTTACTCTACACCTGAGGATGTCAAATTTGCATGAGGACTAAAGCCTTGACCATGTGGTTATGGTAAGTATCAGCTGAACAAGGATGGAACTTTTTATTTGATCATGGGGCAACTAAGTGTTATTTCCTTTCTGTCACTTGTGCCTCATAAACCTTTGAAACAATATTATTTCTCTTGGATCCCCTAATACTTGGATATTCTTATGTGCTTTTACCTCAGCTTCACTTGCATTAAGGGTGATCTTGAGTAACTCAAAGCAAACACTACATCACATAATTTCTACCAGTGTGGCTGGCTTTAAAACCAAATACTGGGTCAGAGTACCCACAAGATAAGAGAGTGCATCTTCTCTGTGCTGCATTGGCCGCTTTGGGAATTGCTGCTGCAGGGAAGCAAAAACGGATCTCATCGGCAGAAGGGGGGACTTAAAAAAGTGTTTACCAGTAGTGCATATTAATCAGGTAAGGTTCCTGGAAGCAACTGAGTAATGAAAAATATGCCTCAGCCTTCAGGGTCAAAAGGAAGTTATAACAGAGGGATTAAAATGATTTTGTCAGTAAAAGACGGCAAAAGCCAGACTAGATCTAAAGTAGTTATATTTTAAAAGTCATGAAGAGCTAGCCTTTGTTATCAATGAGTTGTAGATAATGACTTGCTAAAAATCTTTATGTAACTCAAAAATAAAGAAATCTGTGATGTTCTCAAGTTATTTTAAAGCATTTTAAAGACTAAAAAAAACTGAATAGAAGGAAATAAATATGTTTAGTATGCTAAAATTGTTATTATTTTTATATCCTATGGAACAATGCGAAAATAACCCAATTATTTTACCAGCAAACTATAAAGAGAATTATATTTCTCCTTTCCTTTTTTAGTATATATTGTCTACTATCTCCATTTTTAAGTAAAGAACAACATGGTAGTTGTGCCAGCTTTTAAAGAGAGACTCTGAGATCTGTGACGTGGTTTTGTTTTGTTTTGTTAGAGATGATCTTTGACTTTGCAAAGCTGCATTCCTTTCACTTAACAGCTTTGGCCTGAAACAAATATAGGAACCCTGCTGATTTTTATTCCTACATAGCCCTTCTCTTCCTTACTGCTTCATTCCCATGCAGCTCACATTTAATATCTAAACCTTCCTCAAGGACCAAATCCTTTCAGCAACCTCAGGGTAAGGGAGAGATGCAATTTCTAAAATTTCCACAGCATTCTTCTGTTTCTTTTCTTTATTTATTTACCTCCATCCTTCCTTTCTTTTGTTCTCACTTCATGTTTCTTTTACCTGATAATTTAATGAACTCCAATGTAGGAATTCAGAAAACTCAACCACTGTTAATAAAGAAGTCACAGTCATGTCTTGCATCTGACTTCATGACAGAGCATTCTCCTTTTTTTCTAGTGGAGGTAGTCATTTTCATTGTTATTTTCATTTATAGCAAGCCAGTACATGCACTCTATAAATACCAGTAGCAGAAAACTTCCTTCACAAGGTGAAAGTGTAACCCACATGGCAAGTCTCTGAGCATGAGCATTCACTGCATGGCAGCTTTTAAACTGAAAAAGAGTGATGGATCTGCCTTGTGTAACAAAATCTACTAGTTAATGTCATTTTCATTAAAACCGACAGGAACTTAATCTCAATGGTACTGGAGAAAAAGCCTGGCCAAGTCTTGGACTGGAGATGGGGCCATATGTGCCCTCACCATACCTCAGAGAGGTACTAAAGCCTACTTGAATAAAACGTCCAGCACCGAGCTGTGCTGACTGGCATGATGCAGATGAAAGACATCAAAGATCACTAGAGGACTACAGATCAGCTTTCTCTGAGAGAAAAAAAAAAGAAGAGAGACAGCAAAAATGTTCATAGGATACTTTTCCTAGAATAGATTGAACAGTGTGAAATTCAGCTAGTCTAAGAACACACAGTATAGCAAAAACATCTGAAAAACATGCTGCTCCTGTCTGATTCAGTTTTACCAGCGATCAGTTTGAGGGCAAGAGAGAGAACTAGTATTTCTAATTTTCTGACTCTCTTTGAAACAAAGTGACAATGATTTCAGACAAACAAAAATATTATTATACTGTGGTTTTTCACATCACTGTGAAGTCTGAGATACTGAAACGAAAATAAATAGAATGAATGTCATAAATAATAGCTTTAGCCCACTATGACATCTGTCACCTTGGTACACCCTTTTAGAGCAAAACAGTTATGAGAGAGGGTAGACTGTAATTCCCATTGATACTGCACTGAGTCTTTTGGTCTGTTGGACTAGGTATAATAAAGGTATTTCTGCTAGCAGTATGGTAGTTATGCTGACATCAATGACGAGCACACAAGGGAAAATGCAAAGCCAATGAAATCAACATCTTTTTACTGCAAACTTGCTTAATTTCTTTCCTCATAGGTGAAGATATTTCTGCTAGGGGAAGTGGGTGGCTAATAAAGTAGGGCTTTCTTCATTATTTCCAATAAAGTTTGAATACGTGATTTTTCTTCTAAATCTAGTAAAATGTCATGACTATTTTCATAGCATAGTATATTACTTTTAATACAACAAAAACAACAGGAGAAGCGACCAATTCAAGCACTTATGAAAGTCCTAATTTTTTGTAGTCATCTTACTCCTACATTATTTAAAAGCCACAAAATAGCTATTGCCTATGCTAAAACAAATTCTCCTTAAAAAAAAAATCAACTATTTAGATTTTAATAAGATTTCATTTTCCACCACATGGACTGTACAAAGTATCTTACCAATTAAAAAAAAAAAAAGAAAAAAAAGAATGAAAAACATCCAACTGTTATCTGTTTGTTTGATGGAGACCAAGGAAATGGCTTATCCAATTTAAACAATTTAGTTTGGTTTTTTTTTTAGAAAATAAATACCCATGCAAGCAGACAATATGAAAGGCAGGCTTCAGCTGAAAGCAAATTAAAACAGTCTAGTTATTCAAATCCCTTAAAACATCCAGAGATTCACATCAGCAATAACTCGTTCTCCATTACGCACGGCAGTACTAGAGAATGCTGCTGTGCTCTATGCAGCTTTTGGCTTCAACCTTAAAAATACTGATGGTAGGATTACCACTGTAGCACAGGGGTGCAGGGTCAAGACTCGATAAACTGAACTTTTGCCAACAGAAACATCTGTCTTGCCACAAAATAACTTCTCTGATGAATCTGTTCATATATTGACAATCCTACCCTTGGTAACTCCGAAGAGAAGAAATTGAACAGGTAGGAAACCTTCCCTTTCAAGATGTGTGCAGCTTACTTTAAGTGAGTGAGGAAAAACATGTGAAAGACAATGGAAGCAGGAAAAAAGAAAACACACCAGCGGCTGCCATATGCAATAATACTGTGGTGGCTGTACGCCTTTTCCTTCTCACTCCAAGAATTCCAATGTTTTAAATGGCAGCTATTAACATGAATTAACTCTGCACAGATTAGTCAAGTACAGCATGAGAAGACTGCAGTTCTAAGCTATTTTTGATCTATTCAGTTAATTATGATTCTAGGTTATCAGACTGAATAAGCACAGTACTTCCTGTTGGAAACACCTATTCTTTGATAATTACATTCAGTAAAGTACTACACCATGTGTCAAGGTGCTGAGTTGAAATTCATTAATAAAAATCAGAAGGAAAACCTTTAATTAAAGCAGAAGGAAATGCTATTTGCATTCAAGGAACAACTTATGAATGTACTGCATTAACGGTTAAAGAAAACCACTTCTGAACAGCAACCTGATTCAGTCATTTTGAAATCCAGGCGCTACAGTGCAATGAATTGATCAGTTTCCTGAATGCTGCTCTCAAAATTCTGGAGAACTGCTAAGATCAAGAATTGAAGCAGATGCATCATAGTCTCCAGGAAGTAATTTATAAGCCTGTGCTTTGACTATGTATATGAAACATACATCTGACTTGTCTCACTGTGCCATAAAATGTAAATACTCCAGATGAATATACACAGTGTACTAAAAAAAAATAATAGATCAGAGCATTCTTCACTTGGTGCAGCAGTAAAAGAAACCCTTTCTAATAATATATAGCTATATTAAGTTTTCTGTTTGGAATGTTAGGCACTCAGGTACGGGAGCAGGTGGTGTATCCCTAGTTATCACGTTCACCTTTCAACTTTCTGGATTTGTAAAACAGGAACACTTCTATTATACACACTTGGTAATCTCAGATTACCATCATGTACTCTGATTTTGAATTCAGCTACCTCACATGGAAGAATTTATCAGGAAAATCTGATCGCAATTTTCTAATGTGTACTGGCTAAAAAGAAAATGCAGGATGTCTATATTCCAGAATATAAGTGCTAGACTCCTAATTTCTGTTACTCAACAGAAGGACAGCCTAGAAAATAGCTAGGCAAGTCTTCCCTATCTGTGGATCAGTAAAACCTCAGATGCTGATTCTACACAAAGCTAGAAGCATGCCTGAACTACCCAAATTTTGTGAGGTTTAGTGATCCTTCCAACAAACGTGAGTCTGGTTATACTGTCACTGAAGATACATTTCTGGGAATTAAAAGAAGCAAAACCAAGGTGTGTCCCTAGAGAATCTAGTATGTAATAAATCTGCAACCAGCTACCAGATTGGTGGTGTCAGGGTATTTGTAGGCAGACTGTATACATTACTATAC
>JAOXJM010000019.1:34789940-34819202 GCA_026413425.1 Tringa solitaria
GACTGTATACATTACTATACAGGACTGTACGGTACCTGCATTTCTGCCTTCCTATCCACATTGTGAATGTTTTGAAAACTTCTTTGACAGTCTGTGGTGTTGAATTTGTTGAGCATTCACACTTGCCATATGTCAGCATGTTCAGGCACAAATACACACAGACATGAACTAAATAAACAGAGATCAAGTGCATCTTAGGAGGGAAGTACTAAGCTTCCACCTCAGGTCTCTTCAAAATAAAATAAAATTTATATCATATAACCCATGGAATGTCTGGCAGAAGCGGGGAATGAAGACTGTGCTTCCTTAGAGGCCAACTAAGAAATCTCCAACACTAAGTTCTTATGTAAACATAGTAATCTTTCTGTCTCCAGCCCCACCCCCCACCCCTTTTTTTTTTAACTTTTCTTTTATCTTCTTTGATTTTCTTTTCTTTTCATTAAACCATTTTGGGTATCCTTATTTGCCTTCTAACTGTGTATATAGCTCTCTCTCTCTCATGCATAGCTTAATCAAGACTGTCAAGAAAAAAACAACCACCAAACACACAAAATAGTAATGGATAAATAATGGACAGTCTAGAAGTGTATTTTGATGCCTTTGTATAGGATCTGGGCATTCTAATCCCTCCTTTAATTCTTTCTTTAGCTATTTAAGCATCAGAAGAGAGGTTCAACTCACAGATCACATATCCACACTTTTGTTGAGCTGTACAGGATACACTTATTTCATTCTGACATCTAGGCTTTGAAATTTTGACTTTGGTATGTTTGAATTTCCATTAAGCTCTGTGTCTTATTGGCTGATGCATCTTTGCAATACAAACTCTGCTGTGCAACTATACTATAAACTTCTTGCCTTTCTGCTAAGTCCTGCTAGAACTACATTATTTTCTGGAGGCTAGAATACTCTTCTGAGCTGTACACAAGCTGTTGAACTCTGGTGGCACTTTAAGCTGTTGCCAGAATAACAGACTCTCACGTTTTCATCTTAGAAATTGCTGTAAAAAAAAGCACATGCAGTGCACACACATGCATGTACAGACAAATAGATATCCCTACTGTCTTTATCACTCCAGCTCTTAGTATTTAAAGACACTGGGAAAGATGGACTGAACAGACAAGACAAGCCTGGAACAGACATTTCTTACCATGTGCCACCCAGCCATGTTTACACTGATCACAGGTTCTCAGGTTAATCTTCCCTGGCTGAAAACATTCACATGTGCAATTTACCAGTGTACAGCGGATGGCCTGGAAAAAGAAAGAGAAAACACATATTAATGTCCTTCTTCCTTCTTGTACAAATTTGTTGTGAGTGTTAGAAGGGTATTACCTGTATAGCAAAAATCAGCCTTCCAACATTGAAAGCATTGCTCATTCTTTTAAGTAGAGAATCATTTTTTTCCAAAAATTTACATCAGTATCCCTGAGCAATGACAACTAAAGCGCTTATTCAATAACAACATAGTCTGTTGTCCCACGGAGATGAATACATTCCTAAAGTCTTTAAAAGAATTGCTCTATTTCCTTTAGGAAAAAAAAAAAAAGTTGTAGGATGAGGATTCTGGAGGTGTTCTACAAATTTCCTGGTTTTGCATCAACTGCCTGAAGGAAAATGTTGCTAGTGATGTCTTACAACAACAGTGTATCACCCTGATTAAAACCAAGGGTAAAATGAGGAAATAAAAACATACAAAAAGGAAAACTACAGATCTCTTTCCCCTTTCCCCATGGCATCCAAAGCTTATTCTCAAGTTCCATTTTTAGGATTCACATAAAATACAACTCTGCCACAGAAAGGAGTCATGCATTTGATGTGTTCCCAAAATAGGATAAAATGATCAAGATACAAGAATAGGACTGGTTCATAAAATGTCGCATAACTTTTCTTTGCATCTATCACTTTCTCCAATATCTAGGCACAGCCCTTTACGTCTTAGCACTCCCCATTGCTCAAACATGTATTTCTCTGTTTTGCAAAAGATAAAACTATTTCAAAGCAGTGATGCTAAAACTCCAGTCCCATGCAGAGATCTAAAACATACCTACAAAATACACCTTATTAATATCTCATCTTCCTTTTAAAAATTATTTTTAAAATTACATAGGTTTGTTTTAACAGGGGCTAGCCATGTCCACAGAAAAGTGAATATAAATTGAATGAGACTCTTTTTAATGTGTAACAGACATATGTTTTTAAATAGTGCAGAAGATGACCTGTGCACTCCAAACTGCTAGTAATAAATTTATGGCATGCATTTAGATGTAATTTGCATGGAGATTTCTGAGACAGAGAGGCTTATTCTGATCATTCACAGATTAACAATCTACTGTAACTACCAGAGCTGCCAGGAAAAGATATCTCTATAGATTTAGATGCAATCAATGATTACTTGGGGGCTAAGGTGGGGGAAGGGTGCTTGGTACCTCTGGCCACTGAAATATTGAAGCATTATGAAGGCTCTTGCCTTTTCCAAACAATTAACACACACACACACACACACACACTCTCTCTCACACACACACACACACTCTCCTTCCATACAAAAAAAGTATTATCCTAACTATATGGTCATAAAGAAAATGACATTCAACTTTAACTTGGCCAAGCTAAACTCCTTGGTTGCTGACAATTAAAAAGGTTCAGAGTTATTTTTAAAAGTTAATCTATTTACTTATTTATCTGCATCAGACAGCAATTTAAATCCATTTATAGTTCATAGATCCACTGAAAATCTGTATTTCTCTGAGAAATTTCTGGTACAAAAGTCCTTTCTCCTTCCTATCCTATCTGCACTTTTACTATCTTTTACTCTCAAAAACCTAATGGGAAAAAAAAATTCTGCTCTATTATGCCTGACACTTCAGGACCTCAGTCCCAATGTCACCTGTCCAATTACTCATTAGCTAGGTTATAAAACACCGCTGTATGTATGTGTGATTAAAAGAATTAGTAATATGAAATATAAGGGTATCAAAGAAGTGCTGACCATGCAAGAATAATATATGTGTTTGTGGGTTATGAGAAAAAAAATTCTCCTGAAAGGTCCTGTTTCATGTTCAATAGTTTATTGACTCAGTAATATATCAGGTCTCCTCTGGTCAGTAATGGTGTTCTTTCTCTAATATGTTCATTAATTAATGAACTCAGTAATTAATTGCACTGCAAGAAGGGCTTACAAAATGGCATTCTTATTTTACCATATAAGGTTTCCTCACATTCACCACCTTTTTTAAATCTCTGCAGCAGTCACACACATGTGTTGTATTTTATGTTATTTTGTCTTGTTCATCTGTTACTTACAGTACATATAATAGCAGTAATATGGTGTATGTGCACATACTAAATGAAACTGTGTCATTTGGTAGAGTTGCTTTATTAAGGCTCATCATCATTTCCATTAGAACCCTACCTATTTTTGGCACAGAGCTTAACAGGTTGCCTGTAAAAATTGGATTCAGCTTGAACCTGAAATACAATGTTTCAGCCTAAGAGTGAGTTTTATTACACACATTCAAAAATGAGCCATTTAGCCATCATAAATTATAAGATAGGGGGAAAAAAGTTTAGAGTTTCATGTTTCTTCTCCTCTTGCCTGAGTTAAAGTCTTGATCGTGTACAGTGTTGAAGGAGATTTACTAATTAGTAAGACTTCTACCTTTTATACATACCTCCCAAAAAATTACACAATGTTTTCAGAAAATGGAAAATGTTGCATGTTGAAAATCTCAAATAGAATCTAGTCTGTACTTCAAAGATTCCTTTTTCACTTTACTAACTTAATCCAGAACCATTGTAACTACCTCAGATCACAACAATATACAACATGAAACCAGCGTAACTTGGCGGGGAGAAGATTCAAAATGCCAGGAATACTGTGTGCTCCTACACACACGGATGGAACATTAACGTTCATTAACATGAAAGAAAGTATTGTCTTTAAAGACCTTCACATCACAACCAACATATGTACTCAGCCTTGCAAAGAATTATTAACACCATCTTTCTACTAGTTTTCAACAGCATTTAGCTTAGGCGTACAAGTCACCAACTGTCTGTGCAACACCCTCAGGAATGACCCAGGATGGCAGCAGCAGATGAGCGTGGCATAGATTCACCTAGGAATCTATTTCAGATTTTAACGCAGCCCCACCATTCCCTAGCAGCAGGATTCCAAGTTAGTGAGAGAACAGAAGTTCAGTGGCTGGCTGGTGTGTTTGTTGGTAGCAGTGTGGATTGGTGTAACTGTGGTTGGACATCTGTTACCACTTAATTTGAAAGAGGTGGGGTGGGGAATAGGGATAATAAAAAGATCCTGGGTGAGTTTGCAGCAGCAAAATATTGTAGCCGTTGCTCAAACCTGTTAAAAAGTAGGTATAAAAATCCAAGGGTGTAGCAATGCTACACTTTTGCCAGAAAATGCTTCTGAAAGAGTACTGCTAGGTATTCCAGAGGTCATGTACTGTAGTTCTGCCTTCGCAACATATTGCTAGAAAGTTTACATAATGGGACTCTGTGTACTACACTATTTTGTATGGAAAGACACAGAAATTTTTTCTGATTAGGGTTTTCCCCAGAAACTCCTCCAAGAAAGACAGAAAGAAAACAGCAGGAAAGAAGAAACCAATGACCATAGCCAGAGGAACAGTAAAATCAAGCACATAGAGCCCCCCCTGTACCAGCTGATAGGCAACCAGATATTATTTAGATGACAGCTTGCAGGTTAAGGCCCTTAAGAAAGCCACAAAACATGGTTTTCTACAGCTTCTTGAAAAGTGCCACAATCTTCTACCATGTCAGTGGTCGGCAGATAACAGGAGTTCTCAGGCATTTTTATAGAACCCTTCCACTGAGTTCCTAACATAATGCTCTTTGCATTTCTACCAAAATCACATTGGCCCTTGAGGACCCGTGGAGGAAATGGACTGGATTTCAGTAGAAACATCTAAAATAGTTTACACAACTGATTCCTTAAAACTTAAAGCAATGCAATTAATGTTTAAAAGCAAAATACACATATACAGAAGAAGAAATTAATGGTTTTATAATTGGCACTGAAATATTCAGAAATACCTTGCTGCTCTCTCTCAGATCTTCTTCCCGTAGAATGTAACACGGAAAGAAGGGAGCTTTGCCTATTATTAAAGCACACAATCTAGTACACCTATGTGTAAGTTTGTATGGCTAACATTAAAAGATGTTAGACCTGACTTCTGTGGGTTTCCCCCAGACCAAGAATATTCATTTAACATAGTTTGGGTGATTTAATTGTATCTAACAAGTAAATATTTTTCACATATTAATAGGAACAGCCTATTGCAGTAATGGAAAATCAATCTGTCTGGCTGTTTTGCAGAGTTTCCAGGAGATAAGAAGCAATAATGAACAGGATCAGAGTATTGGAACAGGGGAACATGCAAAAAAGAGATATGATTCCTCCTCTGGACTTCTTACAAGTGACCCCAAGAGATGGAGGCAGTTTAAAATGATGCAACATTCTGGAGAGATAGATAAATCATGCGACTTCCTTTATCTTGAATTTTAATAATAAATCTAATAGAAATTCTTAATGTAACTTGTGACAAGGCTCCAAGAGTGCTGGGAGGTTAAACAGTGTCTTACTGAAATCTCAGCTATACCCTTCTATACAGGTCCTTGCCTCGTCTTTCTCATGTACAAAAGGTGTTTTAGCAGTGCCTCCTATCAAACTATCCGTGATATAAAGGATCACTGTGCATCTGAATACATAGCAGACTCAGCTATACTCCTTCTCTTTGCACAGAAGTTCCAGCTACCTGTCCAAAGCATCTACTGTACATTTATCCTGCAGAGCTCACACAACTTAAATCCACTGTTACCAATCACAGGAGCACAAGACTTGATGATTATTTGGTCCAGTGTTTGTAAAATCTTTTCAGTGAGACTTCAAACCAGCAAACTGATGCATAAATTCCTTACAGCTGCATTAAAATCAGTACAGCTCTGTGTGAATATACACTCTGCATAAATGTATTAGTTAGTAAGGATAGCAGAATTTTTGAACACACACATATGTATACATAAAATTTAGATTTTCCATAATGTGGTAATTCACAAGTTCTGTATGTTTTAGTAATAAAGGCAAGAACTTTCCAAATTTAATTGACAGAATAAATGATCTTGTTTATAGTTTTAAAACCAATAACAAGTTCTGGTGGTGTATGTCAATTAATGAAGTATTTGGTTGAAGTGATGGGAACTATTGGAAAAGTAAAAGCAAAAAGCACTTTTTGCAGATTATCTCCAACTTTAAGAAAAACCTAACCCAACATGTTAAATTCAATCTTTTCTTTTTGCTATGAAACAGTTCATAAATACCCAATACGTAATTTTCAACTAATATTTTATTGAAAGTGAATAACACTGCCATTGGAAGAATAATTTAAAGCCATGCAGCAGTTGGTCAGGAGACATGATGGCACACCAAAATAGTCAAAGTTAATGAGCAAGATCCACTCTTCTGTTCCTCCATGTTGACTCATGACAAAAAAAAAAAAGATATGAAGCAGCATACAACAGGTAAGTCCTGCAAGTACTACAGCATTTTTTTAACTGCAAGTCTTCTCTGCCATTAAGTTTTCCTTACTGCTTCTTGGTTATAAAGTGAAGAATATAAAATCTGTCTATATGAATAAGCACTACTGCTTAGTGCAGGATTGTCCCATACTGCAGTTTCAGGTTCTGGGTTTCTTTCTTTCTTTTCAGAGCATATATTATGTGCTCTGTAAACAGCTCTTAGAAAATCTGTCACTTCTTTACTACTTCAAGAATCCTAATAATTTCTTTTCTCTCTTGTCAATTAAGTATCTCTTTAAAAGACCACAGGATAAATTCTGGTGTGTAAATGGCAGAAAGATGCCAATGAAATTATACTATTTTTAATAATATATGGCAAATCAGGAGTACAACAGGGTTTGTTTTTAATTAACACCAAAAGGAGGATTATTTGCATACTGATATTTAGGAAATGCACAGTGTGACCCACCTATAGTAAGGCTGGCATTATAATTTCCAAAGTATATTTTCACTTTTAAGAAGAAAGAAAAATTGATTTGGAAGTGCTTGCCATAGTCTCAGAATACTACAGAATGAAGAGTATACATGGAGAAGTATTTCTGTCTCTGCAGAGAGACCTGTCTCTATCATGTACTTTTTGTACAAAAGTAACCATTTTTTAACTCACCTACAATTTTTATAGTCACCTACAACTTTCATATGTGTAATTTTGCAGCCAAAACACTGGAAAGAAAGGTGGGAATGCCTTGATTCTGATACTGGATATGCCACTCCACAGATGCACTGTGTGGCACTAGTTAAATCACTTAACCCTCAATTTCTAACTGCCTAGTCTGTAAAATCTGGGTAATGATATTATGTACCATTTTCAGAGCTGAGACTAATGAACTGCTCACACAACACAGTATAGTGTGAGGATAGAAGGTAAGGCAAAAGCACAAAGCATTACTATTTATTCTGTTGGCACAAAAAGTTTACCTTTTCCATTTTCATTACAAAATTCAGTTTGCTTTGCCATTGGAATAATTTTAAATGCAGGAATCACCGAGAGAAAATAACCTTAATTGATATATATGTAGAGCCTAATAATGCATTGTCCCCACTCCCCCCCCCCCCCAAAAAAAAACCACCCTCAAAACAAAACAGTAAGGGCGAATATACTTTGAATTTGAATGGGCTTGAATATTCACACAATGAAAGGTGGCTTCTAATCTCGCTCCCGTTCAGAGATACTCAAGTATCTCCTGAGTGTTCACTTCATTGCAGTATTTTATTAGAAATTTCATATCACACTGTATTAGTATTGTTTCTTACTTGTATTTATTTTCAGTAATACAATTTGAAAGGTACTAATATTGTTATATTTCTCTGTGGCATTCAAGAAAACAGTTAGTAATACAGTATGAAAGAAAGGATGCTAACAAGAGAGAAAGCTGTTAATAGGATAAACTAGCTTTTCCTGGAGCAAGGACAACCTAGCCTATAAGCACGTTAGAAAAACCATTTTCAACTCTTCTTGAGAAAGAGCTGGTAAATGAATGGTGAATAAGAAAAGAAGGAAAAAGAATAAAATGTCATCTGTGACATTGCATTTAAGCTAGGTGACACTCTCTACCTTAGATACTTCCAGAAGTGGAAACCTGTGTCAAGAAATGCTACCTAGACTTTTCTAGACAAAATATATAATGCAGAATAGCTTTTATTTGTTATTTAATAGTTATTTAACAATACCTTGTTATTTTATAGGAACTTTCTGTAGGCCATGTTCATCCTGATTCTATACTCTCAACTCAGTTCTGCCAACAGGATATTCCACAAAGGCTGCAGGTACAATATCACACTATGTTTCTGTAGCATGTAAAATTAGCCTCAGGTTCCCAGGCATCAAAGGCAAAGTTGTTTGCACTGAAAAAATTAAGACTGACAAGTGCTTCTTTGCTTAAAATTTGAAGAAAAACACATGGTTGATTTAAGAATCAGATCCTCTGTGCCTGAAAGCATGTTAGCAAATGTGGGCATTTGTTCCTATGGATGAAAACCAGATTCATGTTATGAGATCAACACTGTCAGTCACTGGGGTTCAGCCATGCTCTTTGTCAAGGCAATGGCCAGTGCCTGATAGGTACCCAACAACAGGGATGGACATACCTGCAGAAAGCCTCGCATACCCTTCTTCTACCCAAGGCTCTTCTAGAGATTAACATTTCTGGCTCCACCCAGATGCTCACCTCAAGTAAGCACAATCACAGTCTCCTTTAGAGAGCACAGGGATAAGTTGCTTCCACTGGTTTTACTGCCCTGCCCACACTGGACCAAACATTTACTCCACTCTGGTGAGACCCCACTTGGAGTACTGCATCCACCTCTGCAGTCCTACGTACAAGATAGACATGGACCGGCCAGGGCAGTGCCACAAAAATGATCAGAGAGATGGAGCAACTCTCCTGTGAGGACAGGCTGAAAGAGCTGGGGTTGTTCAGCCTGGAGAAAAGAAGGCTCTTGGGAGACCTTATTGTGACCTTTCAGTATTTAAGGAGCCTTATAAGAAAGATGGGAACAGACTTTTTAGCAGGGTGTGTTGTGATAGCACAAAGGGTAATCATTTTAAACTGAAAAAGGGTCGGTTTAGACTAGATATAAGGAAGAAATTTCTTACGCTGAGGGTGGTGGAACACTGGCACAGGATGTCCCATCCCTGGAAACATTCAAGGTCGGGTTGGATGGGGCTCTGAGCAACCTGATCTAGTTGAAAATGTCCTTGCTCATTACAGCAGGGGAGGCTGAATGAGACAACCTCGAAAGGTCACTTCCAACCCAAACTATTCTATGATTCTCTTTTTCTGAACTGAACAATTGAACGGTTTACTATTTCTACACCATCCCTGCACACAACAGTATTGCTTTTATATGAAAAAAGAAAAACATTTCCCGAACTGAAAAACTTTATTTAGCCATTGCTAGTAAAAGTATAACCATTTTTCTTTCTATAAACTTTACTGACACCTCTGCAGGGGGAAAAAAAAGAAGGAATATCTCTGCTGGCAACTATGTAAGATAAAGTATACTGAGATTCCTACACGGTGTTATCAGCCTTGCTATTCACAACAGAATTCCATTTTCTTACAGAAAATGTTTTCAGAAGTAGGTATGTAAGCTAGTAACATTTGAAACTTGAGAGGTACAAATTAAAACTAAATAAAGTATGCCGCAAAAGGAATTTTTTCCTGCAATATCTTAAAAAAGACATTGAGCCTGTGCATGTAGCATGCATGTGGAAGGAAATAAGCAACATATTTTTGTCACATTACATGGACTATTGGGTCAGTAATCCGTGAAAGAAGATTTTATCAATATATTAAAAGCGGTTCAAAAAGAATTATTAAAATCTCTTAAATCAAATACCAAATCTATTAAATCAAATACCTATTGTTCATGTATTTCCTCTCCACAAATTAATCAGGAGATAATGAGAAAGTTTAATGTCTTAAAGGTCATCAGATAAATAACTTATGTTCTCAAGACTAGTTTTGTTTGGTCTCTAAGAGTTACAGTCAGTCCAGTAAAAAATACAAGTGAAAGCATGTAAATATGCAAAAATATCACCTTTTACAGATAAATAAGGAACCTTATAAGAAAAACATAAATGCCCAAACAAAATTATGTTGGCAAAATCAGTAGTTAGATTTTTTGTTTTCCACCTTTTTCTTCTGTAAGTCAAAAGAATAAGCAAAATCTGTTTAAACAAAGTAAAATGCAGCATGACTCCAGGAATAGCTATTCCTTTCTGTCCATTTAGTCAGGAATTCTCCTTTAAAAATATCACAAACACATTGTTTATTGTCTAATCTGCTGTTCAGGAAGACTTCACTTTTCAGGCTTTTCTCTACCTTCTGTGATAATACTGCTTTCTGGATTGTAAATGATGGGCTTTCAATTTGGCCAAAAACCCCCGTGGAGTCTAAAGACTGCACTGTAACTGCATTTTAGCCAGCAAAGAGAAATCTGAGTTACATGAAAAAATTATAATGAAGGACATTAGTGTTTTGAAAATAAGTGCAATGAATTAAAATTTCTTAGAAAAGTTTGCTATTCTCTAAAAAGAAAAGAATCTTTTCTATCTCATGAAGATCAGCACTCTGTACCATGGTTTTAAGTTATAACCTAAAGCAATAACTTCTTATTTAAATTAATTAGAGACTCAATCCTGCACTGTTCCTGCAGTGGTCAATACTCTGTCAGTGACAAAACTGATAATCTAAGCAAGGAAGAACAAGCAGGCTACACTACCTTCCTTTTTGTTTCTTTCCCCCAAAATGCCAGAGTAACAAGCGAAAATTTTTCTCTTCATTAGATAATGTTGTTCACTAAATATGTATTTATTTTATTCATGCATCTTTTAAATTTTGCTTCTTCATCACTTCCTGAAAACAAAGCCATGGAATTTTTGCACAAAGGTTTCCTAACATATACTATATCCCTTCAGCTTATGTACAAGAGAGAAGAATTCCAAGTAAGTGTAAAATAGATAAAATGTTTTTCCTTGGCCAGAATGGAGCATGATTATATACATAAACACTGAGAGAGAGAGAAAGGGGGAAGGAGGGGGGGAGAAGAAAAAAAAAAATGTTATTGGTTTTCTCAGAAGGATTTTCTTTTATACATAGCTTTATCCTATAATTTTGTCCCTGTTGGGCACACTGCCTAAATTTAAACACAAACAGTCAAGCAATGAAGAAACATTACCACATTTACTGTGAACAAAAACTCCCAGTTGTACAGTGAAATTTTAATACATTTCAACTTATCTCTTTTACTAATGGGGAGAGTACAAACCCTGCAGGAATTCGCTCTGCAAACTGGTAATTACAGTAGACTCACTTTTTTATAATGCATATGTATAGTCAGACACAAGAACCATAGCTGCCCTTTTGATGTAGGTTACAATAGGAATGTTAAAAAAAATTATTAAAATCTACAGCAATTCTAAAAGAATGCATTATTTCTTGGGAAGTTGTCCTTTAGCTATACTCAGGAACACAAATATACATAATACAATATAATATATATATATTTATTTGCTTTTATATACCGAAGCATAAGCTTTATCAGCCTGTTCTTTTTGTTCAAGTGGTTGGTTTTTTCCCAATGTACAGAAAAAAATCTGCCCCTACTGGTACAAAGCTGGAGTTTCCATCCTATAATATCATGTATGATCTCAGAAAAAGATTTTTGTTCTCCCAGGCCCCTCCTCTGCACAACCTTCAAATTTAAATAGTTTTGATCTTCAAATTTATGTCTCATTAAATCATTACAACACATATTTAAAAGCACTATTTCAGTTGCATAGATTTCCAACATACAATGTCCAACTCAGCTAAGATAGGACATGTGTGAAGTATACACAAAGACAGATTTAATTTAATTCAAGGGGGTGTGAAATCAAAGTAAGATCTACTGCCATTGTCATACATCAGAACAATATTTATATTTAATATAATAATGACAAGACAGTTAGTTACATGTCTACTAATAATGTACACAAGTAGGGGTCAGCAAAAAATATACATATTTCCAGGTCTTTTATGGTCTAGACCTTTTTTTTTAATGCCTATCAACCACATCACTTGATTCTTCAAATACTCATAACCTCACTGTTTACATATACTCATATTCATACTCTAAAGATATAAAGAATTCTCCCACAATTCAATAAATAATTAAATCATTGTGTCCTCTAAGTACAACACACACAAAATCATATCAGAATTCCAGTTTCCGAAGTTCCTGTAAATAGGCACATCTTCAAAATTGCCAGAAAAGCAAGCCATATATTTAGGAATTAATTTTAAATCTGATTTGAGCCAAATGCTACGTATTCACCAGTTTGCAACACCCAGCTTGGTAGGAACAATGTCTGCCTGTCTCTGTTAAGCATCTCTCTTGCGTGTTATGTTGGTTGGACAGTAACATGAAACATTTGCAGCTTTCTCTCACTATGGGATAGCATGTTCACAGCTCAAAACAGCCACAGGTAAAGTCTCTAGATCTCCAGGCTTCATTCTCCAAGCAGAGGAAGTTGATATTACAAGGAAACAGTGTAAGTCAGCATCAATGATCACTTGCAATCACAACTGGGGAATCAATGGCCAAATGAAAACTGTAAAAACAGTGATGGGAAAGGTTGTTGTGGTCTGGGCTAGACTTGGCAATGACAAGATGACAGATGCTCTTCCTCACCTCTCACTTGAGGGAGAGGAGGAGAGATACAGAGATTTACAAGTTTAGAAGGAACTAAACTACCTTAACGAAATATTAATAATAAAATAAAAAGAAAATAATGAAATACATACAATATATACAAAACTGGATCAAGCCACCAGGATCACTTCAGGGGCAGGCCCCGGGAAAGTCCCAGATGGGACACAGCAGCAGACAGGAACTGGATTATGGATCTGGAGTCAGGAATGCACAGATCAGGATCAAAGGCAGACGAATAGACTGAGTCCTCCTCAGATGTCAGCTCTTATGAAAGAGATCTAACCCCTTTGATCCCCTAGCTTTTATACCAAGCACCAGGCAGATGGGGTGGAATACCCTGTTGGTCAGTTTTGGGTCACCTGTCCCGTCTGCTCCTCCCTGCAGGTGCGACCCCTCTACGCTCTTCTGCTTCCAACTCTCCAATGGGGCAAATAATAAAGTTAGCCAACCTCAGTTGTTATAGCAGTAACCATAAGCAAGAGCTTCTCTGCATACCTTTCCTTGGCATTAACTATAAACATAGGTCTTACCACTCTAAGAATGAAGTTTTCTGCACAATATGCTGTTAATTTCAGTGAGTAACTAAGAAGTAAAATTACTGAACAGAAAGTTGGTTCTGTTTTACCTCAAACCAGGACAAAAGTCTCCCTTGTAAGACTGTGAAACATGCTTTCTATTGAGGCATTACTTAAACTCTTGAAATTTTATGTGAGTATAAAACTTCCATTTCCCTCATTGCTGGGTACTAGCTCACCCACAGATATATAAAACTCTCTCCAGAGATGGTTGCTTTTATCAATGAAATGATTCTTTCATTAATAAGTAAGTTGCTAATGACTGTGGAATCTCTCCACATATATTTTTTTAATAATAGAAATCTGCTCTTCACTAAATTTGAAGACACTCCTTCTCATTCAGAATTAGGGGGTTTGGTACAATGTGAGCATCAGACTGAGGAAGGATGCTGTGCTGGGGTTACTAACAAAAGGCACTGCACTTAATATGTGTATGTATGGTAAGTGCTCTACTCATTCCTACAAGAAAGTGAAACCTACAAAATACTAGAAGAGAGTGAGAAATACATGTGCCAGCAGGTATACAAGTGTAAACATTCCTCAGAGTAGGAAAATTCATTTTCACAGAAGATAAATGCTGTATCACTTATGGCTCTGACTGATGCAATACTCAGCATGTGCTTAGTCAGCAAGTCTCCAGTGAAAGCATACGGGAGGTAACACAAACTCATCCTCTGAAATTACCTTCACCACTGTGCATCATAATTAAGGTAACAACCTTGTCACAGTGGTTTCTGTCTGTTTCAGGGTGGGTAGAGGAGATATGCAGAAGCTGAGCCTAGATTTCCAAATGCATATGCTATGCTAAAACTTCAGTGAATTTCTAGATTTCAGAACCAGTGTAAGGATAAACAAGAGAAAATATATCCTAGACTAAGAATCTTTTTGGGTAGAAGGCACTAGATCTAGTCACATTTCTAAACTGGAGAAACAATACCTTTGCACTGTATATGCAGCAACAGTGCTGCTTTCTTCTTCCAGAGTTACACTTTCATTTAATTCCCAAGGATTCACAGAAAAAGAAATTTAAACCAACTTGAAAAGGAAACAGCTCCCTTTTATGTATTGTCACATGCAAAAGTGAGCAATGCCTATTTTTCACAATTTTTAATTAAAAAGAAAATATGATACTAAAATCAGTTGTACTAAGTGGGTGTAAAAAGACTGCATCTGAGACAATTGGGTAGAAAGAATTTATCCAACAAAAGCATTCCTGATTATTGACAGTGACCCTCATTATTTATTTCTTGAAACCTCCCAATTTTCAGTGCTCATTTTAATTTGGGACTCAGTTTTGGAAAGCCTACAGTACCTTCAATATATACACAAGTTCTGTGGAACTTGATGTTAAGTAACTTTCTGCTTCCTTACTACTCCTTATTCTTATAATGTTATGTGTAATATTTGATCACGCATGGGCAGAGAATAAAGAAAACTAATCAGAATCCAGGTGGCTGTGTTTAAGGAGGCAGTCCTCAATGTGACCCCAGCCAACATAATGTAAATTGCTGACAGTGAAGCTAGAACAGATTTTATGTTGGCCATACGCCTCCGTGCTAAATGCATGTGTTACTTTTATAAACAATTAATGTTAATACAAAACCTAAAAGCAAAGGAATCCATTGGCTTGCAACGTACGCCTCAAATCCTGTTTAAGATGCTGACTTTTTTAAATAATCTCTGCTTCAAGGGAGAATGGATAAGCCTAAACTGAGGGATGTAGAAGTACTTCAAAACCTGCGGAGTTCAGCTGAGCACTGTGCTTGCTGGCGTGACAGCGATGTTCCCCCTGTCACTCCCTCACATCTGCCCGAGAATTCAGGCAGGAGCAAATCCTGTCTGTCCCAGACCCGGCACCAGAACGACCCTGAGCACCTGCTCCTCAGCGGCATCAGCAAGGGAGGAAGGCAGAGGGGGAGCGTGTCAGAGGGAGAACAGAAACAGCTTCTTTCTCTGCTGTTTATTTATTTAACTGAGGGCTACCTGAAAAATCTGTATCTGTTTAAAATATAAGAAGCAGTAAGCAGGGAGAAAAATAATTTTTAAGCACAATACCAGGGAGAAAACCGACAAAGTGCAGGAAGCTTACTGCACAGTAGAATTGGTTTTTACATGTGTCACCAGTCCTGTAAATATAATTGTCTCCTGTGCTATACCTGCATATTTATTGCTATGTTAGGTAAGAAATAACAAACTATAATTTATCGACCTATCACTTCTACAGGTTTACACAATGTGCATTAATTTGTATGATATCCTGAGATTAAGACTCCCATGTAATCAAGTTGTTAGCTGTTTACACATTTGTGGTGGACTGTAGCCAGCCCATTACCACAGTTTCTGCCACAGTAACTTGCCCCCGGGCAAAAAATTTAAAGCAGGTAGTCAAGAGATGCTATATTTCTTGTTTCTGACCTTATGAGTTTAGTACTATTGTCTTGCATAGTTCACAGTAATTGCAGCTGGACTGGGCCAAATGACTACCAAATTGTTTTTGAAAGATCAATGTGCCCTCTTCGGGTTTTGCATTTAAGGGGCGGGGAGGGGGCAATTGGGGGGACAACAAGTGATTCATTAGGAAAGCATGTTCATATAGACAAACAGGAATCCTTGCGTTTAAATACAGAATCAGTTTTTCTCCTAATTCTTATCTTATAATAGTTTATCTTCATCTACATGTATTTATTTAAAATCAGTCACGGAGAACTCAGATGCTAGACTGCACCCAAGGGAAAAAAAAACCCAGCAGCCTAATAACACAATTTTGTTTTGTTTAGATTTTCCTATTGCTTTTGGTCTTATTCAGTGACAGCAGTGGTCACCAGTCTGACTTTGATATTATAGACATCCCTGACACTACTAGGTGAAATTATATCTTGAAATGCACGCTAAAATATTACCTCTGGACCCTGAAGTTGTGTTTATCCACAGATCCAGGACAGATTAGACAACAGTAGTTACAGCTTTGCTGCAGCAACCTGTTCCTGTACCTCAGAGCTGACATAAGGAAAGTCATACTCCTGGCACATGACTTCCAGAATTCTGCAGAAAGTGCAGAAAAAGCACACCAACCAATGGGGAATGATTTCTTTTCTTTTCTTTTCTTTTTTTTTTTTTTAAGTTTTTTTCTATGTAAAACTCATCCATTCAGACACATGTATTGAGCAGAGGATGACAATAGCTATACAGTTGTCCCAGGAACAATCAGGCCACTCCATCCAGAAGAATGTATTCTTACATGCTCCATTCAAGTCACAGCCACTTTTGCCACTTGGCAGCATGTATTTGAAAACCTGGTTATCTTCTAGATTATTTTGATACCAGGATTAAACACGGTGCTCATTTGTACCCTGTATTTATCAGATTCTGGCTGTTCATTTTGATTTGCCAGTGCTCAGCACCTTTAAAAATAAAGCAACGCACATCTTCCTAGACAAAGAAGTGACCTGAATGCATTTAGTGCATTCCCAACTTCTTTAATAAGGACTCTCTCCCAACTTTACCTAGAGGAATACAATATTGACTGCAAGTGTAAAATTTCTTTCATTTTGCCTTCTGCCAAACTAGTGTTAGATCACACTAAGTCTAGCATCAGCTACAGTAATCCTGCTGCTACTCAGTACATAAAGTGCTAATCGTGGGCTCTGCAAACAGGAATGCTCTCATTCCCTATGCAAAGACCAGTCTGCAGGCTCTAATCCAGCCTGTATACTTATGTGCACATGCTGTGCTTGTGCTAAGCCCCGCATTTATTCCTCTCACAGCACCCAGCAGTTTACTACAGGACAAAACCTACTTTGGTCACCATTTAATATGTAAATGTTTTGCAGCAAATACATATACTGTGCGCATTTGTGGAAAAAGCAGATCAGGCTAGTAGAAAGTAAAATGGCTTGATGTGTGCAAAACACTGGCCCAGAGTGATTGCAACTTCCTTTTGCAATCAATAGGAGTGTTGTCCTGTGTCACCGAAGGCCGAATGAGCCTGTCATATTTTTTTTTTAACAGTTTTATGAAAAAGAGCCTAACATGAAACTCTGGGAGTGTTATTGTATCAGGGTGCAGTTTCTATACTCTATGTGCTTTCTAGCATACTTCAAATGTATCAGCCCAAGACAGTGAAGCGCAAAGCTACCAGCCTAGCTATCTAATAGATGGGGTCAAAACCCAAAATCCACTCCCAGTTTATATTTTGCTGTTCGTTCGGCAGTAGGACTGCCCAGAGACACTTAAACCTGTGGTAACCATCACAGGTTATCAAGGGTACCCCTTATCCACTGACACTGCTATAGCTGGTCCTCAACGCCCCTCCTCCCTGAACAAATTCAGCAGCAGCTCTGGCGAGAGCTCCCAGACAGGCTCTTTCTGCCACCCTCACCCTCACAAACACCATTCCCTGAAGCCCCCGCTTTCGTCCACCTCTGCACACGCGCACGGCAGCAGCAGCTGTACAGTAAACGCCTGTCTGTATGCAGGAAGAGTTAAATCAGCACACTCAGCCCTTAATTGCAACTTTTTTCTCCTGTGGGACAAAAGCACAGGCCAGATGGAATGGGTTCCTCCGTCTAGACCTCAGGGTCTACGTGATTGACGACACTAGCATAAAACAAGCGTGCACATACAGAGAGGACTAAATTCAGCTCCAAGAAACTCATGTGTCACCTCATTACAGCCAGCGGATTTCCATGATGAAAAGTTCAAGTCACAATGAGACAAATGGGAGACTTTTCTCTCATTTTTGTGAGAGTTCCACCAGGTCATAATTAAAAGGCAACGTTTAGCCTCGCACAAATTAGTGACCAGTAAAACCAAGATGCAACCACAAGCACAGACTCTTTCTCCACTCCGCTTACCACCTAATCCTCTTTGGTGTGAAAACTGGTCTGGAAATTGCATAAAAGCCGCCCTTCTGGTGAGATTTCCAGAGTTTTTGGGTAACAACTCTGCCAGACACACCACAAAAACAGACTCTGTTACAGTATGTTGATAAGTCTGTTTCCACTCCTAGGAAAAGCCAGATGGTGCAGAGGTGTGTGATAGTAATTTCTAAAACCAAAAGATTTTTAAACTCCAGAATCATTGTGTTTAGTTTGAGTTTCAGGATCACATTCAGGTCAGTTCCACTTTATTCAGACTGATATGCTTCTTCCTATTTTTTGATTGCCAAGCATATACTTGCTGCTGTGAAATCCTCCAAAAGAAGAGTTTAACTTTAGGAGTTTAAACACAGATACAGAGGAAAAAGATGTACTAAATAGCTAAGAAGGGTGCCAAACTCACAGAATTACTTTTTCTTACCTTTTTAAAAAAATAATAAAAATTTTGATCAGGAAAAAAACGCATTCAAGGTCTCACGAAATAGAAAATGGACATTCTTTATCAATTCATCTAAATGTAATTGAAGACTTTGAACTGCATACTGACTTTTGGTATTTCAAAAAGCAGTATTTACATGAAGAAAGTATCATGCCAAAAACCAGGAAGTGATGCTCCATTAATATTCATTACATGCCAACACTCAAAAAAAAGGAAAGAATATGTAAGCTGCCAAGTTTATTTTGGCAAAGCTGCATGACATGATTTGTATTCAAAGCAAAATTTAGAAAAATGTCTTTAAATAAATGTAAATCCCTTTCAAATTTTTTTTTAAAAAAAAGAAAAACCAACACATAAAACACAAGGAAAAACCACTTCTGAGTTTCAGCCTTTTTTCAATACTAGACTGTACCTAAGCAGTGATGAGTGAAATACATTGTCACAGAAGCCTTAGAGCTTGTTAGGTGTACTTTTTCCCATCTTCGTAACAAAGAGCTTGATTTGCTCAGTTATCAGGAAGTTATAAATTAATTATATTTAATATCTTTTTCCTCTCCCACCTATTTTTCTTAAAATATATGTACATTAGCACCATTTTTAAATGTGGAGAAAGCCAAGTCCAGAGAATAATCCCAGTTTTCCTAAGCAAAGACCAAACTGCACAAGAAGATGGCAGTGGCCTTCAGCAGGATGTTAGCACACTTCTCAGAAATAAAAACACTGATTCATTGCCTGGCCCAGCCAGCAGCAGGAAGGGGGCCAGTGATGTCCGTATGGCACAGTGGAATGAATGCCATGCAGAAATTCCTAAAGCTCTTCTGCATAGCTTTGCAAAACAAATGAACCCAAGCAGTGCTCCACGCAGATTTGGCCACATTGCTTCTAGCACTTGAGTAAGTTTGTACAAAAGCAGGCCAGGTATGTCCCAGCAGCCCAGAACCGAGGGGTTGTCTCATACCATGTGACGCTCCTGTGACACCTGGCACAAAAAAATACAGTCTAGCATGGAAGACAAGGTTCTGTCCTCAAAGCAGAAACTTGGAGCCTCAGTTTATCCTCATTTAAAATTTCACCTACTCTTTGCAGCGGCTAGAAAACAAAGGCATTTCTGAAGCCAAACCTGAAGATGAGCAACAAGCCCTCACATGACTATATGAGGATATTGTTTCTAGTCCTGTTCCACTGACTTTCTGAGTGATTTAATGTATCTGCTCCTCAGTTCCTCTACCTTTCAACCACAATTAACAGCTCAGGAAGACAGCCTGAGAATTAACTCTATAACACAGCAATTCTCAAATTAGGAGAAGGCAGGAGAGTAGACATGTATGTGGCAGAGAGAAGTCCAAAAAACTACATCTAGACTGTTGCCAACTGTGCTCTTCTTCCATGCTTTTCCCATTTCCCCCATCCTAAACAAGTTCTGCTCTTCACTGATGTCTTAAGAATGCCTGCGATTTACCTTGTGCCAGCAGGTAGGGGAACATGAAGTGGGGGGGACCACGGGCTAAGGTGCACGCAAAGGCATCCTCTCTGGCTACACGAATGGTGTTTCCTCTTCCTCAATGCATCAAACTACACAACCCTGGGCAGCCTGCCCAGAGCTGTCCCCTCCCTTCCCAGGGGAGCAGGCCAGGCTGGACATAGCTGGATAGCCCTAGGGCTGGTGACACAGAGCAGGCTGTGAGGTGGGGACATCTTTGAGCAGGGAGCAGAAGAACAAGATGAGAGAGCAGAGAGTGTGGAGGGTTCCCAGGAGGTAAGGAGGAACTCCTTAGACAGGGAGGGACAGCAGAGCCTGTGCTTGAGTGCTGTTTCCTCCTATTTAGGAGAAACGACTGCTGGGATTTGAGCTAGCTAAGAAAAAGATCAGGTGTGGTGGCAAGCACTAGTAACAACTGCTAAGACTTGGAAAGAAGGTCAAGTGAGGACCAGGGCTGAGGAACTGGGGAAACACTGGAGCATCAGAGGGTATGCTTGACAGGGGTGGGGTAAAGAAGCAAGTTCAGAACCGGTTTTGACTAAAGAGCAGAAAGGAGGTCTCATCTGTATTAGCGCTGCTTTGAAACCTCTGGAGGCCATTATTGGCAGGTATCCATACATTCATACGGATGTATTACCTTTCAAAATTATCACTCAAGCCTGTCGGTGTAATGGTTTAAAATACACCTTTCAGTTGTAAGCATATATGGTTATATTCTTCACCTCATTAAAAAATTTCTTCCCTTTTCTGAAACAATGGACCCATTCAATAAGGACTACAAAGATGAAAAGCAGATGCTTCCTAGGAGACTGGCAAAACTGATAACTCAGAAGGCATCTCACTCACCTAATTACCGAGTAGTACAGTATCTAATAGTTATTAGATAGTAATACTATTAAATGCTACTAAAAGAAACATATAACTCCAGTAGCTCTGTAAATTCTCCATTACTGTCAGCATCCAAATTCAATACTGCTGAAGGGAATCCCAGCAGATGAGAAGAACAGACCTTCTACATAATTCTCCCAAAATAAAATTGCCACTTCTGTGATTTTCCTGGTGCTTTCTAGGGGTTTTGGTCAGGCATGGTTTTTGAAGTCAAATGAGACTTTGGGTCTATGCCAGGTTGCTCCTTTTTCCTAAATCTTAAATAACTTGACATGCTTTGGGAAATCACTGCTTATGAGAAAGCGATGACTTTTCAAGCATTTAGTCAGTACAAGGAGAAGTTGCAAAGCTATCCCAGTCCCTTGTAAAACTTCAAGGGAGTAAAAATATGTGGAGAGAAGAACACCTGACAGGTAGTAGCGAAGGAAAGAAAGGATGAAGGAAAGCGCTCCGTCAAATATAGGCAGAAGAGAGGGGAGGACAGGAGGAAAGAGACAAATCAAAAGAACTAGGTACAAAGATGCAAACAAGAAAAACTGAAAAATATATTAGAGGAAAGGGACAGAACTACTGGCCTTTTAAATTTAGAAGGATTTAACATTCAGTATGTCAAATGGTAAGTACTACATTTTTGAAAGCAGTGGGTGTAATAGCAAAGTGATTGGTTTGCTACACCCTTGCAAAGCTCACATGTGAAAACATGCCATTGCACATCATGTGCATCCATCCAGTTGAAATGCAGACATTCCTTCCTCACCAAAAGAGGAAGTACGAGATTCCCTTTAATGATTTCTAACCCCAACACACACGCCTTTCAAATTGCTTTTACCAGTGTCCTCAATGTATATGTGGTACCTGTATGGTTAGCAGTTATAGAAAATCATCAGGAGCTCCACTTAATTCAGTCTAATTTGCAAAGCACCTGCAATGTTACTGAGGTTCAGCTGTGTGGTTCTGAATTAGAAGAGTTTAAAAACTCAGAATTTACTCTTAAAACTGATGGACAACTTTCAAAAAAGACACGTAACCTGCAAGGGCAAAGATATACCTATTACTTAAGAAAAAGTGATTTATAGGCCAGAAGTGTGTTGTTTTCATTCTTCATCTTAAGTTCATCACACAGCACTCCTTTTAGCTACTAAAAGTCTCCTGATTTTTGCAGGAACACAAAGTATGGATGTAAAAAATGAGCAACATGAGAGCAACTCTCTGAAGAATCACTTCTCACAGACCAGTAGGTTCTCAACAAGCAAAGAACTGGCATAAGCAACACTCCTCAAAACTCCACATGCATGAAACCTGTCAGCATGGGAAGCAGATGACCCACTAGATTAAGTCAGAACACCCCTTAGCTCTAATGTCCAGATGGAAGAAAGCCAGGCAAAGCCATACTCCCACTCCCACTTGTGTCCAGGGTACAATGAAAAGTGGAAGATATTTGTTCTTCTAAATCAAATAACTTTTCAGACTAATGAAAACAAAAAATAATATTGCCAAACCATCTGATTACGTCTCCAAAGGAAACAATAGCTATGCAATTTCAGAGTCTACATGTCTATCTTTTTACCTTTTCACAACTTCTGAATCCATGAATTTACTTCAAACATCTTTGGTAGAAAGGTAGACTTTGCAAAGGTACTTAATTCTTATATTATGGTTGAACGAAGCATGACCCAAGAGCTGCATGCAGTCCCAAAGACCTTTTGTTTTGGCCTGCCAGGTACTTACAGCCAGGGCATTCGATTACACTTACTTAACAGTGAAGAGGTAGTAGCCAGCTGGTCAATCAGCAGCTCCTGCCTAGTCAAACCACACCTCTTACAAAGCCAAGCAAAGGTAGCTCTGGGTTACAAGAGTGCTGCAGAAGGCGAGCCGGAGGGGAACCTTGGGGGAAGATAAGAGATCTGTAATAATTTTCAGTGCTAATAATAAAGCTGTAGGAGTTCTGGTTTCCCTAATGATGCTGTTTACTCGACTTTTTGCCTGATAACAGATATTTCAAATTTATATTTTCAACCTTATGAGAGCTCTGGAAAAAACAAATCTTTCTCTTCTTGCCAAGCCTGGAACTAAAAATTACTGGACATCTAAGAACTCAGAATCCCCCAAAACTTCATCTAAGGAGAATAGCAAAATAAATTACCTGAGTACATGACATTGCACAGGTTTTTTGCCAGACATCAAGAAGATCTGAGAGTATTCAGATGCATTTCTGAGTACTGTGCAAAAAGGGTAAATACAACTGAAGGATCAGAAATGCTAAAATCAGATTTGAAATGGCATACTAGAAAACAGATAGATTTACAGACTTTCATAGGAGATGTTTATATAAGTGTTAAATATTATTTTCCAAAAGGTTTTTTAAGAAATACTTCAGCAGGAAGCTCCTTGGTAGCAACACCTGGTTAAGCTCTTTCCTTGATATTGCAGCCAGAACTCACCAACACGGCTTAGCCAATCAATATCACAACTACCAGGACATGAATTAAGGCAAATTATCATACAGTCAATTTTTGTGAAATGATTAACTAAATACAATCACCACGGTTCAGTTTATTAAGTACTGCAGTTACTCAGTCTCATTTTTCCAGGTTCTCAGATGCTTTTAAGAACTACAAAACATAAATGGAATGGCTTTTTATACTTCATTACAATCCCACTCTTTTTTTTGCAATTTTATTCATCTAAAAAAACCCTATGGACTTGTCACACCACAGACAGTAAAAATGGGTGCTAAAAATAATGAAATCACGACATTTACCATAGTCCTCACCATCTAACCTATGTCCAAAAATTCAAGAAGACCAGTAAAAAGAATTTTTAAATCATGTTTATAGCAAAGTATTTTCACAAAACCCTTTAGATTTTTGCCTGAAAAAGACAGGAGCTTTAGAACTGGGAAAGTTAGCCCCTACTCCTCGTTCAAATTATACCAGTGTCACTGGTTGATTTCAATTACTCCCTACAAAAGTTCTGTATGGAAAAGCTGCATTTTAATAACCACTTTGTTAGGAGGAAAATAAAAATCTGAAGCGAGGACTTTACGTTACATACAGGACCTCGTCCAAAACTTTCTTTTCATTGATTTCAGTGGGCTCTGGATCAAGGCCATATTGATTGCAGGCAGTGTGGTTCAATGATTAAGACAGCAAATTTAGGTTTCATTCTTAGCCTGGTCATTCACTGTGTTCTGAGTCTTGGGAAAGTTAATCACTTTTTGTGTCATTTTTTCCAGCCATGTAATGGAAATAATTCTAATTCCCTTTATCAATAAAGGGAACCCATGTATTCAGACAAAGGGAGATACACAAAAGCTAACCTAAGTGTAAGACAAACCCCCTTATTTTTAATTTGAAACAAAATTTCCTGGAGCCATAGGAACCTCAGCTGGTAATTTCTGATCCAGTTTATGTGGTAATCTTCCATGATGAGTCTGAGCTCTCAGAAACGTGTGTGCATGCGTGCTTGTGTGCATGAGAGTGAGAGAGACTGAAAGAGAGAGAGGCAGAAGACACTGTTGCTCTCTAACTGGCACTCAACGAGATATTTAATTTGTTATAATAAAGCAAAGAAAAAGTAGCTGTCAGTTAAACTGCCATTTCTGTCACACTTTTTAATAATATTGCTCCTGTAATTACACTGTGGTTCTTTATACGTACTCAGTAAAAGCTTGCTTAGTTTTAGCATGGAAAACAATTTATGAAATTATAGAAACAGGCTGAACACAGCAGTTCATTTGTTGAGGCAATTATCCAGATCCTTGTCAAAAAAGAGAGAGAATAAAGACTGTGATGTGCAAAAAATGTTTCTAATTCTATGCTATAATACATACAATATGTCTGTGGTTGTGTTGGATTATGTTAATAAACTGCAGTCGAAATATATTTGTCACAACACAAAGGAAGGGTGCTATCAATTGTCTTGCCAGATATTTTAAATTAGTCACCAAAACGTCTAGCCAGGGTTTCCTCTATGACCCTTAGATGAAGGGAGAGGCATATTGGACAGTTTTTCCTGTGGGACTACACAGATTCTTCTAATGCTCAAGTAATATGCTCACTGTAAAGTGAACTGCGGCACAGTTGCCTTTTTTAACAGACATGTACAATCGAACCCTGAACACATATCCAGTGTTTTTTTTGGCGGGTTATCACTCAGAAATGAGTTTCCCTAATATTTCTTAGCAAAAATGGATAGGGGCTTTATTCCTTCTTTTGGGAAGAGTAAAGAATATAAGGAATGAGATATTGCTCAGCTAAAAGAGCAAACAAATTATGGCAAAAATCTAAGCACAGAGTCCATAAAATTTCAACTTTAAAAAGGGAAAGAAAAAGGAGATAAAATATTGAAAACAAAACACAGACTTGTTTGATATCCTATGAAGATTCAGAAAGAAACATACTGTTTGTAAGAATGCAGTCATTCGTATAACAAGTTGGAAAGAGAGCATCTTAAAGCAAACTAGCACTTCCAAAACACATTTACTATTAAGGATTTACTGAAATCCATTACTTTTCATAATTTTAGTATTTGTCCTTTGTTGTAGAACACTTATTATTTATCCTACGATATTTTACAACATGTAAATGGATTTCCAACTATTTCTGAAAAGAGAAAAATGCAAACTTTGTATTATTTAAACTGAAAATGCAACTATAGGTTTCTTTTCTTCAACAGAACACTTCACACTTCAGCAGAAGATACTGCTGTAGACTCTTTGCTACAAACTTTGTTTTGTTGGACAAATGCTGGGAGAAAAGAAGATCTAGAACACAGGAGACAAAGCAAAAATGGCATCCAAACACAGATCATGAATTGTGAGCATGCTAGAAAAGTTTCACGTATTAAAATGTGGATTAAGTTTCTTCCTTCCCCACCTCCCCCAACATCTGGAGATAGTTTGGCGGAGCAATTTCCAGAAACCAAACAGTATCTTTGCTTGACTAGCTCTTTTCATTCACAAATAAACAATTAATGAAATGGGCAACTAATTTCCAAAGTGTTCATATTCATTAGACTGTTTCCTGGAATTAAGTAGTTGTTCCATGATGCAGAGCCCACATAAATGGTATTGCTATTCTTTTTCCAAATATAAAAGTATTTTTAAGATTACCTATTCATGTTTAATTTATTCTAGCAACAAGAGCTGAAACAAAAATGTTTCCCACTTTAAAAGTATAAATACATTTGCATAATAAAATAAGGGAATGGACAACTAAAGAATTATTTCACCTGAATCACTGAAAGCCACTGTATGGACCACACTTCATCATGGGACAAAATCTAGGTCGTATTATTTTGTGATAGCATCTCTGAATTACAGATTAAATTATCTGAAGTTACGACAGGCTGTAATACATTATTCTTCGAGCAAGGGTGGAAAAAACCTATATTGTGCAGAGGCCCGAGTTAAAAAAATGAAACAATATGCTTAATTTCCGTAATAAGTTGGGCAGCTTAGGTGTCTGCTAGACAGCTATTTAACTACATTTAGAAATCCTGCTTACCTCTTCTGACCAAAAGCTCCTACTAGAAACAGCTCTTTCCACACAGCTTGGTTTTTATGTGCTGCCCACTGCCAGGAAAAGAAAGCTCCTTGAAAATTTTTTTCAGCTGGTCCCCTATTCTCCAAAATTTTTCCTCTAGATTGCCTTATGGTACAGCTCTGCTTGAGCCGTACACGTAGTCACATAACATACTTTTCCATTCTGTAAAGGGAAATACAGGGTTGCAGAGCTCTGTCTCACATTCACAAGGAAAAGGGCTTACAACTTTGCCACCACTCTATGTTTTGACGCCTTCACTTTCTCAGCATTTACTGTCCTGCCAAAGAACGAAGGAAGAAGAAATGTACCCCAGTTTTCACCAGCACATGAAAAGAACTCGCTGAGCAGTGAGCTTAATTTCCCTCTGCCACTCAGGTCTAGTGGCAGTGGCTTTGGGGGAAAGCCGTCAGGACAGACAGCTGGTAGGAGAAGCATCTTAACCTCTACAGCAAGATGCCTCACGTTCATCATCTACCGACCATCGCTCCGTTCAGAGCTGTTTATGGGACACTTGAAGAGCGGCATGAGTCGATCTGGAATAACAACGACTGAAAAATATTTATATAGCCCAGTACATTTATTTAGTGTTTTACAAACTGAAGCCCTGATACTGCAAACATTCACCTCCTGGTATAACACTCCGCCGAGCAACTTCTGTCACTAACGATTTTCCATTACTTCACACACACAAAAGTTTAAGATCAAGGCCACCTTTGCACAAGTCACCTAACTACCTAACCCAGGGGATGCTCTGTCTCTCTCAGATAAAACACTGCTTTGAACTCACATTTTTATATAAATACACAATTCCGCATCCTTTAAATAAATGCTGCTTTTAAAAATGCATGGATGATCTAAGCAACATAACATGCTTCAGCTGAAAGGAGATCTCAAGCCCTCACACAACTGAGAGGTATGCATACGGGGGAGGGCGAGGAGGGGGGCCGGGAAGGAAGTGATCTGGATCCATCAGCAGTCTCTGTTAGTCAAGTGAAGGAACAATGCCGAGAAATGGGAGAATGCAACTCTACACATGAAAGGAAAGTACTTCAGGCCGCTCTCTTTCTGAATAAGGACATTCACACACAGCTTTATCATGGTTTAACCAAACTGCTTAACAAAATAGATTCAGATGATCTTCTTCCTTTGTCCGTGCACCGACAAGCTCCAGACCTAAATGTTATCTCTGAACAACAAGCAGAGAGAAATCTGAAAGCTCTCGGCCAATTTATTTTACTGTAGGCTTCAGAAAGGATAATGCCTGGCACAGTCTACCATTATTACATTGGGCAAGTCACTTTCCTTCTCCTTTGCCTCGATTTCACCTCTGGAAATAAGAATAATAAAACTGACATTCTCATAGTGCTTCAAAACTTACAGATGTAAAGCACACCGTACAAGCTGTGTGTTCTATTTGCTATTAGGGTTCAAACAAATCCATGCCATACATACTATTAACTGGTGCAGTATACTCAGAGAACACAGGTCTCCAAGATTATGTAGCAATGATGAGAAGATTCCCCAGTCTTTGCCTGAGGTCCGCTTTAACCTGTGGCCCTTTCAGGCTGAGCATAGGACACTTTGCTTTGTTCACTCAGGACAAAAATGTCACAAGATAGAAATTAAAAGGTTACAAATCATAAATGTCAGGAAACAGCATCTGCAGACCAACACTAAAGAGTCCAACTGAAAAAGCAGACTGTGAAGGCATTTGGGGGTAAAGTGCACTGACATAGACTTTATATATGCCCTTCTAGGTTTTAACACAGAAGGGTAAAGTAGTTCTATTTTTTGTATGTGAAAATACTTTTTCCATGTCCACCGTTTTTCTCTCTCTGCATTGCAATCATATTTCAGTTGACCCTCAGACACCACAATACAAGTGCAACCACAGTATTTTCTGTTATGGAACAAGTCTTTCACTAATAAAACTCAGCTCTGTAGCTGAAGTGGATTGCTAAAGGAAAAATAAACAGTAAGCCAGACTGGTAGATTTGGTACTAAAATAGTGAGGAAAAAAATCCAATACTCCATATAAGATACAAAGGAAACGAAATCTCATAAATGACTGTAAGAGGCTATTGTTATTGAAGACCATGTTTGGTTTTACGTATAATTCCTGAGAAAGGCAAAGCAAATTAAAATACATAAAAGTAATTAAAGACACATCCTTATCTCAGGTCAAATCACAAAAAGAATTATTAATTTTCAGGTCTGCATTTTCTGAAGAGTTTCCCATATTACATCTGCAGTTCTAAATTTAATATGACTAAATCTTCACAGTCATACACTAATTTCATTTGTGCATAAGATATTAAAAATTTCCATGCAGACATAAGAAATTTAGGTGTATGTAAAAATAAATAAAAATGATATTTTGAAATTTTCAATGTAAAATAAAAATTTAATATTCAAATTTATCAGGTAAAGCAATTTTTCAAACTGCTATCATAGAAACAACTTCAAAGTAACAGACTTATTTATATTTACAGTAGTCTCATAATTTAATTTCAATATGAAATTCTCTATTCTGACGATGTGACTTCTAATTCAAAATATTAGGTCGTGGAGTCCCCTTCTCTGGAAATTTTCAAGACCCGCCTGGATGCAGTCCTGAGTGGCGTGCTCTGACATGCTCTGG
>JAOXJM010000019.1:34852943-34878235 GCA_026413425.1 Tringa solitaria
ATTTTACTTCATTTTAAGAAACATATTATCTCACTATAGAGTTCTTGGACTCTCGCATCATGAGATGCACTTTTGCTCTTGGGCTGTTATATCTACTTGTTACCCTAATTTTCTTCTCCTCTTCAATTCTCTGCTTTCTTTCCTTCCAGTAATTTTGGTATCCCTTGATCTTTCTCATGTTGGTTGCTGAAATTCCTTCTCTTTCTCTCTTCTCACCTCACCCCTCCTTCTCTGAATGTGTGTGTGTCTATGCTATGTCACAGGGATATATATATCCTATTATCTGTAAGTATGAATATATTAAGGAAAGAGTATTATTTAACATATCTGAAAATGTAAGAAAAGAATTATACACATGACATTACTAACAGATTGTGACTTTGCATGTGCTAAACTGTGTACAAAGATATTTTAGTAAAGTAGATAATGAATGTACATCTCTTTCTAGTATCCTTGGGCCACCTTCCTGCCTGAACAAAACCCCTCATATAACTCAAGCAGACTTCTTGAAATTTTTTTCAGCAATGACTCCCCAGCCCTGTTGGTTTTTTTTTTAGAATTATAGAATAAAATCATAGAATAGTTTAGATTGGAAGGGATCTTTAAAGGTCATCTAGTCCAAGCCCCGCTGCAATGAGCAAGGACATCTTCTGTTAGATTAGGTTGCTCAGAGCCCTGCCCAATCCAACCTTGAAAGCTTCCAGGGATGGGGCATCTACAACCTCCCCAGGCAACATGTGCCACTGTTTCACGAGCCTCAGCATAAGAAATTTTTTCCTTATATCCACCCTGAATCTACCCTATTTTAGCTTAAAACCATTATCCCTTGTCCTATTGCAACAGGCACTGCTAAAAAGTCCCTCCCCTTCTTTCTTGTAAGTCCCCTCTAAGTATTAAAAGGCCGCAGTAAGGTCTCCTGAGAGCCTTCTCTTCTCTCGGCTGAACAACCCCAGCTCTCTCAGCCTGTCCTCAAAGGAGAGGTGCTCCAGCCCTCTGATCATCTCTGTGGCTCTCCTCTGGACCTGCTCCAACAGGTCCATGTCTTTTCTGTGCTGAGCGCCTCAGAGATGCATTGATACCAGGGGAGTCTGTACTGATACTGGGGCTATTTCAAAATTAAAAGCTCCTCAAAATTACACATTGTAGGTACCAATATTCACTAAATCAGACATAATGCATTTTTATAATCAACTGGTTAAATTTGTACAGATGCTATGTATTGTTAAATTATAAAATTGTAAAGGCACTTTAGACTGAGAAGTACAGTCTCAGTTTGTACCTAAGTGCAAACCCAGTTGCAGAGGCTCACATAGACTGTAATTCAGTTACATCATGTGCCCAGTCTTCAGAGTACATATAGAAACAACATGTAAAATACTTCACCATGACAAAATGAGAACTTGAGTTTTGTAAAATTGTCACAACCAGAAGGAAAAAAAACACATTAAACAAAAAAAAAAGTATCTATTTCAAACAACAATCAGAAAACTATTTTACCTGGGCTACATGGCTTTGCTTACATTTGTCTAACGTGGTAATGATTTTCAGTTTAAGAGGTGAAAAGTGCATTATTGCTCCTTTAAGGAACATAACCTTTAGGAAGCAAGCACTAGGGACAATAGGGAGCAAAGAAGTTTCTAGCAGCTATTAGAAAAAAGACATATAATGGACTTGCCATCCCATGTAATTTTAGCCAAAATTATGAGTTTTTACTCAAATAAATCAATGAGCAAAATTATCATATCCTATTAAATTTTGCTATTGTTGTTGCTGGAAAGGTGGGTTTTGCTGTGATCATTACAGCTAGCTTTCTGCACAGTGTCTGGAACCAAATCTATGCCCTGCTCTAGAATGGACTATGGAGGCCTATAAAAAGAGTATTCAAGTTTTCCAGTCTGATTATGGTCTTTGATCTATCACATTTATTTTCAAAATGAAAAACCTGCATTTTCTATGTTTGTAACTAAAATGCAAGAGAATCTGAGAAAAATAAGTGCATCTGCAAAACCCATTGTAATAGTTATATACACAGATACACATACACACACATATATGTATATATATATGTTTTTTTTTTAAAACCAGAACATGACTGGCTTACCACTGCAGGACATAAAACTTAGTTTTGTGTTTACACTGTACCTCTGATTAGAACTTGGATAGAGCTACTGTTGCGAGTTGGAATAAAATGTACACTGTAATATTGTTGACATTACTCATGTTGGACAGACTGTAATGTAAATATACATTTTGCTACAGCTAGAAATATGGTTTTGATAGATTCTCAGATTTTAAATTGATTGTAACTCAGAGCAGGCCTCTGCCAAAATGAGTTGGTATTTCACAAGCATATGAATGACAATGGATCAAACCTGGATCTGAATAACTTGACCCAGTGGTTTATGGTATTGTAATTTCTCTCTAACCTCTCCCACAATTTTCATAGAAAGGAAAATATCTCAGGATGTGCTGAGGGGATTAGAATTAGCCATGGTATCAACATGTTAAGATTTTAAAAGCCTTGTAAACTATCAACTATTCATAAACCACATTTCACATTTTTAGGTCATAATGTAATTATGAGGTATGATTACTTCACATATTATGATACTTCACATATTGACTTGGTTGATTGAATAGAGCGAGTCCATAGTACTAGATAAAAGATGGCAGAGAACAAGATACAAAGTAAACACTAAGCCATAGAGTTCACTTTTCCAACCCTGAAAGTCAACTATTTTCAAAGTAAATATAAACTTACACCTCATCTTCCCAAAGTACACTTAAAGTTGGGAAGTGTCTTATTGCCCATAAGTGCACCTCAGATTCCATTTTGCTGCAGAAGCTTCTCTGGTTTTGCCTACAAAGTTCACCATGAGGCTCTGATGCCATTTTATTATGCCTTATTTCCAGTATTTGACTTCACTTGTAGACTCAGTTACCTGATAAAAACTAGCTCTTACAGCTCTCCTACATGCTTAATAGATTTCAGTGTGAATAAAACTAGCACAACCCCCTCATACTGCTATTGACCACCTAGGAAACCTCCAAAAAGGGTAATTTAAATCAGTCTCATACAACTGACTGTAAACCTCCTCTTCAGTCTCCTTCCTCAACATCTGCCTGGTTGGCCTTCTTCTACACGCCACCAGAAATTTCAAACTAATATGCAAAGCAAAATGAAAACTAAATTAAGCATATGAAATTTTAGCTAATATGATTCTTTTTTCCTCCACCCCTTCTTTTGAAGTCCTCTTCTTATTTCTGGATCAGTGAGCATACAGTTCTTGATATATCATCACAAACGGTTGGCATCAAGATTTAACAGTGCTTGCAACACCCCACTCTGGGATTGCTTCACTGTGAAAATGTGTTCTATGTTTGTACAGTGACCAGACTCCTGGCCCATAGCTTGAGTTTCTATGCACCACTGCAATACAAATAATGAACACAGTCATAACAATAAAGAAAAATAAGTTTTTTAAAAGGTAGTTACGTCTTATTTCTACACTAGTGCCCCCAGTTACCCAAGCTGGAGACAGCATCTAGCATTGTCATTTGTTTCTACTTTTGGAGATTCTGAGCTCCTCCTCATTACTCCTTGTACAACGTAGAAAAGAGAAGGGTGGTTTCTGCAGCTATACAAGTGAATACAGCATTAAAGAATTTAGCTTCACCCTAAGACCCTCTGCTTTAATCTTTGATCTTGTTTCATTTGCTTATCCAGTTTCTCTTACCTAAGAATTTATGAAAATAAATACATAAATAAAAAGTATTCCACTATGGAATCAATAAAATAAGTAAAAAAAAAAAAAACAACCCTCAGAAAAAGTCATGTTTCTTCACCCCCATTGTAATACATGAAGATTGTTTACATAATTCCATCTTCAAAGTCAGACTTTAGCAGCTATCACCTACCTCTGAAATGCAAAATGACATGCAGAACCCTTTGCAGGCAGCAACGATATGATCCCAAAGCGTGCCCCTGTAGCACATCCTGGGATATTTTCCAGTCTCCAGCACTGGTTGCTTTCACTACTTGCAAAAGAGAGTTTGACTTGATGATTCTCACGTGTCCCTTCCAACTTGAGATATTCTATGTTTCTATGAAGAGAAAACCTTGTCCTCAGACAATTTCAGCTTAAATGAGTCTTTGGTCTTTCCTGATGGCAACCTACAAGTCCCAGAAGGATGGAGAGATAGAGTGTGGTTGTTGCCACGGTGTGGCAGAATAGGAGCCATCTGCTTTGACACTCATTTTTGGTACACATCCATCCATCCCCGTTCACCTGCTCCCTCAAACCTCACTTCTAGGCAACAAAGCACATCTACACATGTAGGAAAGAACACCTAAGAAACAGAACTCAAGTATCATACAAAGTAAGGATCTTATGGCTATTTAACTTTGAAAACATACATAAGACTGAAAACCGAGGGGAAAAGAGACTCAAGGCAAAGAAAGTCGCTGATGTGGGCAAAAGATAGGAAAGAGAAGCAATAATTATTTTTTTTCCTTCTTTTGCCACTCCTTTTTAAAAAAAATATTATATTCTAAGTTATTTTCTCCCAGATATAGCAGTGATATCTATTCAATTATTTGCATAATTCTTATCACAGATCTAACAAAAAATGAGCAGCCTCAGTGTATGCAAAACGCTTTGCCAACTCAACTTCTTTCCTGTCCATACAGTTCCAGTTTTCCACCATGAACCTCAGCTCCAATTTGTATATTCCTATTTTGGTAAAGGAATAGCAGTTGGCCTGACTGACTTCTATCAAACAGACGAGATCTATCTCGGATTTGTCTTCACGGCTCAACTGTGACTGCGAGAAATTTGTGCTTAGTGTCATTGCAAAGCTTAAAGCCTTTCAACAAAAATCCAGATATAATACTACTATGAATTTGTACCCTTATTGTTATGTGGTATTACTATTCATTTCTTTCTTATTAAAAAGACACCAAACAAATAATTCAAGGATCATTTGTTCAAAAAACTTCAGCAACTACTGATTTACAAACCACAGGAATGAGACATACTCTTAACAATTAGTAAGGATGGTGATAAGAGGTAGGTCACTACTAAAAAGTTGCTTCATTTAAGTAAATCTAGAGACAGACACAACAGCCTCTTCAAAAGGAAATGCTTACATTTTCCAGGAACTTTTTAATTAGCATTAGTCCGGCCATTTTTCATTTCTTAGCACACAATAAATCTACAAGTACCACTTCACCTTGTCATATATGGAGTCTGACTTCATCAGTTACTTCTAAATTGGAATAAATCTAGCAAAACTCAAGGGTAAGTCTAGGAATGCCTGCCACATCAGACACTAATTTCTCAATTCATAAAAATAATATTTGTAAGTGAATCACATGGGTTTTGTGCTACCTGTTGATGCCATAAAAGGAAGTCTGTTTCAAACCAGTTCCCCAAAATGAAATACATACACTTGGCAGTAAAACATCAGGAGGATGTAACCAGGCACACAAACAATGCATGCAATGATCTGGAAAAAAGTTATGCTGCTTTTTCTCTGCTTGCTGCCATTGAGACGGCATTCAAAAAAACCTTCTATTTTATGTATTTAATGGGAATGAAACCCTGCTTTTCAAAACTGCTTTCCAAAATGTCACTGAAATCAGCTGAAGCAGCAGGTGCCTCGTGTATTTGGACACCCAGAGCACATGTTATTCTATTAGCTCTCCAGTCCAAATTTAGGCCCCAATCCTCCCAGTGCTCCAAGCCTGTAATGCAGTTAGTATAAATGCTGGTGCCATATGTAGGACAGTTCTGTGGACCTGTCAATTGCTCAAATGCGTGTATTTCAATTTCTACTTTATTGGTTTTCCAGTAATAAAACAACACTGTCACTAACTAACACAGCATTCGAGGGAAGTTTCTGGCAAAACTTAACCACTGATTTTAGGACTAGCTGCTAAAAATGTGGTTTGCCTGAATATCAAAGAACACCTCTTTGGTTTATATAAGGAATACCTAATAAACATGCAAATGAAATATTTTTGTACCAAAACAGCGCAACACAGCACTGCCCACAAATAGTGAGCTGCATTTATAATGAACTTTGCTGTGCCTTGAAAAAGCAATGTCTGGAGGGTATTTGCATTTAATGAGGCAGGGGACAATGGGTTAAAAGAACACAATTCCTATTTGAGGAAAAAAAATAATTAAACTATAACTGGGAGTCCAGTATGTAGCTCTTTTACACAGAAGTCTGAGCAACTTCCTTCAGTTCTGTTATCAGAATTGACAAACAAAAAGACCCTAATAGATGACAAAAATATAGCAAGAAATCTTATTCCATAATCACAATATTTCTGCTATTACATCATGACCTCAAGAACAGCTTTGCAAAACAAAGTATATTGACTTAAATGTGCATTTATCTTCAATGCACAAAATGGGCTCAATTTACATCTATGAACATTTTTCAGCCTAATACATGGTTTCAGAAGGGATGGCTTGTTTATTCCTGCAAGAGAAAACAGGGTCCTTAAAATCATATTTTATAAATACTAAAACAACTTGAACAGTTTGCATTTCACTGCAGCTAGCAGACTAACATTTATATTCATCTAGTACAACCACCCTCGCCTCCCATTCTCAGGGTTTACTTTTACACTTAGGCTGCAAAGTTTTAACAATGTCTGCAAGCACTATCTGTTCACTTTCTAGTTCTTAATTTCATTCTTTCCCACTCCTCCTCCACTCCGTCATAGTTTAACCCAATTATTTAACTAATCTAAACCAAACACACAGAGCAAGTGTTCCTCAGAAATATCTCTCGGTGTATATTAGCCCAAAGAAACTAGTCTAGGGGACACAAAGCTTTTATTTATTCATTTTCTAGTGACATTACTGAAGAATTGTTCCTTCACGGCTTCCAGCAGGATATAAACAAATGTAGTTGATGCATGATAGGGATTAGGCAGAAGAAAAGTGACAGTCTGGAAGGCCAGAGCAGAAATTGGGGGGGTTGGAAAAGCCTTAAAAACAATAAAATCCTTCTTTGAAAAGATGGGGAGGAAGCTACAGTATCTCAGATACAACAGAAACAAGTAAAAACAAAAGTCTTCATTTTGTTTTCCACAAATACATAGCAGCCAAACTACATGCCATATACACACTGCAAAAATACTTCAAATATATTCAAGGTGAGGTATGACCTATGCTACAGCCACTAAAGCACTCCAGAGAGAAAATATTTAATACACTCTTGGTTTAGAAATACTGATAATATTTTGACTGTCCAAACCCAAACTTTTCAAATTCACCAGACTGCAGTTCAGCACATACACATGTATTAAGACCCTGTAACGTGACATGCACCAATTTTCCATCTTACCTGAAATCTCAACAGGGATAAAAAGTGCTCAGCACCTCCAGGACTTGGGCTGTGTTCGGCCAGTCTCCTTACAGGGCTCAAGCGTTTCCTTTCTGACTCCTGCTCCCACCTGCTCTCTTAACAGTCTCCCAGTGCTCTGGAGAATGCTCAGATACAAACCTGAGTTTGCCAGTAACCACAGCATCGATTTCTTGGTTTCAAGCAGAAGAAAGCACTGGTACAAAACTTACAGTTACAAATTTAAAAATGCTTTGGGACAAAATCACATACATATATATGACTGCTGTTGCGAGTTTTTCCTTAATATTTATATTAATTAAATATTAATTTCATTAATATTAATATTAATAATTTTCCATACTAAAATAAACAGTTAATTGACCTGCAGGGTATTCTATACTAAGGAAAAACCTTGAAAGGTTTATATACCAAAAAGACTGGTGATCCTTACACTGTCCTATGACCAAATATAATTTTGCACCACCTGCTGTACCATTGAATTCTGTTCGGGCATCAAAAGACAAGATAAAAGAAGTGACTTACACAAAACACATCTATTTTTAGTGATGAAAATAGTTTTGAAGTCCAAAAGAATAAATTATTTTTTAAAAAATGACTATTTTCTGATGATTATTTTGGGGCACTGACTCCTTCAAGAGAAGTGGAAAAATCAGTCAGGGATGTCAGCCCTACCTCTATTAATACCGAAAAGCATCCACTGGGAATTCAAGTACTCTGTCTTTAGATGCCAAAGTACCCTCAATTCCAAATAGGAATTGAGCAAAGAAAACTGGAAGTCCACAAACAGGCAATTGGACAGTGGAACAAAAGTTTGCACAATTTTAGAAGCTGACTGTAACATTTTCTCAGATAGGCAGAAGAAATACACAAACATTTACCCATGCTCTCCTCTGGTCACAGGAAGAAACCCCAACAATATTTTGCTGGTAACTGGCAAAATTTAAAGCAGGCTTCGAGCTGCACCATTGTGAGCACCCTACCCAGTGTCTGGGAACAGTGGTACCTATCCTGCCAGTAGTCAAGGCACAGGCTGTGACCTCTAGCTGTGTGTCCTACCTGCAGCTAGAAACTTGCAGTATTATTCTGGGTGCCAAAAGAAGCAGCTGGGCTAAGTCTCTTGCTTCTTGAAACTTCTTTACTTTGGAGATGCTCATGACCACCACTTCCCACCATTTCTGCTTACTAGGTCACTAGTCAGCAAAAGTCATAGAATCATTGGTTCTTCTTAGAATGGACCTCAAAGATCATCAAGTTCCAAACCCCCTGCCATCAGCAGGAACACCTCCCAGTAGACAAGGCTGCTCAAAGCCCCACCCAGCCTGGTTTTGAACTCTTCCAGGGATGGTGCATCCACAGCTTCTCTGGGCAACCTGTTCCAGTGTCTCACCACCCTCACAGTAAAGAATTTCTTCCAGATATCTAATCTAAATCTTCTCTCTTTCAGTATAAAACCATTACTCCCCATCCTATCGTTCCACTGTCTAATAAAGAGTCCCTCCCCATCTCTCCTGTAAGTCCCCTTCAGGTACTGGAAGGCTGCTATAAGGTCTCCCGAGAGCTTTCTCTTCTCCAGGCTGAACAATCCCAACCGTCTCAGTCTGACTTCATAGGAGAGGTGCTCCAGCCCTCTGATATCTTTGTGGCCCTCCTCTGGACCCATTCCAACAGGTCCATGTCCTTTCTGTGCTGAGGACTCCAGAGCTAGATGCAGTACTCCAGGTGGGGTCTCACCAGAGTGGAGCAGAGAGGGAGGGTCACCTCCCTCAACCTGTTGGCCACGCTTCCGCCCAGGATGCGGTTGGCTTTCTGGGCTGCCAGCACACACTGCCGGCTCATGTTGGGCTTCTCATCCACCAACACTCCCAAGTCCTTCTTCTCAGGGCTGCTCTCAATCCATTCTCTCATTGGTGTCATCAGCAAACTTGCTGAGGGTGCACTCAATCCCACTGTCTATGTCTCCAACAAAGATATTAAACAGCACTGGTCCCAGTACTGACTGCTGAGGAACACCACTCATCACTGGTTTCCACAAGTCAGATTGTGTCTGCCCATTAAGGTTAGAAACAACTGAGTTTCCACCTTATACCTGTTCCAAAGAATTTGACTTAGCATAACCATTTTCTCTGTGAGTCTGTGAAGGGTGATAACTTTTTATTTGAGAAGTGTCCAAGCAAAATGCAAATTGAGACATTTTACCAGTGCATCTCTTTTGTCAACCACTTCAAGATTGTCTATTTCCCTGAAATCTTGTGCAGTGTAATTTCTTCATTTTATAAAACAGCTGATGCATGGCTGTGAAAATCTCATGTTCATAAATGGCCCTTCTCCCTTTGACAAAATAAAACTAACAAAATTTCAAAAGGATTTCTCTGTAAAGGGGGCCCAAACACTTCTTTATGAATATCTGAAAAGGCTGAGGGTCTTGGGTCTTTTTAGTCTGGAGAAGAGAAGAGAAGACTAAGGCGAGATCTTATCAATGCTTAAAAATACTTAAAGGGTGTTTGTCAGGAGGATGGGGTCAGTCTTTTTTCGGTGGTGCCCAGTGACAGGACAAGAGGTAACAGGCACAAACCTGAATACAGGAAGTTCCATCTAAACATGAGGAGGAACTTCTTCACTTTGAGGGTGACAGAACACTGGAACAGGCTGCCCAGAGAGGTGTGGAGTCTCCATCTCTGGAGACATTCAAAACGTACCTGGACACATTCCTGTGCAACCTGTTCTAGGTTGACCTGCTCTGGCAGGGCAGTTGGAGTAGATGATCTCCAGAGGTCCCTTCCAACCCCTATCATTCTCTGATTCTGTGATCTCCACCTTGGTCCAGTAACAAAGTTGGCAGATTGGTAGGTATAAAATAACAGATAAACTACACTAACGTTTGTAGACAAATCTCAGTGTACAAGATAGACTGTTTTGAAACTGCACAGTAAGTTTTGCAAATCCTGCACCAAACCATCCTTTGCTTTATCCATCATTATCAGGTGTGATCTTAAGCACAACTTTATCAAAGTAAAATACCACTTTCTTGCATGCTGATTTTACAAAACTCTTTCTCTGAATGTTGTTCTACATGATGTCATCACACTGTAACTCACTTCATTTACAGTATCTGTTTCACTTCTACTCACAAGCTAATATAACTCATTTCTTTTTTTTTCGCTGCGCACAGGCTGCTAGACACATGTGCACAGCAAATGGAATCTGAACTTAGCTTAACAGCCTCATTTATTCCTGATGGTTTAAATTATTTCATCACAATTAATGACACCCCCTCAGCTTCCTGTGCAGCACTGCCAGATGTTCAGAGACCACAAAGCCACTCTCTTCTTTGACGGCTAGTGACAAGTCGTCCTCTGAAGGACGTTCCCTCAGTGCACAGGCCGGATGACACCTCCATTGCTTAGCACCTCTCTACCTCCCTGAGTAACCATGGTGAGAGAAGAAGGAAGACATGAGAAACCAGCCAGTGCATTAGTAAGGACAAATTAAGTGAAGCGTTCTGAACTTGAAGGATCTCATCTCCTCCTACTGGTGTTTCAAGCCTGATTGTTTTAAGAAAAAGACAGACAACCGTTTGCCTTTTCCTTCAAGGTGTTATGTTCTCTCTGTTTCTTTCAAAAATAATCTGGCCTTTCTTTAAGGCAGGGAGAGAGGGGGAGACTAAAGGAGAAATTAAAATGGTAACCACATGGGCAATAAACCCCTACCTATGACATTTTCTTGCTATCCCACCAGAATAGCAGAACGCAAAAAACCCTGAATCTTAGAAAAATTTCACTCACATTCAGCTTGTTTATTGGGTTTTATTTTGCTCTGTAAGCTGAAGTAGAAGATTTTCCCTTAAAGTGCTCCTCTCACAAGGTTCAGGTATTTTTCTCTGCAGATGAACCTAGACACCTTACATAAGGAAAAAAAAAGTGAAGCTGTGAGTTGAACATTCTGAAAATGAGGGTATGGCTCCATCTTTTAAACTGTGTGGGCGGAAAGAGTAACAACTGTGCAACTACAACCCTGGAATACGAAAATGGCAAGTGTCTTGCATTTTTAAGATTAAAAAACAAGCATCTCGGTTCCTGAAATTCCATCCACTATTTTGAGCACATATGGCAGACATTCTATTGACTTTTTTTTTTTTTTAATTAAAAAAAATGCTGATCTGTGTCATGGACTGAAGTGCTCTTCAGTTTGCCAAAAGCATAGTATTAAAACAGAAAGGCCACCTGTGTTAGCCCACCCGATAGGAAGGTCAGAAGCTGGAAAGTCTGTCTGTCTCTCTGTCTCTCTGTCTCTCTCTCCTTTGGGATTTTTTTTCGTTCTTTTATTTTTTTATTTTGATTTGGTTTGGTTTTTTGTTAAACATACTTAAAGGCAGACTTGGAAGGGAAAAATATCCCCCATCAATACAAACTCTAGATAGCAGTGCCAGAAAAGCTTTGTACATGAGTCTGGTTATGTGTGTGGCCACTTCAGAGTTATTTCTGTTAAGATAAAAATTAGTTCCTTACTTAGATTATTAACAGTTACTTTGAAGGAAAGTCTCTTCAGCATTTTCCTAAAAATCCAGTAGCAAGACTGGAGGAAAGTGAGAGGTAACACATCATCCACAATCTGTCACAGGGTTATTTTTTTCACTTATTTTTTAAAAAGTGTCTTAAAAACTTTCACAGCACAGAGGTCACCCCTGATGTGCTTTTAGTTGCTCTTTACAATCACTTTAGCAGACGATCCTGTAAAATGTTATGCTTTGTTTTCAGCATCAGGAGAAGAGATCTATATATTGTGACAACGACAGGAACTCCTGAGCAGTCTCAAACTTACGTTACCTTTTCCATAAAAACATGCATATATACATGTGTGTAAGTTTATATATATAATACACACCAGCAAATAAACCAAACTTATCTAGATGCATACAAATAATAAAAAAACCCCAACCTACTCTGAAATGCTTTGAGATTTATGGAGAGTCACATGGACTTCATTCTGTTTTCTCTGAATGTTTTATTGGGGGGAGTGGAGGAGCTGAATAAACTTTAAACTCTCATGTAGGGATGTATTGCCTGTGTGTCCCTGGCAGATGTGGAAAGGAGATGAAATGGGCAAGGGAGAATCAAATATCCCATCACTGCAGGTTTGCAAAGGGGAAAGAGCGCTGCAAAGATCTCACATCTGGCAATCATTTGTCAATAGCTGGAAAGAGAACGGCAGGAAACTTTCTGGCTCTCGTGGAAGATGAAAAGACAAAAAACATGTGTCACACATGCACAGTGCTGGTACAATGACTACTACATTTATTCCCCCCACCCCCCTTTTTTTTTTAATTTAATGATCTTCAGATATACTTTACTTCGTGGTCAAAATCATGCAGTCACTTGACTTGTTAAAGCTGCAGTGTATGTACATTTTTCAAATAAACCCCAGGGCTGATGTTAGAAAATCAAAATCATTCAAGCATACACTGCCTGGTACTTTGGGCAGGAATCCTTGTGGTTTAGTCAATAAACAGAATCTAAATGAAAGACACCACAGTAACTACACAGTAATGTTTTGAACAGTTCTTAACCCAAAAAAAGGAGAGAGACAGACAAACAGAGGTTGACCAAGTGGCCAGATACAATGCTACCAAGTCCACAGAGATCACTCTATTGCATGTAGGATCTGTGTATGAGCACAAGGTCACTTGCTGTTTCTAAAAGAGAAAGTATTTTTATTTAGGGCTATTTCTTATGGTTCTTCTGTAGTTCTGGGTTTGGTTTTGTTTGGGGTTTCCCACTGTTTTTTTCCAGAGAGATTCTATTTGCCCTGCAGAAGTATCTGCTAAATAAAAAAATATAAGGATCGCTTTGCCTTTTCTGAGCCACAAAAAAAAGCGATTTTACTGTCTAATTCACAAGTATCACATAGTACAATATTGTGAACACTTCTAGGTTACAAAAATTGTATAGGTTTGTGTTCATTGGTACAACTGATGGCCCTTCACAGATAGCTTTCAATTCATTCTTTTGCTGCTTTTAAGAAGAAGCTGCAGCAGCAGGAGCACATCTTGTCCTTGTGACTGCAAGTAAATGCTGCAGGTTGTTTAATCTGGCAAAATCACAGTAGCCTGTCAAATTGTAACAGGAACAATATCTCCCCCAAACAAGTCTGATCATGGTTAATTACAATGCAGACCAGAGAGCAGCCACAATTATTCATTATTACAGGAAGCACCTTATTTAAATTTTATGGAAATTTGCACTTGTGCTCCAGTATGCCTGGGAAAAAAGAAAGGGAAAAGAACCCTACTCACAAAAGGAAGGACCTCAAACATCTGAAACATCACAAGATACTACATATAAACTGGCAGTGAAATGTTGCCTTGATATTTACATCAAGACATCACAACAGTGGCATTTACTACATCAAAAAAAAAAAAGAAAAAGAAAAAAAGCCCCAAAATATCCCTATAAAGATATAGATAGAGAGATAGTTAGATGGACAGATAGATATACATATCTATATGTCTGCACACAAAGACATACATATATATATATGTGTGTGTGTGTTGCACAAGTTGCACCCATCCTTTACATTTAGGACAACTGTTCTCCTTGATATGCTCCATAGTGCAATAAAGTTTCAGGTTCCAAACTTGCAGACAGCAAGAAAGGAGGTGCAGAGGGGTGGGGCTGCTTTAGGGTAGTCCATCAGTACCAGCATATCAAATATGAGCATATCATTAAGTCTCATTGCCATAAGCAAGTATAGCAGGGCGCCAGGGAGGAAAATGCTTCCACACATATGGGCGTGGGTAAGGAAACAAACTGTTTACTGTGCACAGCATTTTTTTTTCTTTTTTTTTTTTTGCATTCCATGTGAGTAACTGAAATAATTCTGCTGATTTAGCTTTTGTTCAATTTTCCTGTAACAATTAGCTATATATCAGATGCTGGCTTTACCCATCCCATTTATGCTTTGAGTTATCTCACTGTCACTACAATTGAAAGTATAGGCTTCAGAGCATAAATTTACATTTACATTCTTGATAATATGGGCAGCTTCAGAAACAGGCTTAAATTTGCTCTAGTAATTCAAGATCACAAAAGATGACAAAAGATAACCCCAGGAATGAGTTAGCTCAGAAAATTGTTGCCAAAAACATCAAAAAAGGTGATTTCACCTCAGATCATTCCACAGACCTCATTTACAGCAGAGCTTAATAAACAGTTTTGACAGCAGCAATGGAAAAGTGGGATGAATAAGCAAGGGTGTTTAACTGTACAGAAGCCAGGATGGAGAAGGGATGTCTTTGCTATCAGAGAACCTGAATTCTGAAAAATTCAGAGCAAAAGGGAATAAAGCATTAGAAATAATACAGCACACTGAAAAGTTCTGCATCATGAGTATAGGGACAACAAATGGAATAAACATTTTCAGCTGCTAGATCTCCCTATCTAGCTGCCCATAAAGTCACGTCACAAAAAGAGATGAGTAACAGTGACAATATTGAACACCTAAAAAAAAGCTTTGCATTTTCAAGACACTGCCTAAACACTAACAAACTACTGGTCTACCAGATACGTACTGAAAAGATGGCAGGGTTACTATTTAAGCTGGAAGTGAACTTTAATGACTGTTGCAAGCTTGTCATTTTGCTTGCACCTCAGGATTATGCTTGTTCTTATACGTTAATAAAACATATACACACACATAGAGATATACACACACTTCTCACTCTGTTCAATGCTCTGCTTTCTAGTATTCTAAGTGAGGAACACCAACCCATTGGCCACCATGGTATCATTTCCAACTCTCCTTAGCCTCCAAGGAAAATACACAGGGCCTGGATTACTCTCTCTAAGTGTGTGTGTGTATATGTATGTGTATGTATGTATGGGCTCTTTATGGCCTGCCTCAGGTCCATTATGAACAACCTCTCTCTTCATCATTGCTTGGACAAGAGGGAGAGGGCACTCTCTCATCTGAGTAGGTTTACAAAATCAAATAGATTTCGGTTAACTAAATATGTGACCATTAGTTGTTATGAGGTTTAATTTTTTTCGCTTGCTTGTTTGTGTTGGGTTTCTTTTTTTTTAAATCACATAGAAAGGGAAAAGAGAGGATGGGACAAAACCTTGACTTTAAAATTTCTGGATGGAGGAAATATTTGTATCTCTTTCAATGCTGGCAGTTGTAAACCCAACTCACAATGTTCATTAGACAACATCAACACACACATACAGAGAAAACAAGATTCTAGCCCACTCCTTCTAGCTCTCCCTTCTAACCCAGTCAGCACTACCAGCTCTAATTCTGCTTGAGAGAAGCTTCCAAATGTCCCCTGCAAATCCTCTCTATTGAATGAAACAACAAAAGATACAGATTCCCCCAAAATTCAAATCATGTGCGTCTCATCTGTTCTTTCCTTATGAGCATCTTGAGTTGTCTTTAAAAATTATTATTGGAGGTCTCTAGACTGCATGTTCCCATGCAGTGATAGGAGAACTAAGATGCGAATGAACTGGGGCAGTTCAAACATCTTGAATGACTGTGGAGCAGTTGAGTTCTGCCTTCCAATGGCAGAATAAGTTACCTTATTTCGCTCTTGAGAAAAGCAGCCCACACAGTTTTGTGAACCTGCAGCTGGGCTGCTTTTGACAAACTGAAACACCTTGCAATATTCAAGCTGCTTTCAAACAAAAAAAATACCAGTGACCAAGAGCTCCTGCCTGCAAAAACAAAACTGAACTGAACAAAAACCCTCTATTTTTCCATGGTTGACCTGTCCTAATTCTGAGCATAAAACTGCACAGGAAACAAGTTATACTCACAAAGCCAATGTGTTGCTTGTTTTTTTCACGTCACAAAATCAATGCCATGTGGCCCTGTTTCTTCACTGTCTACTCTGGCTAAACATTACTGTGCAGGTATGCTTTTGTCATAGAAGCAGCACCAACCAAAAAAAGTCTAATTAGACTGCGGCAGGAATGTCAAATTAATAGTCTTTATCTATAGATCATTTTGTTCATAATATTTTTTCTCTCTTAAATGCTTCAGCTTTGTAAGTACATTTCCTACTAATGTAGCATGAAACTTGTAGTATAAGGGATTTCTCACCTATTGCCTGGATCGTGTCACTCCCCTCTTTGATGTGGAAGGTAAAGGAAACTGATTCAAGTCCAGGCTCTTCATCCTAAACTTCAAGGCTCTGAACAACTCTGCTTCTGGCTACATTTCTGTTCCCCATCATATTCCTTTCATTCTGCTCCCTGAAGCCCAAAGCCTTCCTCCTCCCTTGTCTAGTTAGCCAGCTCTTGTCTTCAGACTTTCTTCCATGTCCTTTATCACACCTGGGCAGTTGATCTCACTGCATTCCACTTGTTCTTTAAAAAAACTAATTTCTTCTTGTGCTTCACTGTAGCACAAAAACTCTAGCCACCTAGGGAAAGTCGTCTCTGTCCTTCCACTAAATGTCCATTCTAATGCCCAGGGAGACAGTCATCCTAAGGCCACTGTGAGTGCTTCCTGACTGGATCACTCCAAAAATCTGTTTAGGTTATGAGTGTTTACAGGAGGGGCCCATCTAATATTGCTTGTTCATACAGTGCTAGGTATACTATTACCCTTAAATAAAACAGAATTTTAATGTCATCATTAACAGTTTAAAACCTTTTCCTACAAACAAATCTTTGTGTCACTGGCTGCTAACATACATATACACTTTTGGGGGGGCAAGAATTTAAATAATTTCAAATATAGAGGATGCCTTCACGGGATAATATTTATGCAGAGGCATTCTCAAAAGCTGGTGTAATGGGATGTTTAGGATATTCAAGAGATACAGAATCAAATCTATGAGCAAGATATAACAATCTTCTACCCTCACCAGCAGGATTATTGGGCAGAAGACACAAGAGAAAAGGGATGGGCTGAACAAAATTTTAGTACCACCTGAAAGGTGAAAGTTGAAAGAGAAAGGAGAAAATTTATCCCACAGATAGATTGGGAAGTCCTTACTCTGGAAAACAAAGTGGGAACAGACTTTTGTTGAGATATTACTCCTTAAAAATAAACAAAAATAATCCTGAAGGCAAGAAACCCATTCTTCTCAGTGCCATTGTTTGTCAAATATCAACTGTGCAAGACACCTATTGTGTCCAAAGAACTGAAAAGTCTGGAAGACAAATAGCAAAAGACCATTTACACTGAGAAACTGAAGGGAAAATTTCTTCAGGCAACTTCTTTCTGCCCTCCTATGTAGTGATATTTTTTTTTTGGAGCTCACAGGCCTAGAAAAATGAGTGTGTCTTTAGGAAGGCACCTGAAAAAGGATAACATTTCTCAATCAGATTAGGAGATTTTCTGTGGCAGAGATGTGGACACTAAGACTACACAGAGATGGCAATGGAGGAAAGACATAAAGGCATTCCAGAGCTATCACAACAAAATGAAAGCAGAAATGCAATTTGATAAGAAGGCTAAAACATAGTACCAGGTCCTATCTGAATGTTTATGCTTTCCCTATGTAAACCTTTAGTTTACATTGAACTTTTAACCTCAGATGGACTAAAAAGAGGTAGTGACCCAATACACAGTTGCAATATTCCAGCATTACCAGTCAGCTGCCTTTGTGATAGACTGAAGGTTATATGGCACAAAGTGTGAGCGTTCAAACACATGGCCTCTCCAGCATTTTTTCCATCTCAGAGCTCTCAGAAATATCCATTTCACAACTCATTTAAACGTATAAAGAACCTTTGCCTCACATGAAAGTCCTTTCATTTTGGCCAGTCTAGCAATTGAAATCCAAAAAGATACCCAAAGAATGGAGAGTCACAGTGTTTGAAATGTTATGTGGCATCTCACCATCAAGTGCAACTTGGCAACCACAACTAACCTCTTTAATCTAGCACAAGTACTCACTTTCCAGAAAACTACAGCACACGAAAGATTCTGTGTTTGAGATGAAGTATTCATAGTACTTAAAATTTCCTCACAGAACATTAAAAAAAAATGTGTCTTTTCCAAGACTTCAAAACAGATCTATTAGATCTACTATTAACTATAAAAACTAAAGTTAGGGTGGTTCTTTTTCCTAAATGAGTGACACACTTTTATATGAGGTTGCTATTTGTCTTACCTAATCAACTACCACAAACTCAGAGGCAAAAGTTATGTTTTCTCCATAAAAAGACCATTTTCTTTTTTTTTTTTATAATCTCCAGACCCTGTATTTTGACATCCCATGGTCACTTCGATCTGTGACATGCCATAGGTTTATTCCTGTGTCTTAAAGCTCAGGGTATATTAGTTACTGTGATATGCACTTTTACAGCGGCTGTCGAGCTCAGCATGTTCTGAACTACAAGGGACCAGAACACTGCAGCCAAGAACAGTCACCTTCTCCAGGAAGCAGACTAATATTGTATCTTTGTTCTCAGTTTCCAATTTAGAACCATATCTAATTAGAAATTACCATCCTAGTTTTCAAATTTCTTCATGGAAGTAGAAAGACTTAGCAATGTACCTTCATATCTGAATTTCCAGTGGATCTGAATGCACATCAGTCATTCATTTTGACAATGTATTTTAACATCCTGCAGCTACCAAATAACATGGTCTCAGCCTCACTTCTCTTATCAGTCTTTTTTCTTTCCACTTGCGCTCTTCCATATACGTGGGACTTTCTCCATTACCCTATTTCAAGCCATTAAGTCATCTTTCTTCATCTCTCACCTTTTACTTTCCTATTCAGTGTGGCCAGCTCAACGCCAGTGATTTTTCATTTTCCATTACTGTATCTTTCTGTTCTTCCTTAACTAAAGTACCCTACAGAAACTGGCTCAGATCTCTCTGCATTTATATTCCAGCTTTTCTTTCTCCTCTGCTCCAAGGATTCTCATGCTGCTTAAGAGCATAGACAACATCTTAAGAGACAAAATGCTGTGTGGACCACTTCTCCCATTTACGGTCACGTGGAGCCTCTCACCTCCCACCTGCAGCTACTCAACACCCCAAAGTGATTGTATACATGGAGAAGTACCAGCAGGAAAATTTTCATGCAGTTCAGCAGCAGAAAGCAAAGAAGAAAGCCAGCACCACATGACTAGTCAGCTCTCCATAAGCTAGCAGAAAGTGTTTCATAGACCATCAAGCATGAATGACTCTGTGAGCTGTTCTTCATCCCGGTGTATCATCTTGATTTCTACTCATGATCATCACTATAATTGTTCAAAACAATATGCATAACGATATAGCACAAAGTAACTTCTGGATCAATTCTGCACCTTAGCCGTCCAGACTCCCTGGCCTCCCTCCACTCCTAATTATTATATGTAATGATCCATTATAGTAAAGTTCAGACTAGACCCGAATTTTCCAAAATGGCACTTGATATCTGCAGAACTCCAGGGCAGCAGACAGTAAGTTTTGCTTCAGTGTTAGGTATATCAAAAATTGAGGACTTTATTGATTTTAAACTATAAAAACTTACAATACAACCAGCACCAAATTTTAAGCACTAGCAAAGGCAAGAAGGTGCAAACAATACTCTGAATGTTAGCAAATAACCTGTATACACAGAAGCTCTCTGAACACATTTTAAGTCACACAAAAACCTATCAGACAAAGTTTATCTCCAAGGAATTAAAAACTATGCTCTGATACATTTAATGCAGAAATGTACACCACAATCTGTTTTGTCATCTATATTCCCAAATGGTAATAATACTAAAACCAGGTTAAGAACAAGTATAATTAGACAAGCATTTAGTGTCTTTCACTTCATGAAATCTAATATCATCCAGGTTTGTGAACCTCATTTGACTGATGGGAGAATAAATGGAATTAAACCCTGCTATTACTCCTGTTATTACTTTTATTTAAAATAAAATTTTTACCTGTCTTTTTTAATTTGGTTCTTTTTATTCGTGTGCTATGGTGTTGATGGCAGGCAGCGTATGAGGATTCAAACACTCTGGACTCTGTATGTTATGCAAATTCGTAGTTTGAGATTGATACTGTGCTGACTGCTACTAAAATTTTTGAAATAATCTTCCAGGTTTAATGATTGGATGACATTTGTCTGATACAAAGCTAAATTTCTTACTGTCAAAAATACAGAAATGAATGAAAAGGGTCTTTAAAGTGTCCCTCTCTGATCCCTGGGGCATACCAGTGCTGAAGAGCACAGCTACTCTGCAGTATCTCTCTCAAAGGAATAACAACACTGTGCAAAGGAGCTATTTACAACTTGCTTTGTGTATCATCAGCAGAAACAAAAGACAGAACAAAAAGCACGAAGGCTTTTCCCCTCTTGACCCATCCAGGAGGGGAGCAGGAGGCACAAGCCTTTTATGTCAGTTGGGGGGGGCATTGAGGTAATACTTATTCTGTGCTACAGGAAAAATACCTGCCAAATCCTTTGCTCCTCCCCACAAAGGTATGGAATATGTGTAGACACTGCCTTTCCATACCAAGTCTGTCCAGGGTCAATAAGGACCTGACCATGGAATAAATTAGGAGTGATGCTCTTCTCACCAGGAGCTGAAAAAATAGGCCAAAGAGAGAGAAGCAGTGACAAGAGGTAAAAGAGAAAGACACTTCAATGACCAGTGCAGCTAATGGAAAATGCCCAGAGCCAGATGCTGCTTCTAAATAACAATGAGACTCAGAGTGCCTTTTGAGGCCCACGTCAGTGACTATGGAGGAAAGGTTAAGAGCAACAGAAGCAGTACAGGGGAAATCTGCAACAGGCAGAGTAGCGGTCAGAAGACATCCCGCCACTGTGGGAATGTCACTGTCACTGTGGAAATTTTTCTGTGGTTCCAAAGGGGCTTGATGGCTGCCAGAAAGCACCCCCGAGACTTCTGGGGAAGCACCAGCATGTTCTGCAGTCCCACAGATGCCGTCAGGAGTCTGGATACTGAGACTGAACCGAAAGTTCAGGAAAAGAAGGGAGGATAGTCTTAATTTCAATTCTTTTCCCTGTTTCATAGAGGCAGTTTCTGTCCTTTTCCTCTGACAACTTTCATTCTTTACCTAGGCATACTGGATTAGACTACAGGCTGACGCTTCTGTTTTTTTTCCCCTCATTGGAAGCTTCTGCTGTAGCCCATCGGCACCAACAGAACTCTGGTCACGACAGACAGGCACGCATTCAGAAGCACAGAGCAAATGCAAGGATGAATCAGCAGATGGTCCTCACACTTATGTAGCTTGCACAAAAAGATCCAAGAAGAGGATTTCTGAAGCAGAAGGCAAAGCTTGCAGCACTTGCTTCAGTTCTGACATTTAAAATATTACAGTCAGGGAAGGCACCTCTGCAGATCAAGAAACTCGGGTACCAGTGGGGTTTAAGGACTTTGGCAGAAATACTGTTTCATTCAGTAGTGTAACGACACTTTAATATCCATACATTAACTACCAAGAAGGAGAGCTTTTGAATACAGCATACAATGTTTTAATCACTAACAGAAAATTGCAACAGAAGATGCAGCTTGGAAGAAAAGAAAAATCCCAAGAAACAAAGCACGGAGGCAAAAAAAAGAATCTCTGATCCAAGTGATACTGTTCTAAGAAATGCATTATTGAAGACCATACTTACATCTGGTTCCAAATTTCGAACTCTCCTACATGTTTGTTCTATATAAAATGTTACAAATGTGTTTTCTCATCAAGTATTTAAAGCATATTTTGTAAGAAAATTCAATAGGCTATTACCTGGCTTCCTTCATAGTGCAGTCTCCTAAGAAATGGGCAGCGTATCAGCAAAATCCTAATATTAAATTAACAAGTTATTTGGGACAGAATATACTAATATAGTCTTTGGAGCGAGATCAATGAATCAAGGTGGTTTTCTTTGTAGGTGAAGCATGAATTTGGTTGTAGAGAATGAAGGAGGAAAAGAGTGTGAATATGATTTGCTTCATGAGAAATAAGAACACTGCCAATACATGCCTCTGTTACTGGGTACAGTCATTAAATGAAAACCTCTTCGCTCTCTGTTATACGATTTTTTCAGAGCCTCAAAAAAGAAATATTTTACTTTTTCTTTGCAATTAGATTGTGTCTAAAAATCTTCACCATGTTCTTGGTCAAAGATTAATGGGACTTCCAGCAAAAGGCTGAGGAGATGAAATACAATATTATGGAACCAAAAAACAGTAAAATTCCCCAACAAACAGCACATCCAGCAGCTCCCTTATTTTGGAGGATGATGAAGAATCTTCACAGTAGCTGTAAGATTGTATTCGTCTCCCCTTCCTACCTTTCTGTCATTCTGAGATCTCCACATAAGTCCTGTCAATTCAAGTTGAAGGCTGATGAAGTGCTTCCAAAGAAAAGTACTGAAAGACGCTAGTAATTTACACTTGTGATAGTATGACATGGTGGCTCCCATGTCTATATCAGTCAACCAAGTCCACCTCAGTCTGTGGCAAGCACCGGTTATTTGTCAGTAGAGAGGAAGACTAGCTAAATAAATAAACTAAATACTAATACCCTAAGTCTTTTAACATGGTCTTTAGTCCCTTAGATAATGCTAGTCATGTAAAAGGGAGGAGTATGCATTACTCTGTGACAATCAGCACAACTGCTGGCACACATTTTATTGTCTAATCCCTGCTCATCCTACCAAAAATAACACTAACCAAGTGACAGTGTTTATGCAGCACTTCTACTGTGAAAAATCATCCCACATGCAAGACCAAAACAAGAACTTGATGAAATTTCTTTCCTAGCATTTTATCATCCTCCTTTAGTTTCCAAGTAAGGAGCAACCTGTTTGTTTGCTTCTTTCTCTCTTTGTTAAAGACAGCCTACTCACCAGAGAACCTTGTTTATTTGTTTTAAACGTGTTTTTACAGGCCTGTTAATGAAATGAGGGTGGGGTGGGGATGGAGGGGGTGCAGGTAAAAAGTAGTGACTGGAAGTGGCCTCAATACTTTGTCAGCTGTGGTGCCAAGGAAGTTCAGGCTTACCACACACCCAGAAGATGCAGGGGTGTGTGCTTCTGCCTTCTACTTCATATTTGAGTCTAAAAAAGGAGAGGAGCAAACTGCTGAAAACATACTGCCCAAATGGAAGGATATCACTAGGTCTGCCTATGGGTCCACACAGTCTTGTCCTATGTGTTTCTGAAAATCCTTACTTAGGTTGAGGTTACGCACTTACCTAAAGATACAAGAAAACAGCTAGAAAGAGTCCAAAAGTAACTAAACCTAACAGTTCCCTAGCAAAGAGTCAAGTTCTAAAGCAATTTTTGAAACAATTCTACAAAATAATAAAAAAAAACCTTTCCAAAACTACTATGGGAATTTTACCTTCCCAAGACTGATCCCTGAAAATAATTATTTTCTGATAGAGTACAGCACAAAAAGAGGGAAAAGAAATTAAAAGCATACGTTCTTGCTCCAGTTTATATTTTATTTCTGGGCCTTACCACTGTCTGAATTTGCCACTGATTTTTGTGGGCACAGTCAGACAGTAAGTTCTCTCAAGCAATAAAGCTAACAAACTATCAACATTGTTACAAAGTCAACATGAAACAACAAATCATTTATGTACCTTTCTGTCAAAATTCTCCTGTAGATACATGTACACATTGTTTCTTCTATTTCTCATTTTCCAGTCTTTCCTAATGTAGACTCCATATATAAGCCAAGTACATAACTCTAAGCACATGAAACATCACTCCATGCCTAAACGCTTTGCTTATTCATAGCCCAAATATCCAAATAATATTTTTCAAATTTGGCCTTGAAAGAACTTGTTAACAAGAATTATTTACATAACAAGGTTCAAAGCTATGGGGGCTTTTTTAATTTTTTTTGAGCTCCCTGCAAAACAAAATGTTGCAATTCTTTGAAACTCTAAAAAAGCTGGGAAGATTTTGACCAAAGTGTAAAGAATATGCTGAAAACCCATCAAACAAGCCTTTAAGACATCAAACAATCTTTAAGAGAGGTCGAAGCATGAAAAATTTAATATGTACAAGTGATGAGATGTCACTGATTTTTAGATTTTATTTTTTAAATCCAGTATAGTACTGGCTGCCACATGAGAAAATGGTATATAAAGGCTGGACTTAAAGCCCTATGTAAAGAGCTGTACAACTGGTAACATTGTTATTTATCTTTGAGACTTTTGATTCTTGATGTGGTACCTGCACCATAAACATGACAGAGAGATACAAACTTATCCTTAAATGATATCTTAAGGCCTATCAAGAAAGAATTCTCAAAATGACAATTTAAACTTTCTTATTTTTGCAAATAAAGAATCTTTCTAGAGAAAATATATGTATACGTCATTACCTTTCAAGATCTGTCTTTATCAGGAAGGTTGTATCAAAATACACGAATCCATCTAAAAATCGATCCAGTTACATATAGTAGTCCAAAACTCTAATGTAGACATATTTAAACAAGTTCTACCCATGTTCATACAGATCTAATTTTGAGTTCAGACACACAATTGAATTATCATTGTTTAAAAAATTGTTGCATATCAGATTAACGATGACACCTAAATGCACGTGCATTTATCTCCCTCTGTAAACCTGAGATAAAATGTGGATGATTAAAGTTCTGTGAAAGAGGGTTTTGCTCGCACATTTTTACCTCACATTTGTTGTGGTAAGTGGATGGAACTAATTACAGTAGCTCAGTCAGCTTACAAAACCAGATCATATTCTGAACCATCATTCACTGAATTACTGGTTTAGTTCAACGTAGTTATAGCAAAATTTAAACTGGTTTAAACAAGTCTACATTATAGCTTATAGTAGCATAATTAGATGAGTATATACATGCACGTATATATAGCTGTCTATACAGATGTGTATATACTTGTGTCTATACAGATATATGCATACGTATGTCTGTGTATGTATATGTACGCACCTCAAAATAACTTTTTTTTTTTTT
>JAOXJM010000019.1:34878335-34911674 GCA_026413425.1 Tringa solitaria
TTCAAACAGATCAAGTTTTGTTAAATAACTTTTGTTTTTTTTTGGTGAAGACCCAACCACTGGAAGCATCAAAGTAAAATACACTGTTAGTTTCTGCTTTATATTTGCAAACCAAAATATAAAAGCCTGAAGTCAGCGTATTCCAAAGTATCAAAAGGCAAAAAAAAAAAAATCATGCTAAATGTATTATTGTTAATCTCTTCATCTTTATACCAGCCTCACTCTTTTGTGAAATCAAAAACATGCTTACCAATTAATGTTTAGCAGTCTCTGAAATTCCCAGACATTGCTGAGTGCACATTATTCTCTTTATAACATAACAGTAAACCCAAAAATGGTTCCCTGCCATTTTACACCTTCAGAAAAGTGACTGCATAAAGTATGAAATGCTAGGCCTGATTAGAGTGGAAGAGCCAGAGTCAGTTATACTTCTACACTACTATGCATACAAGTGAATTGTATCTGCTGTTTCAAAAATAATTAAAGAACCTTGTTTTGTTTTGATATCAGACTCATAGTTGCAATGTAAAATAAGACATTCTATCAAATTACATCTTTTTGGAATGATATGTCTATTTGCATGATATTTCCAGTTTTCTTTATCCCAGTTTTTAGGAAAGAGATGTAATTTACCGCAATTGACTTTGGAAATTATTTTTAACAGTTACAAATAGTAGCAAAAATAAATACTTACATACATTATATAAGCATATATCACTGGCCACTTATCTTCAATAACTGTCATTTTTAAATTTTTATTTGCAGATCATCATAAGTAAACTCTTAACAGTTAGTATTCAATATAGTTCAAAACAGTTAACATACTCAAAGTGTATATTGTTTAGAATTTATGAAAAGTGTTGATGATAGTTTCTGAAATCTGAAGTAATGATTCAATTTATAAATCATTCTTTTCCTTTATGGCTGACTGCTTGTTGAATTTATGACCCTCTATAAGCCTTGTCAATTTAACTGTTTAAAAACACCGCCACCAAACCATCATAAATGGGAGCTAATCAGATTAACATCTTGCTTATTTGCCAAAATTATCTGTTTTTATGCAAGCAAAAGAAATAAAGCATACAGTCAAATGTAGATGTCCTAACAGTTCTTACATAACAGATAGCACAGGATATAGTTTATTATAGGTTGATTTTCTTTCCTAGTGATACATTCTTCAAAGGAAAAATGTCATATATAACTCGATTTCCTGGCAGATATGTGGACAAATGAGAAATTATAGTATGCATCTGCTTTGTAATGTAAAAGATTTCAAACAAATTAAGTATTTCTCTTTGCTACTAAGGTATACTATATTAATATTTAACTGCAGAATTCAGAAAGAGTAAATTGTACACATCAGTAAAAAATTACAGGTGTAAACATACCTGCACATGTATAGACAAACTATGTACATACTAACATAGATGGAAGAAGTTCTTTTTCTCTTCATTTATAAAATTTTGTCTTATTTTAAGTATAGTAGGCTTACTTTCTCTACTTTCCATACTAACCTGGCGGTATGAAGCATCATTAGTTTCTATGAACTCTTGCTGACACAAATCCTTGCATGTTATGTTTGATATCACTAATACCGTATCATTCAGAAATCAAATATGTAATATGTGGCCAGGTGAACCCTTCCAAGAAACCAAACCATCTAGCTGTAAGAATGCTAACAAGAGCAACAGTAAACTTAAGTTTATACATAACTTTTGAAGTGACACAGTTATTGCAAAAGACTTCGCAAGACACTAGATCTTCTCTGTGATCATTTCTCACTTGCAAAACCAAAAACCTGTCACATCACTCCTTAGTGTCATACAGCCTGTAAACACAAATATCTGTGCATATATGCATACAGCAATATTTCTGCACCCAAATTTAGATGTTTAGATAAAGATATAACACATAAAGATATAGAGCATTTTGTCCCATGAGGAACCAAATCAGTCTTCACTTCACATCCTTGTTGCTTCTTTGACTTCAGTGACTTCACCAAAGTCCAGGCGCAGTTACTCTGCGTACATACACATGTGAACAGCACACAGATCCACCACAAACTTGTCTAAACACAGGTGCCTACCTTTTTGTAAAAACAGTCTGATTTTTAGATCAAGACTACCCACAAATGTCACTTAGGTCTCAATTATACTTCCATATACATATCCATGCAGATTATTTTCACACCAGCAACATGTACATACTAATAATTATAGTATAACATGTACTATAATTTTATATCACAAAGAGCTCTGAACTGAAGACTTCCCATCAATGTATGAAAAAATCACTTTAAAATCACGTATGGCACATGACTTGAATAACCTGATTCCATCTAAAAAAACAGAGAAACTGAAAAAAAGTACCATGGCTCAAAATGAAGTTTCTTTCCAAGGACTGTATCTGCATGGCTGTTGTTCCAAGTTCCCTATTCTCGCTCAACTACACAATCCTGTTAAAACTTTGCTAGAAGTTGCTACTTGCAACTAACACAAATCGGACGGATAAGTTTATTCCCTTAAAGAAATAAACTCTTGCAGACGCACAGCACCTTTATGTTTCATTGTTTTGCCCTTTTGCATTCTAAAATGAAATCCTCCTGAGTCACATCAACCATTAACACAAAGAGATGTTTAAGAAAAATGTAAAAAGGAATGAAGGGAGTAGTAATGGTAACATACAGTACCATGAGCTGCTTTGGCCTCCCAGTCAGTGGTGTACAGTTAACAGATCACTCCTGGCCTTCAGCAGACAGGGGAAAAAAAAAAAAAATAATCTTCCCCCCTCCTCCCCCCGGGCTTTGGGCTGGGGCGGCGGAGCGGGAGGGGGCCAGAGGAGAGGTCTGGCAGTTTACAGAAGAAGGCAACCCAGCTCCCTCCCGGTGCATTCCTTTCCCTCTATCTCCCAACCTCTTTGCGTGTGTCTTGTCATATTTTCTTCAGCTGCTAATTGTCTGGACTGCGAGATTTTAAACAGCCACAGCTTAGGAAAAGCGAAACCCGTCTAAGTGACTATCGCAGCCCGTCAGCTTCATGCTGCCGGCTAAAATTTTCCAGGGGAAGTGCTCTTCTGATAGTTCCCGAGTCTCTAAGTCACCCTCCCTCCCCCTTTCCCCACCACACACACTCCCCTTGAGGCCTGAATGCACTTGTGGCAATAAAACATTCATGCGACTTGGAATTTTAACACAATGCCATTTCCCTAGTTTAACCTGAAAGGAATGCACTAGTCACAACAGACTACATCATCCTGCCATTAAGCCCTGCCAAGGAACCGCTTTTTTGGCTGTGCTGGGCCAGCTCTGACGGGAAAGGAGTACACAGACCCACACACAGAGCACAGAGGGGCCACCTCTGCTTCCTCAGCCGTATCCAGCAACACCCTGCTCTTAACCGTGACCCCTGGCCCGTTTCAGCGCTGTGACAGCCCTGTGATGCATGTGTCACTTCAGAACTTCTGCAGAGTCACAACACTGAGCAGGCAACTCCAGCATTTCACTGACTCGCTGCTCTGTCTCAACAGGCACTTGATCATCTGCCAGAGGGTGGTTGGGGTTTTTTTTTTTTTTTTCCCTTTTTAAATTTTTTTTTCCACATTCTCCAGCTTTTGCTTTTTTTTAAACATATACACTATTGTTACTGTTGAACGCTCTCTGTTTAAATCTAAAGACCTTTCCTCCACCTAAACACAGTCCCTCCCATCCAAACAAAAAGAAAAAAAACCCAATCCCAACCTTTCCAATTGCCTGTGGTAATTAGGTTATGATTACTGACAGAACAGTTTGCTTAGGGGACTAGTTACCAAAGCTACCAGCACTTTGGTATTCTAGTGGCATTTTATTTTTTCTGTAATTAAAGAAAAGGGGAAGAAAAGGCAGAAGTATTTGCTTGATGATTTACAAAGAATGCTGATGGGAAAAGGAAAACATTAAGTGTCTCATTTGCCCTCTGTTAACCCTTTTGTGTAATGGCAGGATTGCTGCAAATACAAATCAGAAGTGTAGTGCAGTGGAAAGATGTACTGTGTTTACCTGTCATTTTGATTTTTGAAACTATAAGCACAGATTTCTAAGACCTGAATTAACTTACTTTGTCTTGTTCTGAGTGACAGGCAGCACAGCCAACGTCACTGAAAAGAATTTTGGTGCTCCTTGCCCTTCTTCACTACTCACTTTAATTCTTCCACAGCTGAATTACCTTTGATCTAAGTGGACAGAGTGCACTGAACAAACAGCCAAGAAAACATTTTCAAAAAATTGGAAATATACCCTCAGCTATTTTGGCACTCACATTAAAAAGTAAATGATACCAACTGTCCTTGTGTCCTTGTTCTGTCCCTTTTGCAGGTCACTACAGATGTCTGTAAACCAAATTAGGAGATAAAAGTATTCCTAGTTCTGCAGAACACAACATTGATTGTAACTCATGAGAGTTGACTAGCACTCCCTCGTGACTGATTTATCGTGTTATCATAATTATCGTCATGCCATTGTGGTTCCACAGATGCTTTACAGAGAGACCCAAGGGGATAGGTTCCTCTGCCTGAGGAGTTTACAAAGAGAGTGAGACATTACCACGTGAGTAGCAAATATAGGGTGCAAACAGAAGAGAAGGAGGGGAAAGAGGTTACCACATCTGAAAGTCCAGGAGATGTGCTTTAGTTAGATAGCATCTTGTTCTTACATCATAACATCTGGAACCATATCTCCATATGTAATCACTCAGAGGTCAGGGGAAATAAGCACAGGTTAGAAAGATATTCCATCAATACACAACAACACCCAAGTGCTGTATTTCAAAATGCACAACAGATTAACTGATCTGCTGATGAAGAATGCCTTGTGTCATTGGCATTTAAAATAATTTTTCTGTGATTTCTCCATTGAGAATCATGCTTCCAGAATGCAAAAGCAGCAGTTCCTCTGGACTCCAGGTTTGTCTGACTAGCATGTATGTTTTCAGGAAATTCAAGCCCGATTCTCTGTTTTCTAGAACAACAGAGATTTCACAAATGCCAAAGCAGTCACAGAGAACAGTGGTTAGTATCACATACTTCAGAAAAAGAAATCCAATGTTGGACAAATATGGGCTAGCCTGCCCACAGAACAGACTTTTTATAATCTCCACCCTGTCAAGGATTAGTTTATGGCATGTTGTGAAGATGTAGATAATTTGGGGGAAAAGCTGCAGTTTCGCAAATGATGTTCTGGTGTCCACAGAATTTCCTTCTGGTTATAGTAAATGATCTTGACTTTTCAATTAAATTACAATTAGTACTTGTGCTAGGTGATAAGGAAGGAAAAGGAGTGCTTCCTTAAAACATAGAAAATATTTTTTAATATGCTTGACTATACAGAGTCAAGTTTGCTTAATGTTTACCATGAATATGTAACACAGCAGTGTAAAGGTTCAGCGTGAAGAATTGCCTTTGGAGCAAAGACGAAAGTTAAGTAGGCATATATGTAATCAAAGCTGTTCCATTGCTGAAGGCAAACAATACTTTAAATTTAGTCTATGGATGATAATATACTCACTCAGAACACAAAGTTCCCAGAAACTGTTTTTCTGTTCTGCAAAATCTGACCTTGTTACTAGAAATCCATAGCTGTTCTTTTGAAAGTACACTCTTGCATTTCAGAAAATTTTCAGCATCTAAATCTTTTTGAAGGGGCTACTTTTAATACTACCTAGAATAAGTGTGAATGTATTCAGCATTTGTATACAAGGCCAGAGTTTACGAACCTATGCCTGCAACCTCAAATATATGTATGTGGCCCAGGCTTTCCAGTGCTCAGTATGACCCGCCCTTGCTTCTAATTACTTCTTTTCATTTAACAGGATTTCTTCTCATTCATTCCTTCTGATAAGGAGCAACTAGTAATTTCTACTAAATTCTGCTTTATACAGTTTAGGTCTTCCACCTAAATGAAAAATCCCCAATCTCCCCTCCATCAAAATAATCTATTAACAGTTCCCCATAGGACAGACTAGTCAGGTAGAGAGGCTTCCTTGCTGTATCGTATCCATCCAAAAAAGGAGGATGAAGGGTAGATAGTAGTTTGTATTTACCTCTTCTTTATACAGGTCTCTTGTACTATATCCATTCAGAAAAGCAGGAAAACCACCAATACTCACAGTACACTTAGGAGTAAAATTTACTTGAGAGGTGGCAGACTAGATTCTTCTTGTGACAAAACTGTCTTTAACACTGGGTTGAAACATATACCCAGCTAAACTAGAGTACCACTACAGAACCTTTTGTTTGTTTATTTGTTTTATGGATGCCTAAAAAATTTCATATGGTAAAATGGGCATCTTTACAGAACAAACAGATACAGACTGCTCTCCAGGATATACGATCTGCTTCTCCTAATTATCTTTCACAGGCAGCCTAGACAGAAATCTCAAAGAGCATATAGACTACAGATGGAAGGAGCACAGCTATGCTGCAGATGGATTGAGAGGTCTTTCAGGGCTGCAGGGCTCAAAAATACAGTTTAATTCTAACTAAAGGTGCAACAATGGTCTATTTGGGGCTACTGCAGCAAGGACTTTTTTTTTGGTACCAGCAGCACAAACATCACTGTAACAAAAATTAGGAAACATACACAGAGCACGAGCTGATGGGTCTCTAAGGCATAGCTGAGACCATCTATCAGTGGTGATACACCTTGGAGTTCCAGTCATATTTTCTTGCCTTCACTTCAGATGGATGCTCTCATGGACTGACTTTGATAGAACTTAAACATCGTTCCAAACATCGTTTTCTATCTTAAGAGTGGTCTGTCTGCCCTTGACCTCCTAGACACCATGAAGTAATATAAGGAAGTGCCAAGAGGCCACCAGGCTGCCAAGGCAAAATTGCATACTTAGACACTAAATGAGGCACCATATACATTATTTTTGTCCTCAGAATTCTCAAGAAGTTAAAATATAACATCATGCAGGATAGGAAGAAAAGCAATATCCTTGGTTCTTCACTGCTCTACCTGTTTCTGACAGCTGACAAAGTGTCCACCTGGGAAAGATGAAGGATCCCGACTCAAGCTCATCTCTGTAGAAAAACCATCAATGGTACCCATTGTGTACGTACTTCCCAAGCATACCAGGCATCTTACAACTTCTTAAATGTATCACTGAAGGCTTGGTTTAACCTATTCCAACTAACACTCAGTCCTGAACACTTTCAGCGAGAAAGAAAACACACTGTGATCCTGCTGCATTCCTTAAGCTTGGGTCAGGAACAGTGGCCTTGCATGTCATAAACTACATTTTCTTTAAGCTAATCAGTCAATCCTTGGATGACAGAATGGACGAAGGTAGCAATCAGGTTCTAAATGTCTTGAAATTTCTGTGCTCCATTAACCTTTAATCTGCTGACAGGGTAGAAAGGAGATAGTAGAACATTAGAAAATCAACCCTGTCAATCAGAATTCCGCCTATATAGAACATGTTGGGAAACAGAGCTGTACAGAAAAAAAAAATACCTCAGTCAACCATTTTTCTAAAGGAGAATGCCTGGACTATTCGGGGTTTGACACAAAAGCCAGCAAGGGTAAGATAGTGGTCTGAAGAAAGAGAATGGAATATTTAGAACTGAAAAGCTAAGAATCAATATTAGGTTGTATCTCTACATAAATAATACAAATATAAATAATATAAATATAAATAATATTAATAATATTAATTCCTTCTTGGAGGATGGACATTTAGCACCAGCAAAAGTCCAGTGGAAGTTGCAAGAGAATTAACATCTGGGTGCCTGTCTGACTCCTCCTCCACAACAATAAGAATCTTTTCCTATTTAGGATTTGGAACCAATGCAGGGGCTAGTGCCAGAGGAGACAGCTGCAGAGTCCTGAGAAGGCAGCGAGTGAGTCAATTCACATCTTCAGTTAAAAGTTTTCTGGCTGCTTGTTGAGGTTCCTGTATCTCTGGAGAAGCATCTGAAATGACAGTCCTCCACTGAGTTCATGGAGCTTGGACGCTGAGGTATCAAACTAGTACAACCCTTCTGCTGCTCCTCCTCCTTCGAAGAGCTGGAATGAACTGCTTATTTGGTTGCCAAGGGCTGGCTCTGGGGGTTCCCATACCACCATCTGCATGGAAGCTTTCCCAAGGGGCTGAATACAGACTTCTTCCCAGGCAGAACTAGTGGAAATGTGCACCTTCATACAAGAGCTAATTCTGGGAGAAACTCGCCTTTACTTGACGTGGTTGCAAATGGCTGCCTGCACTGGGCAGGGAAATTGGGTACAGAAAAAAAGGCCGCTACATGAACTCTGCTATTTCCATCAACTGCCTTTTGGCTCACACACAGAGATCCACATAGTGCGTTCAGGGAATTAGGCAGTTCGTATGAAAGACTCTTTATCTGAAACCTGGCCACCACTGCTCCTTTTCTTTGTCCTTCTATCATGGCACTACTCAAGGTCTAGAAAATTCTCTCTCAAAGCTTGTTCAACACTTATAGGACAATAATAAAATAATCATAGGCAGGCCTGCATCTATTTCAAATCACTAAGGGCTGAGCAACCGGATCATGACCTGACATTACTGACAGTCATTTCAGTAAGCAGCAGAAGAATCATTGTTACTGAAATGGGGCTTGCAGAGTGCAGTGACTAAAATGTAGAGAATACTTTGACAAAGGAGCTGCAGTGTAACCTGTCATTCATGGTTTTTTCTTATCGAGCAACCATAGTTATGAACTAATGTCTACAAATTGTTCCTCTTACTGAGAACTCACAGTGCTCCTGGCACCTTTGGCAAAAAACAATGCACAAAAATATGAAATAACAGAAGAATTTAATTGTGGAACAATAACAATACGTCATATTAAGTTCTCTACAGATACAATTCAGTCACTATGGTTAGAAACAGCAGTGGCATTTAGAAATTCAGCTTCTGCTTGGCCATAGTACTCAAGGTAGTAACTTAGTTCTCTATTTGGGTGCCAGGTTCCACAAGAAATAAGGTCCTATTCTACAGAATTTTTGTAACACCTTTTTTTTTTTTTTCTTAAAGTGCTTTCAGCTAATTTGAAAATGGGGCAGAAGAAGTTCATGAGGTGGTTTTTTTACACTCACACATGTACTAAAAATTTCTTTGGTGGAATATATATAAATGAACCTCCACTCAAATGCATATCTCCGACTCTCTACATATGTCCAGCTTCTAATATGTCTCTCATAAAAATAATAAAAACACTGAATAGCAATCTTTATTATAAAATTCATATTTTTTTTTATTATAAGGAATGACAGCTCTGACCACATTTATTGTCAGATTAGCTATGGTGATAGTCAATTCTCCATCTTTTTCCTTTACTCTGTTCCAGTTAAATTCTAAAGTCTGTAGAATAAGACACTGTTGATTTCTGTATGACAACAAAAGACGTGAGCCCATCATCAACCAAGGCTTCAATTCAATCAGTGCAAGAAATAACCCTAGAAAAGATATGGAACAGCATTCAGGACACTGCTTCACAGTGTCATGAAAGAGCCTGCTTAAAATCTGTGCCTGCTACAACTGCCAAATATCTTACTTTTTCTCTATAGCAAGATGTCATGGGTACTTCGAGCAACTGCAATATGATCCATGATATTAGACATTCCTGATATTAAAGAGTAAGTGTTACAGATTTGAACTATATTTGGGACAAAGAAAGAGACCTATCTCTTTTAATGGTTGGTAGCAGTATTGTGAGTAGCTTTGTTTCTATCTGGTCATCTCTTCCATTAGTCCTTCTGGAGATCCTTGCTCTTATTTCACCATATCCTCAAACAGGGTCCAGAATCTTCTGCCAAAATTACCACAAATTATGTTTCAGGTGACACCAGGTGCTCTGAGGACTGCATTCATTTCTGCCAGGCCCCTAAATGGAATGCATCACTTGCATGATTAAACCACTCTCCAATGGTTCAGAGCCCCTCTTTGCCTAAAATAATAGAAATGTATCCATCTGCCTACGCCACGTATCAGATGCGCTTCAACATGGCATTATGTAACGTTAACACAGTAGAGCACACTTGGTCTGTCCTCTGCAGAAAGTTACAGTGGCAATGCCGGCAATGCTCTCTGAAGAAAACATAAGAATACCTACTGTCTTTTGTTTCTACTTCTAACCTCATTGGTAGTTTCAATTAGCCCAGTTAGCAGACAAAATTTGTTTTATCCCCTTAACTCTATGAAGCCATAATTCTAAAACGGTTATCTACCAAAAAATATCTCTATGAAGTCAGGAACAATTGCTCAGCCAGGACATTATGTTAATCTCAGTCTGTTGAGTCTAGGTTTTGAATGTAAACATCTCAAGGCAAAGAACACCTTTTACTTTATATTTGAAAACTGATATAAATTTCGCAAATAGCAAATACTCTAGTGCTACTGTGTTGGAAGCCTAATAGATGCATAACCTTTGAAAAGATAAAATGTAAATAGGCAAGAAATCTAATCCATGCTTTCATGCAGTCAAAATGTCTCATAGTAAAAAGCAACTAATATTTTCAAAATACATCCCCTAATTAGTACTAAATATTATGCAATTATTAGGAGATTATGCTTGTAGCTATAAAGAAAATATGTGACCAATGTGCATCTTGCTCAGTTTATCTGAGATTTTGAACCCTGCTCACATTTTGTTACTGATGCCTAGAAAAATATACCACTTTATTCACCAGTAAGAAGAATAGGTTTCCCAGAAGCACTGTACCCCAAACAGCAGAATTTGTCATGTTATAAAAGACAGAAAGGAAAATTTCTGTTGATTATTCCTGAAATTTCCATTATCAGAAGCATAGCATGGGAAAGAAATTACCTTAAACTCTCAGAGCAAACAATGGTAAGAAAAAGATAATCAAAATAGTGCAGGAATAACTAATATGCATTATAAAATAATGTCATTTCACTACTCAGCAGTAGCTCTAGAAATCTGGTTCACCTATGCCAAGGAACCACAGATAAAAATATGACCATTTTATTAGCCGTCTTAAATGAAATGTAATGTTAATTTCATGTACATAATCTTCATTGCTGTAATACACGTATTACTAGTGTAATTTAGTCAATTAGGGCATAACTACAAATCTGTCAGGTGCCACCATAAGAAATATAAAGTACGAAGTTGCACTGAAAAAAGTGAATAGTAAGATAGCAGTAACAGAGAAAGGCTGAGAGAGGAAAGAAAGGGTGGGAAATGGAAAGTCCTAAAACCAGCTGATTACAATCAGAATAAAAAATTGCAGTTATAAATAGCATATTTCAATACAGACGTGTAAGCACAAACTATCTTTAGATCTGTGCAAACATTCATTAATGAACAACTAGACAAAGTACTACAGACTCTAAAATTCAGACCCCAGATACGCAGTTTAATACTGCATTTCAGCAGCTTTTCTGACCTGACGTACATTCCTTCTATTTCTTCTTTCTTTCCCCCTTGACTCTGCTGCTTTACGGAAGACCTCGGCACAACGCAAATTAAATAAAAGAACAATGTGTAACTTCACAAGAGAATGAGGCTGGTAAACGTAGCCATTCATCCTCACAGCTCATCGCCTTCTCCCCTCCGCCCCTGCTTATTCTTCCCCCAGTCCAACCAAAAATATTACACACACACGCACATGCATATACACACACGTGCATATTACGAGCTTTATGCAATGAGAAATATGTTAATTTACTCAGCTCGGCAAGGCACATTTGGTGAGTGTATTACCTGGATTAGCTAAAATAACAGAGGGGAAAAGCTGGGGTAAGCAGGCTGAAGCCCTGTGTGTGGCCAAGGCAGCGGGAAGCAAGGCAGAAAGAGAGAGAATGAACCCAACAACACAACAGTGGAACAGGCAGCTGGCCTGAGATGCTAATTCAGCGCTTTAACAAATCAATGCCACTTGAAAAGTACAATGCGAGCCCTCACTGGGTAGATGTCAGGGGACCGAGAAAATGCATTCTCAAGTATTTCACATTAAGAGGGAATAATGTGTTAATTTATAACTCTTCACCCTATACACTTGGATTATCCATCTGTGTCAGTGATTTGACTTCTTAAATTTATCAAAAACATGCGCAAAGGGAGGCATCTTCTGCTAAAGCATTGGAAAATAGTGATTCAGAAACAGCCTGCCCTATTTGGTTGTTGGGTGGAGGGCTGCAGTGGTTTTTTTCTGGTTTTTTTTTCTTTTTTTTTTTTCCTTCTCCTTTGGACTCTTTGGTCAAATGAAGGCCTTGCCTTAGTGGTGGCTGATTGCATTAGGTACCATCCGTCAAAACTGACACCACAGAGCAGCAAAATCTTGAATCAGCAACCTGAGATGCCATCATCAGAATTTAGTTTAAAGAAACTTAGCAAAATCCCCCTGCACACTTAGCAGAAGAGAAGCTGCTACGATTAAAACGCCATTCTAAATGCCAGCTGAGATCTACAGATGCTACCTACTGAAATACAGAGGGGAGGAGGCTGGGGAGGGAGAAGTAAGTTGGGTTTATTTAGAGATGGCTTGTATGTGTAAGTTTCCGCACAAACCTGAAGTAGAACCACAGTAAGAAAAGTATTACTGATTGTCTTGAGATGAGATTCTTGAAAATGTTTCTGAACAAAAACCATTTTTGTTTACATTATATAGACAGCACCGTTTCATATGCATAGAGAATCTAATGTCAGTCCAGAAAATACTAATTAAATGTACATTGCTTTTGTTTGGAAAACAGGTCTGTTTAACAATTTAACCCTTATCGGTTAACTTTGTGTTCATTTAAAGTTACCTGCATGAGAATGAAGTCTATTTTATGTCCATTGGACATGTACTGCACGGACAGTGTCAGTGTACCTTGCCACCTAAATATCTTCATCCGAATGCAGAGGAGCAAAATTCAAAGGAGCAATCGGGAGAACGTGTCCTAATTAGGATCAGCTCAGTAATATTTAACACAAAGATGCAGGTCTTACTGACCAGCTTCAAACAGTTATCCATCTGTGGTTTAGATATTAACAAACAAAACAAAATTTAGGGAGAGTAAATAATTTCTAAAAATTCCTGGAAAGCATAAGTGGCTTTTACCATTTTAGATTAAATTAAAAAGGCATGGACAACTTTCTCGGTGCTTGCATAATTGCCACTTCTATTTCATTATATTTGTACTACACAACGCCTACGTTGTTGTAGGAAATTTTTTTTGGTCAATTATACAATTGCAATAGAAAGAGACACTCTCTTATTTTCAGAACATTCATATGTAAATAATATGCTGATGAATGGAAATTAGATGCTATAGATGATATGTAAGTATCCACATCTAGTAAAAGTAAATGCTACTTCACTTAAACAGACATCAGTACTACTGCTTCTGCCATCCCCTGCTTCCCTAGTACAGGCAGGTACAACATAAGATGAGGGTAGGTGGCCTTTCGGGGGGGGGACTGATGGCTGTGAAATTAACCTGGAGAAACACACAAGCTGGAAAATAAATCTGCTTTTGACAGGAAAGTGTTTTATAATTTCATGCTTTCACATGGGGGCTTTGTCTTTTCTTTTTGATTATTTCTTTAAAAACAAAGACCTTGGAAATATATATTTTCTTTTCCATAAAGAACGCAAAATGATTTTCTTTCAAAACAGGTCAACCCTTAAGGAGTATTTCACATTTCTGGCACCATGCACCTCTCTTCTTTCTCTTCTCATGAAACCTTATGAAGGATATAACATGCATGCTTCATAGGCTTGTTTAAAACCCTAAAGAATCCTGAGGGGGCCTTTAGGTCTGTTTATTAATTATAACCCAGAAAGGTACCACATATGTGCACTGATTGCAGAAAGTCTGCATCCTAGCTTCTTGCACAAATTTCTATTCCTGTCTGTCCCATCCAGAATTCTCCCTAATATAAGCTATCTATTCTTATCATTATAGTACATTTAATCCCCCTCTGCTACTCCCCTCCCCCCTTTCTGGACTCACCTAAGGGGTTAAAAGACTAGAGTACATTTGTGACTTGTCAGTGACATATAATACCCAGGTCCTTCATGCAATCAACTTTTACTTGACATGTATTTGCTCATCACAGGACCCGCATTACTACTGGGAAAATGAAGAAAAACCTAAATTAACACTTGACATTCAATATGGTCAAGTCCTTAATTGGCTGGGCTTCCTGAGAAAGCAATTTTCTATTCCCCAAACTGTTCGTGTGTCATGTGCGGAGTGCAGCTCTTGGCCATCACTGCTGTCCCTCGCTCACTCTAATGAGAGCAGATGAATTAGTGCTACGTGACACGATTTTAGCAGGGCTCCCTCCTTCCCTCCCCCCAGTCCTTTTCCTCTATTAGTGACAGCTGTGTGGCCGGGGGGTGGGGACAAGGACACTGTGAAATGCCAGTTCAAATAGTTCTGTGAAGACTGAATATTTTTGAAATATGAAATGTTTTCTTGATATTCCTGGAACCTTGCAATTTAAAAGTAGTAGGTAGGGAGAAGAAGATGCAACTGCATAAAGATATAAGAAATTAGCTGAGTTTGGCTGGATATGAATTAACTTCTAGCATCTCTCCCATCCCTCTATTAACCTGTAGCAATCTAATTAAAGTGGAAATTTCCTACACTGGAAAAGTAGTTCAAAAATATTTTGAGAGTCGCTAGCTAGATGAATTTGCAATTCATTTTTTTTTAATGTTTCATATAAATAAAAAAATCACTTCTACAGCATGCTTTTCTGTGTGACAAAGATTTGTTCTACAAAAGAATGGTTTTGTCTCCTGTTTGGAAATTACAACCATTGCATTCAGTTTATTTTTAGTTTACGGGAAATTTCTTTCATCCAGGATGGTACTGCTCACTTTACAACATAATGTTAAATTCTAGTAATGGTTTAACTATTTGAATACCAACATTCAAGTCTTTCCAGAGTGTTTGCTGCCTGATGGGAGAACAAAATTTTTATCACTGTTATAATAAAGCAAATGAAAGTGATGTAAATAACTGGAATTTCAGCTGCTGTCAAAGATAATAAATCAGGAAGAACAGAAACTAAAGAAGCAGGATATTCAAAATAGTTAAATTAAATTGCACACATAAAAAAGAGTGAAGTATATACATACCTGAACATTTTTATTGAAAACGCACAAATGACTACAAAAAATTTCCAGTAGACAGCTCTATGTGATCATACGGTTTCACTTGACTTCTTATATGTAACAGAAAAAGCAAGGTATATATCATAGATTGTGAATGAACTTTTAAAAAGTCTGGAATTACACAATCAATTTAAAAAAAAAAAGTAAGAGTTATATTAACAGTATAGCTGAACTTGCCTCAGTAACAGTCCTTGTCTCAGATAAAAAACAAGTAGCTTTGCAATTTGCAAGTTATCTCTCCAAATCTGAGCCTGGCCTTGTAAAGTTACATTACTTCAGTAATATAACAAACAAGTGCAGACTATTAGTTACAAGACAAAAAAAAGGACAACATTTTTGCTGTAAAATACATTGATAAACAAGCACTACCCCAAACAGAAAGGAGATTTTTCACACTATGTTTCTGCAGCTATGACAAAGGTGTGCAGCTTTTTGTGGCTCTTGCTGTAAATACTTCAATAAAGCAACAACAGTTTAAAGACTCTCTTTTTCCTATTTGCTTTTAAAACATTCTTTAGTTATTTCAATCCTTTCAAGCTACACAGAAGGAACACATACAGCTTTGGCCACAATAACTTCTAGAAGACTTTAAATGTTCCTGTGTCTCAGGTGCTGAAATCATCCCTCAAAACACAATAAAAGCTCCAAAATCAAATGATCAAAATGAATGATCAAAAATGAAAATATCAGTCATCCTCACTGTTACACCTTCAGACCAAAAAAACCTCACCGAACTGAATGAGACTACGGGTCATACCTGCAGGATGCTAAACTCCAGAGCACTTCACTGACAAGAAACGACTCCACATTTGAAGCACTTCTTGGTGGGGAGAGAAGTGGTTAACGTTTTCTTTTAAAACAAAACCCCAACTTTACTCCTATAATTTTTCTCAAGTAACAAGCACTGAGGCAGAAGTATCCTCAAGAAACAAAGGGCATAGTGATCTCGCTAATAGTGTTGTGGTGACCTTTGAGACACTGACTAGTCCGTCAAGCACCATCTGCGATATGTACAGCATAGTTAAGAGGAGGATGTTAGTTAATAACTGGCCCAGAAACTGAAGAGCCATTTCTGTCTTAAAAAGAGTATGAACTAAATTCACTGAACTTGAACAGCTGGAGCTTCCGAGTGCCACCAGTTAAGAAAGCCTTCTACTTCATAGGACACGATCCAAGGATTACGTTGAATACATGGCACCTCTCGTCTTAAATTCTTCCTGAGTTTTGGAAAACTAAAATCAAAGAAGCGCTGTACCACAAATCACCTTTACTATCATCAAGATCATCTCTGCTGCTGACAGAGATCGTGAAGTTCCTAGGAAACACAGGACTTTTGCTTAATGGAACTGAAAGACATGCATTAAAGGCGGCTCAGCTTTCTCTAAAAATACTAATTCTACGTGGTGTAGGATATGCAGCACCAGCATCCTGATTCAGCATCCTCAGATGTTAATCCTGCAACCCCTTTCACACTGCTGGATGAGAAGTAGATATGACAGCAAATAATGGTTCAGAAGAACTACTTGCTGCCAAACTGGAAAGCTCCTTTCCTTACTGCCTACAGTAAAACAGCCCATTAAGAGTTGCTTTTTGATTAAAAACAAGTAAGTAATTTCAACCATGGCAAAGTGACATGTTTTAAGCTGACGTTTTGTTAAGGATGAGTACCATGTGAAACTCATAAAAGAGTGAAGAGATTCAGTGGAACATTAAGATTTACTATATATACTCAATGCCACTGTCACTCCTGTGCAAAACACGTCAACCCGGAAATAACTGACTCAACAGCCCTAAGGTTATTTAGAATAGAAAGTGAGATTTTTACATGTTTCACTTTGATGCCATGAGAGCAGCTGCATTAAGTTCTCTCAGTGGTTTTCAAAACCCAAATAAAATGCTTGCTCTGTGCTTTAAAAGTTACTGTGCAAATGTGTGCCACCCACCCAGTCTGTAATAGCTTACATTCACCATTTTCAGAAAAGATAAACACAGCAGAGAAGGAAATGATAATATAAAAACAGCCTGGCACGTGAAATGAGGAAAAGCATTGTAGACTATCTGGCAAGACAAAGCACACAAATGTTATTTTGTGAAAATTAATAGCATCTGAAATTATACTCCCATCCCAGTACTCTCCCCCTACCTCATGCCCAAATTAAAGGTATTTTGTCTAATTCCCAGTTGAGAGGTTGCTAAAAGTGGTAAGTCACAGCTGTGTTGACATTGAACTTCTTGAACACAGAATACCAACGTCACACTGACACACTTTGCAGATGCTTCGTTACAAGCAGCACCAGTCACTTGATTTGAAATACCTAACCTAGCTGTAAATCAAATTGTTAATCTCCAGCCTCTTCTCCAGTTAGAGTCTTCTTCACAGCTCTGGAAACACACCAACACCTTGCTATGTTTATGCTAAACTTTATCTGCATTTTGATTGGAATTTGACAGTGATCAGTGGTTCAACTCAATGGTACGACAGACAATGCCGAGAACAGGCCCCGCTTACTCATCTTTTTAACTAGATGCTCTTTTTCTTCCCACAGAGTTCTGTAAAACAGTAACCTTCAATTTAAAATACAGCTTAATTAACTACCGGTTCTGTTGAAAAATTTTGGTATAATGTTGATATCTGACTTGCCTGGAGAATTTAAATTATGAACAGACTTTTTTTTCCCTTGTAACGCAATAGACAAAAAAAGCACCGGACGTCAAATTCTGCACACAGCTAAACAATGCTTCTTTATAGCGGATATCAGTATTTGCTTTGATACACCTTGTTTCAGCAAACTGTATTCTCATAGCACTTTTCTTCAGTCAACAAAATTACAGCTACCTATGTAGGTGAGTATACTGTAATGGACTAGTATGGAAATAACAGTACTGCTGCAACACCTGCACGGTAACCTCACTTCTGAAGACTGCAAGCATTTCATTCAGCTCCTGAAAGGCCTTTTAGAACTTGTGCTGAAGCTAGAAGCATTGCCTTCAACAACTTGCAAAAGCCAATGACCAAATTTAGTACTTTAATGATGACTTCAATAATTACAGCAACCTCTGAGGTTTTACTTTCACAGATACTTTCTAGACTACAGCTGTGTAACACGACAATGCTGAACTTCTGCCTCATGTTCTGAGTAGTTTTGTGATAGTAAATGACTCTTATACATAAAACACTGCAAAGCTCTAGCAGCAGCATGTTTCTCACAGAGCTGACCATTATCCATATTTTGCCCCAGTCAGGAGGCAGGGACCTTGTTTCTCCGTTCTGTATTACAGACTCAGAAGCCTGCACTACAATTCAGCTAGCACTTTTAAAATCCTTACTTTGTTTTTCAATATTTTAAACTATGGGTTCTGTATGCTTTGGAGCCATGGATGCCTACATACCTAGGTGCCAATTTCCATATATACATTATGGTAGAGGAAGAAAAAAAATATCCTGAATTCCAATCTAGAGAATACAACAGATAAAAGTAATATTAAAAAAATAATAAATTAATGAATTCATTTTATTTGGTACCATGGAACCAGTGACAGTTTTGCAGTTCTTTTCAATGAGTCTCTGAAAGCATAAATGCTTTAACAATGGACATTATTCATAATTCAAAATGAGAGTCCTTATGAATCAATTACATACTTACAAATTTGAAAAGAAGTTTTACACACTAGACACCTGAAATTATAACCAAAAATATCACACATTTAAAGTAGGTAAAATAAGATAGAAGTATTTTTAAAGATGAAATTATTTAGATCTCAGACCATTTTAAGGACTGCAGAGTTAGCTTCAAGAGAAATGGACTACTATGATTTTCTATAGATGTGTCCAGACTGTCTTACAGTGGTTACACAGATACATTATTCATATACTTGATTCATTAAAAAATTATTTACAAGGATGCTGTATTATTGTAATGTGGATTTTTTTGCATGGAGGCTAGGGTGCGTTATGACTAATTGAAAGAAGGAAGAGAGAAAGGGTTACAGGATTCATAAAAAGCTTGTAGACGAGATTCAGACTGGCACACAGTGTGTGATAAAAATCAAATATGGAACATAATGAGACATATGGAAACATATCTTTTGTGCAGGGAAGGATGAATCACAAGTTCACAGCTGGAATTTATGTGGATCCTTATTTAGTGGAGCATCTGTAGCCACTGTTTAGCTACATTCCCACATCAACAACAAAACGGTGCCACAGAAGAGAACACATGCATCAAGCTCCAGCTGGTATCTGTGCCCACCACTCCTTTCTTTTCCCTGAAGCCACATTTAGTCAGTTTTCTTTTTACAGTTCGTGGGTGTATAAACATGCATATGCAAGTCACTGGATAGAATCAAAACGCCACACCTGACCACTGCTGAGCTTTTGAAGGGATGAGGATGTGGTATAGAAGGGATAGGTTCAGAAAAAAAACCCCAGTCATTTAAAATCAGTCTCACATCTATAGCTTCACTTTATGCATTTTACATAATTACGTACTTCACGTATGTTACATGTTAGAAAAGTTTTATTTCAGTTTGGTATCAATAAAAAAGGCCTTTAAAAATGCAAATTGAAAAATCATAGAAAACATTATTTATATAGGTAAATTTGGAGAAAACCAAATTTCAATTTCATAATTATAAAATTGCACACACTTTGGATTGATTTAACATTTTGAGACCTGAATTTAACTTCCTAACATTAGCAAAAAAGCAAAATAAAAACATGGAAAAGATGTAATTTCACGTCTAAGCACCTTTCATGCACAAGATACAGAAATACCAACTACAGATGTTTAAAGTGAGATTGCTTTTGTTTTGGGGATTTGTGATGTTGTTTTACTTTTTAAGATCATTGCTGTCTATGCTGTGAGTTAAATAATTTTCTTTCACTGCCTTCTGAAAGATTTCATTCATGAAGATACAGATTAATGAAACATACATTTTTTATGAAAGAATAAAATTGCAATTTAAAGTAAAAAAATGCCCAGCACTCAGTTAACAAGATTATTTTTTAAAAAACAGCTAGCTTATACCACAGTTTCGTTTAAATGTGTCACTAAAATTTTGAAGAATCTAGACTTTAAAGGGCATACTTCTACAAATATTGCATCGTTTGAAACTAGAGTACAGCACTCTAATGATTTAACCCCTTAATCAAATTTTAGTTCTACAATTATTTCTTCACTTAGTATGTATTTTAGATATGCTTCACCACGGAATGAGCAAAACACGAATTACCTCTTCCTGAAGAAAGACCACAGGAAAAATCCTCAGACCCTTTGATTATAGAGTATACTTGTATTGATTTCAGTGAGAACAGGAATAGACACTAAAAATTAAAATTTTCTAGTGTTGTATTGTTTTTCCACAGAAACCTTCTGTATCAGCAGAAGAGTTTGATATACCTTGGTTTTGATGTGCAATAGTGTACTGATAGGCTGACTATCTCAAACAAGCTTTCACATTGGGAAAAAATAGCTAGAAATTATTTCAAATAAATTGTCAAGTAAGTCTGATGATGTCAGAAATTCAGAAACCATTTTTACTGCTGCTTGAACATTTTCCAAGTTCTTGGTTGTGTTCTAAAACCCAGCTTTTGCTTCTCTCCTCAGATAACCAGAGTGAGAAGCCACTAATGAAACTACCCTTATTAATAAGAAAATACACCAGTATGTATCCACTTCAATTGTCCCTCAATATTTAGGGAAAAGAAAGCAAAAATCGCCACTTACAGTAAGTGCTATGCCAAAATGGAGAAGCAGCATTTTCCTTGGAATGAAAATTCACTTATCATGACAGACATTCTACATTTGTCAAATTCTCATAGATAACTTATCTTAGAATGCTAAATACTAATTTAATACTACAGCCCATGCAACCAATTTTATTTTTTAAGTATTTAAGGGAAGACAATGTGTTCAGAATGCTACATCAAAAGATAAAAAGAATACATATTTCCAAGTGAATTAAAATGTTTCAGTTGTCTTTCTTATTTATCCCTGCAGAGAAAAATCAACATCTCAGTACATTCCAGAGCAGTATTTCAGGAGCTCTTGCAAAATAGTGTAGTAATATTCTATTTAAATTAATTTGTCTTTTGTTTTTAAAATTATTTTGTATTCTAGGGAAGAAGGAAGCAAAGTGGAAAGAAACTGGAAATTATAAATGGCACAAGACAAACACAGTCAGCCATATACACTTTTTAATGTAAACCAGCATTTATGATTCAACTATCACAAATCTAGTAGAAACCCAAGATTTTTATAAAAGTAGAACAATGATAAGGAAATGTAATAAGTAAAATCTGTGATAATGACATCCCATATCAGACAGACAGATGCCATACCTTATTTCTATATATGAACAAAGACATGTATGGTGGCTGTTGAGGGTTTGTTTTTTTCTAGCAGAAATGAAGTGATTGATATCCTCCAGGTTAAAATTTCTTTTATTTAAAATGATCTGATCATACTTTCTCATTCCCTCTCTCTCTTCCTCCCCGCACTGAACTGAACGTTTGCACTGCATTAACAGTGGACTGGTGGATAGGAGGATCTATTAAACTGAGTAACTCACTGCGTAAGTACTTTTCTTGAAGTATGCTCCATCTGCATGAAGCCAATGTTTGGGTGTGCTGTCTGGTCCTGCAACCAGTTCTCTCCCAGATATCAATGAAGCTCTGCATACATTTTATTTTTTTAATGCAAATTATGGCTTTAGAGAGGTCATGCCTCACCACCATTGAATTAACAAGCAGCCAATCTGTGATATAAAGAACAGATTTATAATCATCAATCGCCACTCAGATTATTACATTGTTTGCAAAACATTATAAAATCTGTTAAGTATCGCGCATTTTTAAATGGCATTCTGCATAAAGATGCAGCAAAGCATATGAACAAATCTCTTTTGGGGGAAGCTTGTATAGAGAGCACTTTTCCTGCTGTCTTGAAGGACACCAGCAGTTAAAGAGTGAGCTGTTTTATAAAACTGTTCAGACACCAATGTTTGAGTTACACTTGAGGGACATGGAAATTTAGAAAACGAAATTTTGTTTAAGGATTCAAGTGATAAAAAAACTACACCCCACCAGAACCCTGAAAAAAAACTCCACAAATAAATGACATTATTTAATCTTGAATGAAAAATAGAATCCTCATAATTTGTAGCACAAATGATAAAGTTCTTACACAGCCGCTATGTTTTTTCCTGGTTTAGAAACAGTAAGCCAGAAGTTGCTTTTTGCTTTTCATACCTGCTTTCCACAACCCCTTCTTCCGTGCATTCTAATTTAAAAGAAAAACTAATATTAGATAAAGCAACACATAATTTGACAGCCTACCAGTTAAACTCTGACAGGGTCAATAAAATGAGAGCTTGCAGGAGTCCCAGATGAGGAACACTTTCATGAATGCCTCCATTGTGTAAACTCTCCGTATATCCTGCCTGCAAATGACAGTCATATGCCACCAGCTGCAGGAGGCATTCCAGCAATGTCAACTGCTGTGGGGCATTAAGGCAGGGTAGATGAGTTGGTACTTCTTTAGATTTTTCCCTGGCTAGAGCGGGGGGGCTGTCACGCTTAACTCATTTAAGTGTTATTTTTCCAAAGACTACGGTGTTTACTTAGAAATGTAAGAAAATATATAATTAAAGCCTTGCTAATGGAGCTCCTCATTTTAATAGTAGTTTTATTATATAAAGCCAGCTGGAAGTAATTATTTTTTTCCTTGCATACTCTTCATTAGTTTGTACCTCCCTCCTCCCCAAGACATCTATTTCAGATGTTCTTATCAAATTTAAGTATTTTAAAAAGTAAACTGTCCAGGGAACAAACAGCCACTAAAAGTTATGATAGGAAATGTGAAAACCCCAATGTCCACTATGCAGAAATACAGTTGCTACGACTTCTGCAGAGACTGCTTTCCTGTGAACTCCATTTTACAGACTGCCATAAAATTTAAGTTTTAGATAATTCCTGCAAGGAAAAAAAAATAAATCCTTGGCACATTTTTAATTAAGAACTAAGTATGAACACAGTGATACAGGTTTGTGGTTTTAATTGTTTTTAAACAACTCACTGATGTCCAAGCTGATTATTTTTTGTCTACTAAGTCTCTGTAGAAAAAAGCATTCAAGTATTCTGTAAGCTTAATTTTCCCATTTTTCCTGATATTTATTTTGTCAAATAAACACAAAGCTCATATTTGAGATATAAGAATACAAATATACTGAAGTCTCCTTTTTAAATATTAGCAATACCTTGGTTAAGAAACTGTACAAAGCAGAGATCAAACTGAGATGCTTTTCAGCACCTTCCATGTGGTAAGCCAGGGCATCACACGTTTTTATCAAGCTCTTGCTTACAGGCACGCTGAAATACAAAACGCTGAACTCTTTGCATGTCACCACCTACATTCAGCCATCCTTGAAAGGGATGCTTCTCCTCTTTGCACCTCATCTCTTCCTATGGTCCTTTAGGATCAAGATTATTTTAATTATTCACTTATTACCAAGAAGAGTTTTTCTTTTAATATGTGTTCAGATATATATAGAAAGAGCAAGAAAAACTGTAGAGAAAGAAAAATGAAGAAAGGCATAAATAAATAAAGGATATCAATAATGATCTATCATAAAATGACATTTTGCCGTTGTACTTCCGCAGGAGCCGTAACATCTCACAAGTCATCCTTCTGAAAGCAGCAATAAAACTGCAGTACAATATACAAGGTCTTGCATTCTGTGCAGGCAAAGGGCAATGAATATGCTAAAAAGAAATCAATCTGCATAAAAAGATCTGACAATAACATCTTCAGGTTTGTTTGGTGGGGTTTTTTGGTGTTTGGTTTTGTTGGGTTTTTTTGCTTAATGAGAAAACAAAGAAGATAGAACACTTCAGGAAGGCAAATTTTTATGCAAATGAGAATAATTCCTTTCAAAATGCTACTTTATTGATTAAAGTACCTTTTATCCTACTCTGTTGCTACTTTTCCTATGGAAAAGTTGGCAATTCCAGTTAGAAAAGAGTCTTGTAAATGTTTATACTCCAATTTAATTTCATGTTGAATTACACTGCCCGTATTTCCTTTTGAGATTTCTGGTGTAAAAACACAACATGTCAGACGCAAACTGGGAACAACCATAATTTTGCATGGGATGCCAGGTAACCCACGAAAAACTGAGATTTTGTTAACTTAAACATAAAATCATGCACAGGCCTGTAATGTCTAAAAGCTCATACCTGATCAGAGACTTAAACAGAGAACCTGTTTTAATTCTGGACCGCGATAAAACAGTAAGCCAGGTTTAGATTTCTTTAAGAAAGTGCAATTTCTAACTTCTTTGTTTTAACTTATGTTCGTCTTCTCAGTGTCTAAATAATAGAAAAGATTTAAATACACAAGAGCAACTTTCTTTACCACTGTAGAATCTTGTCTTGCAAAATACCTGCACGTTTAGCTTCATAAAAGTTACACACGTACAGAAGGCTTACAGAATTAAGCTCCTAGTTACAGCTCACTCTGTAGGCTAATACACTGCTATCTGTAATTCTGTACCTAAACTATATGCTGTCCTTGATGCATGACAGGGCCTCCAATGACATGAATGGAAAACACATGCTCAGATCACAGTGAGGATACGATCTTTAATATTCTATTTTTCTCTCATTGGTACACACCAAACATTGAGTTGTTAATCTGAAAAGAACTACACTGCATGACATTTTCATTCAAACTGTTCAAAGCCAGAAGTATTGCATTTTAAAGTTACCAATCTTTAAGAAATACACTATGGAATGAATGGAGAAAATACCTATGCAGAGAATCAGGTTATCTATCTCCTTCCCTGGAATTCTGGTTAAATAAAGTTTTAAAAGAACCATCGCAAACAAATTGTGTTCATCAGGTGTGTCTCATTATTCTCCAAGATGTTAAAAATAACTGAGAAAAAGAAGAGCAATTACAGCCCTTTTCAACATTACTCACAGTAGGTATCACAAAAAAACAGAGACATTTACCACGCCACTCAATTTCTTCTTTGAGGGGCATATTCCAAACCGCACAGGTAGGCAGACTGCAGCACTGATCTCTCCTGCTCTATATGTGTTGTGGTCCATTTCCAAATAAACATCATCTCAAATACCATGGTAAGTTTACCCGCCAGTGACAGTACGTTTCAGCTTTAATCACAACCCCAGTATAAATTTTCTTACTTTCCATAAAGCTTCTTAAAGTACCACTTATTGTTGTTCGCTTTATCAGGAAAGCTTGCAGACCTCTGTGTTGTGCGTGAGAAGGAATGGCAGGATCGTAATCGTGTCATTTTCTTCTCTGAACTCCCGTGCTCCGTAAGTGGCAGATGACACTCTCTCATTTCCCTTGCACAAGTGCACAGACACGCATCATCGGTAGAGGATAGGGATGCAATGGCTTCCCAAGGGAGTCCGAATAGCATCAATGGTACATTGTTGGCAAGTTCACACCGATCAAAGCAATCCTGAGATGCTCACCCCCCACCCCCCGAAAGAGATGGCCTCTCTATGATAAAATGTTGTGTGACACAGCCGTACAAGTGGCACTGCTTTCTTTGTCAGTGAAGGAGAATCATTTAGAAAACGGTTTTTCAGTAAGGGAAAGGAGGCATTAGGGCATTACTATAATGAGTGGGGCGAGCAGTAACAAAGCAACAGATGGTTGTCCATAGGCTGATGTACAGTCTCTTGGTTTGGACATTTATTAGACAGACTGATGTTAAGCTAAAGAATGCATTTTGCCTCATTGACAAACTGTATATAAACACATAGACTTTAATAAAACTGCTTTGTAAGTTTAGCCCTTTCTACAGGCAGGGTGCGCAAAAAACAAATCCCTTAATTACAGTTTATCTGGATGCTGAAATTTTGTCATTACACTTTCTGAATTATAGTAAAAAGCTGCATTAATGATTCTCTTTCTGAACTAAAAGATTAAAAGACAGCAACAATGGAATTCTCCCTTTTCCCTCTTCTATGTTTCAGCCTTCTCTTTTTTGAGCCAGTATGATTCATCACCTCCTGGGTATACTGGGAGCCCCAAGTTTGGAAATTCTTCTAAACTGCGAAGAACCATTAGTCTACAAGGCAAATCCTTTTACAAAATCTCAAGCACTATTGTTTGAGAAAAAAAAAACAACAACTGAGCAAAGAAAGCTATGCACAGCTTATATTTTGAGCGTTTCTAGTAAAAAATAAAAGCTCTTTAAAGCTTTTGTTTCTGATTGTACTTTATGACGGCAGTTCTGTATCAGTGAACAGAGTGTTCCTTTGCAATCAGCACAGTGTCACAATGACCTGGCAAATGCGAATGCTTTCACTATCACTACAGTCCTTGCAATCTTGCCTCAGCTGTGACCCATTCACTTTTGCCCCAACTTCACTAAGATGCCTTACTCAGCATCTAATTAGTTAGGGAAGATTTGCCTTGGCTCTTAACCCTGACATAAGAGCAGGAGACTCTGCTGCTGTCATATACCAAATCTGTTCTGTCACTACATTAATCTAATTCCCATAAAATGATACATGAATAAGTAACTACTAAAATACAAAACAGAAAAATAGAAAATAGAAAAACTGTACATTTTTAAATGTTAAACACTAGTGGCTTATTGCACAATACATTTGACTGTGCTTTAATGTATGCTTCAATGCTTCATGCAGATTTTACAGTTTTGTGCATATATATCTCAAAGTTAAGCAAAGATCTGACAGTGTTCTTAGCACATCATCAACTAAAACATACAATGGCACAAATATGTTCAAACACTGTATGTATATATGTGCAAGATTAAGATGTATACAGAGGAACGGGAAACATTTTGCTATGTTTAAGTTCTCCTGCAAATACTGAACACGGTAAGAGAAGCTATTGAGTTTTTTTTATTTTTAATCATGTATTTTGCACATTGCCATGTATCTATCACTGCACATATTTTTATGTCTATTGCTATATGACATACGAAACATCCTGAGCTTTTGTCATATATAATATTTTCTAATGCCTCTCTTCTGAGGCACATAAGAAGCAGCAAAATATTCTTGATGCAAATAATTTTAATTCGCATGAGCCACTACAGGTCCAAATCAGGCTTTACCGAAATACCCAAAGAAATTTAAGCAAATGTCTGAAATGAGACAATGTAACCTGATAAAGCTCCTGAGTTCATACTAGCACATAAACTAATTAATGAAAAAAAAAAACAACAAACAAACAAAAAAACCTCCCTGGGGTTAGCTAATCTTTAAAATGGTGTGATAAAAAAAAAAAAATGTTTGCTGACAATTACTGATAAAGGCAATTGGTAACTACTGTAAACAATATGGTAAAAAATGCAAAATGTATTTTACCAATATTAATCTTCCCTCCTAATGTTCATAATAAATCAATTTATGGAATTATAGCCTGAGTTAAGTTTTAACTCTTCTTGCATGTGCACCTATACTAAAAGAATAGTTTTATGGTAGAGTAAAACAGTTAATTACTTAATAAATGTTAAAATTGCATACAACCTCTATGACCAGCAACTCAGGAACATTTAAAAAGCTTTCACCTTCAATCCATTAGACATTACACTATGCTCCTATTTTTAAATACTGGTTCAATAAACAGTTTATGTGCCTATGTCTACATCAATGTTAGGAACTATTAGATTGAAAAATACAAGTACAGCTCAAAACAGGCAGTGTACATTGTATATAGTTCTAATATTTCTAGCAATATTAATGCATACTCCACATATTATAAGTATTATTTAGTTTTCCTTGGAATAAGCATGCATTTATGCAAGAAAAAAAAGTTGAATTTACTGTACCATATCTCTCATGAACAGACGCGTCTATATTAATATACATCATTGATTTAATTTTTAGTTTTCTTGGCTTCCCGCTCACCTATCTAGAAGTGATTTCTCTGGTGATAACTAACACATCATGCTAATGAGAGAATCTAATGTACAATAGAGAAATGTCACTACTAATAATATTTGCATGAAGTTAAATAAAGCAACTGTAAGAGAATGTCAGACAGTTGTTCTTTAATAAGATACAGTTACACAATGAAATTATGTTGTTAATTTTGTTACATCATTGAGTGAATCCTAAATTACTATATAATGACGCACAGATCCATTTATAATTCTGATATACTGCATTTTCACTCTCACATTATAAAAAAGCTTCTGGAAAGGCTATTACCTTTTTATCTGAAACAGATTAAACATATTTCTTTCTTCACAAAAAAGTATATGGCTCTGGCATTTTGTGTCACTGTGGGTTACAGCCATTTCTCTTACAGTCTCATTTCTGAAATGACTTAAAAGTATTTTAGAACATTACAGCCCTTAAGGTAACTGGATGAAGAAAAATGACATTTCTTATTCTGACAAATGCACAAAACATTTATGAAAGCAGACAATCACAAAAGCCTGCTTTTTTTAATCAATCAAATCCAGACCTTCTTTTCTGTTGTTAACAGCCCCTTGCCAGAACTAGAATGGGCAGTGGGTGCCCTGGACTTAACCAGATGAGCATGGAAGAGAAGCCAAGGGTTTCTGCTCATTCTCGACCTGTCACTGATCAAAGTGATCCAAAGAAGCACTCCTTTTTAAAAGTTAAGATTTATGCCCTTTGAGGTTATCAGACATTCCTCTGTATACAGAATGGGATGACCCCTTTCAAGCGAATCACACACTTTTACATGGACAAAAGGTGCATGGGCAAAACAATGCAGTCAAGTGGCCATGTCATAAACTTCTCACAGGTAATTTAGGAGACTATCCGTCTTCTCCTCTCACCCCACCAAAATCTACATTTGCTCTGGAATGCGGAGATGCCATATTCTTGCACATCCATTCTCTAAGAAAATAATCCAAAAATAAATACCATCATACTTGCTATTAATACTCCAAACCTGCAGAATCAATCCTAATTTTTCTAAGACACATATAGTGTGTCACTATGAAGTAGGCTTTCCTTTTATGCTGAGAAAAGTTATTCATTCCTACAGTATGCAAATAACAGTGCAGTGTGAGTTTAGAGGTAAGAGGAGGGAGGGATCGCAAGGTTTTGTTTTGTTCTAAATCATTCTTCTTGCCACGCTCCAATCTTTGTACTAAAAACCTGCTTGAGATTAAGTTACAACTCCAAGGAAAAGTGATGGGGCTCGGGGTTTGTTTGCTTCTAAAAAACATGTGGAAAGCCAGCATTATACTTAGATATTTAAAAAAGAAATGTCTCTAACATTACTATGTATAGCTGGAAAAGTTTCATTAAACAGTTCTTTCAAACGATGCCAAACTTTGCTTGCAAGTTATGTACATTTCATAACTTCATGTTATTTCTACTCACAAAAACAATTTTTCTTAAAGCATAGGAAAAAATTTTAAAATACTTACATTTCCAGAAGTTGGATTGAAAATAATTAATAAATGAATGAAAATAGGTAACAGAAAACAATATTCAAAATTTTAGTGATTTAAAAAGAAAGATTGGCACTTAGACACAAATTTGCAGCTGCACTTGCACACAGTCTGTGCTTATACAATGTGCGAGCTAGCAAGTTATAACAGCCTTAACAAATCAGAAATATAAGACAAAATCTTATCCTTAAAGAGGAGAGAAATGCGTTTTGCAAAATAACTTACCCTCCTCTTAAAAGCGCGATGAAAACATATTTGGACTGAATATGTTTAGCACATGATAAACAAACAAACAAAATATGACAAGGAGATTCACACAGTACATGAACGTGTTAAGTACAGACGTACAGACTTTTAAGAAATAAATCTGTTCAACATTACCACCTTTGCAGTGCTACTGTGTGTGTATTCCAATGGAAGGATACACACTGATGCAGCATCTCCCACGCGTTTAGTCATTTAGTACATTACTTCTCTCCTTCTATACAGAATACAACATGACCACGCATGTTCAATAATGTACCAAATCTAGTTAATACTCGGGAATTAGCACATTTAAAATATTTTTTTTTTAAAAAAAGAAAACAGAAACCAAACAGCCTAGCTTACATGTATAAATGTTTGGCTTGGTCTAATGAGGCAGTTGTCTCAAATTATTTGACCCCCTTACACATTGTGATGCTCTTTTATTTAGTTTTGTTTCCTTTCTTTGTCAGTGTTGAACATTTTCTAGTATTCCAGAGACCACGGAGCCTAAAACTGTTGAAAAAGGTCTAATAGTAAACAGGCAATCTAATACTATCTATGTGGTTCAATCCTCATTTATCAATTGATCGTTATCTGGATCTAGTTATGTTAACTCTTTTGTGGCTGAAATGGAAAGAAGCTTCTCTCCACCCCAAAAAATTTAATCTCACTTCTAACTAAAAGAATGGAGCAGGTAATTTGAATAACGGCTTTCCATGCTATTGCTCAATATCTATATAGCCAAATATGTTATGTATCACAGACATGGATACAGCTGATAAGGCTTGTAAGCAGTGCAATAGCAGTTCACACTTTGTAGTGCCAAGCAGTGTTTTTGAAATGTGCATCTCTACCAGGAAATGAACTTTTTTACTTTCAAGAATGGGAAATTGAACAGAGTTGCTTATTTGCCTTATGTTGATTACATTCTATACCAGCGTACTGTATCAGCAGTAATCAGGGTCCCTCTACAGGATATATCAAAATATTCCTTATTCAAATGCCTTCATCCTGTCCTGAGCTATACTGCTTAAACTGCCATCCACAGACAACTGCTATTGGTTGTTAACTATCTGCTTTGGAGTTTTTCTTGGCTTTAAAGTCTTTTTTCAAATAATTTACTGTTTTATGGCCATTATTCAGGCATGCTTTGTTACTGTAAACTATAAAAACCTAATTACTTTCCCTCTCTTTTCTTACAGTACAACGCCTCTCAGGTAAATGACTTCATTCATCTAATGTCCAACATTAAATAAAAGTCTAATATTAATATACAAATAATTTACTAAGTCCTCTTTTGGCTAACACAATATTTCAATTATTATCAGTCAGTGTCAGACCATAATTGGAAACTAGTTTTTCAGAAAGGCAAAACGTCCCCTGGTAGGGAGTCACCCTGTTAAAAACCTCCAGGTTGAACTTCCCTCCCCTGCTTGAGCCCCGTCCAAGCTGAAAGTTTCTCCCTCTCTTCTTTTTTTTTTTTTCCCCTCTTTTTTTTTTAGTTCTTTCTCTCTTCCCCCCCCCGCCCCCTCGTCCTTTGCCTTCACCCAGAAGAGCCAAGCAATTGTGCAAGATTAGCTATAACACACAAGGCGCGTATCACCAAGTGCATGGTACAGAGACACTGGCTCCTGTGATTAATTATCAGTTATTACTGGCCTTGCAGTAACATTTTCGCTTTCCCGTCAGAAACCGGCATACCAAGCTGCCTTAAACGCGGCCCCCGGTGAAGGAGCAGCTCTGGGGAGGACGCCAAGGCACAGCTCGGTAGAGATGGGGGGGAGAGAGCGAGGGAGCGAGCGGGGAGAGGGAGCGGGAGAGGGACCCGAGGACTGAAAACTGTCTCCTCTAACGACCCTCAGCAGCTCCGTGCTGGCAGCAGCTCCAGCAGGACGGCTCGCCGCTCCTTCCCTCTGAATAAAACTGTGTTCTGCCACATGAAGTCAATTACGCCGTTCTGAGGGGCCCCCTAAATTTAGTATCAGTTTGATTTGGGGGCTTATGTACTCAGGAAGAAAGAAAGGAGTTTTGCTGGGATAGCAGATACTTTTATTTATGGGACGGGAGGAGAGCGAGGGGGGGAAAAAAGACTGGAACAAAACAAAAGCAAACAAAGAAAGAAAAACATTCTTACTACGAGCAAAGCTCTATTTGGAAACTTTAAAACAAACGCTTTGCTTTTACTTAAAGCTTTAATATTTTTTCCTCTTTTAAAAAGGAGCCCTTAGGGAAGCAATGAAGTAACCATGCACATTCCAATGACATAGTTATGACAGTTCAGAGGCTAACTATGTAGTGATGAATGAAACAAAAATGAAACGTGGAAAGAAAGAGAAAAAGCAGGAAAGGAAAAAAAAAAAGAGCACAAAAATGCCATGTTTTAAAATAACGAAAGTAACGTACCTGTTGGGACATTCTGAATAAGAGGTTAGTGTCAGTGTTCTGCCATGTCCCCATGAAACCAGAGTCGGTCGCTGCCGTTCTTGTTCCGAACTGCATGGAGTTGTCAGTGCAGGAGTCTCTTAAAGTCAAGTCTCTTGCCCTCTTTCGCTCTCTGTGTCTCTGTGTGTGTCTGTCTCTCACATCCACTTCTGCCTCTTCTGACTGAAAAGTGAAGGTGGATTTTTTGAGCCTCTTGGCAGCCAGTAGCAGGAGTGTAGTGTAGTTAAGAAGCTAGCTGCACCGTGCGTTTCATTTGGGAAGGGGGGATTCAGGGGAGAGGGTCAGAGCTTCTTTCGCACCTTCAGCAGAGATACTCCTATCATTTATGCATAGATTGTGACTCCCCAAGCTCGCCTTTGCTCAGTTTAACAGCTGCCTGTCAGGTGTGCATGCAGCACTAAGGAGACCCAACCATCAGCTTCAAACTCTCAGCCACTGGATGTCATTGGATAGCAGAGCAAAGAGTCAACTGCACTGCTCCACTGTCAGGCACCAAATGACATCCTGCACTAACCCTTCAGTCTACAGATACACAGATACACACACACACACACACACGCGCGCACATTCTCTCTAAGTAGCACAATGATCAGAGTGAATTGGGAGAAAGAAAAGGCTGTGGCCCTTTCCCTGTCTTTCTCTGTTTTTCCTCAACAATGCTGTCAAGTACAGCATGTAATATCTGACACTTGCCTACCACATAGGATTAGCAACCCTTAAAAAAAAAAAAAAAAAAAGGAAGAAGCAAGCAAGTACGCAATTACTCTTAAATACAGTCAATATTCACTTAGAAGTAAAACATAAAAGTTGGCCTGGATATTTTCTAAATATTAGTCAGACAAGAATTGTGGGATAGTCCGTTCCTATCCCAAATAAAACTCTTACCAAAGAGGGGAAAAAAGACATGATCCAGCTCCTTTTGAAATAAAACCATAAAGTCACATGCACATTTCATCTCTCAAACCTCTCTGCTCACTGCTAAGTGTCTCAAGCAGCATCACGAGCAAGAAAGGGATTGAAAAATGAAAAAGCTAGCCCTTTCTTCCCCTCCCCCAAAAGATCAAAAGTAGTTTTTT
>JAOXJM010000019.1:34920286-34960860 GCA_026413425.1 Tringa solitaria
GTTAAATTTAATATACAAGACAATAGTTTGGGTGAATTTTTTAACAAGTGACTTCAACATGAAATGAAAAAATATTCTTAATATTAGTAATTCATTCGCACTTTCAGGGGAAAAAATAGTTGGCTTGCTTTTCAAAAATTGTGGAAAACATGCAGTTCTTAAAGACAAATATATTTGAGAATGTTCAGCACATTTGGAAGAAAATCACGATATGTACCTCTCTTTACCACCGCATAGAAAAGGTGTTCTCTGTGTTGCCACCATGGTAGATGAAGAGACACTAACTTCACATAAACACTGAAAGCACACTTCTATGATATTTGCATACTGGCTATGCCAGCAATGTAGGAGATAGAAACAGGTTAAGCTCCTATAATATTAAGACATTATGGAGCAAATAAACTTGTTACTTCCTTGGTTCAGCTTCAAAACACCAAAATGCTCTTTATGAAGAATCTGAAATTTTGATGTATAATACTCTCTGAATCTCTATTAAAATGAAACTTGTTAACAGAACTTCACATTATCTAAGGCTTTCTGAGCTGAATGTCTGTAAATTTGTTCTAACTCACTTTAAAAACTGAAATTTCTCTCGCTGGGAGTACTTCCCAAACTACCACAGGCGTGGACTTTTGTATAGTATTGCGGATGCCATGGTTTCGCAGACAAGCCACATTAATACAGGATAGCAAGCATCTGGAACCCACAGCTGTGTGTGCTCCAGCCCCAAAGCACCCACAAGTCTATGCCAATTCAAACCCCTATTCCCAACCCACAAATGAACCACACTGGTTTTCCTTAGGAGCCAGACCTGAAATTGAAGCTTTCGGGTTTTCTCCATTCACACAACTGAAGAGAGAACGGGAGTGTTGGGGGAAAAGGGGCAAATATGCTCTGAAGGAAAATCACAATGGACCCATAGGGACCTTAGAAGGGCTATTTGAGGACTACACTGGATTTTGCCTTTACAGCAATTCCAACAGACTTACAGGGCTGGCATCAAAGAAGGACCTCCAAGTCTATCTGTTATGGAAAGACCAAGGATTTGAGGAGGTGGAGCTGGGAGGGTGTTCAAGGATTGAGGAAAGAGGGTTCCAGATAACAGTGTTGTTGCTTAAGCCCTCATACCCAGGATGCTTCTCTGCTCTTTGGCCTCCATCTCAATGGCACAAAGACAGTTTTAACCACCACTTTGCAAGAAAGCCCTGTGCTACACCATCAGTAGTATCAGTGACTTTATTACATGTACAATAGAGAAGAATTACCATGTCCTGCCCCTTACTAAAATACGTTGCAGCCCCTGCAAGGGGGGCACGATTCTTAGACATTTCTGATGCCAGATAAGGAAAGGTAGATACTTCCAAGTTATTTCAACCTGATTTTTTTCTGTACTAATGGGTCCTAAAACAAAAGGCTATGCCTGCTATTCCTTTTTATTCCCAGGATGTTGATGTTTCAGCCTTTCACTTGTACTGTATACCAAACAGAAGGTTCAGCGATTGGACATAAACATTTTACCACCAGAGATTAAATTACTTTTCTTACAACTTTTGATCTGAATACTGGGCTTGCAAATTCCTGTGGGGTACATAAATGTCCCTTCAAAAACTCACTGACTTTGCAAGAGAGCTTTTTCTTCCTATGCCAAATACATCTTGGAAACACAGGCAAGGTTCAATCACAGCAAGGAGTGACATTCCCCAAAACAAGATGGTTACTAGTAAAACATGAAGAAAGGACACTAACATCAACTTATTTCTCCAAGAGCTGGCTGATGGTGAGGTGAAAAAAGCTCTCCCTTGAAGAGCATTCATCCTCACTCGTGCATATGCTCTGAAAGCTGGAGGACAGGACAAAGAAACACACCGATGTGGCTGAGCATCAATGATACCCACCAAGCTTCCTCAGGAGGCCAGCAGTTAGACCCTTTCTCCCTCCCTTTCCCAACATCAGCCTCACTGCTTCAGTTTCCATTGAGATTAGCAAAAGTAGAAGCAAAAAGAGTAACATACTACATGGATTAGTTTAGGTTTAGTCAGCTGCTTTTATGCTAAAGGCAGAACTACAGAGACAGCAATTGCAGTGCAGGATGATTCCGGTATGATAGCTATCAATTCTCCTTCATCCAACTCACTTCCAGGATACCAGTGAACAGGTTAAAAGTCAATTATAAGAAAAACTAGTCGCACTTTAAGAAAAGGAAGGATTTTGTAGGTGGGAAATAACCTGGAAGAACGTCAGTGGTCTACGCACCTGTTGTCCAAAGCTGCTAAACAAAAAACTTTTAAGATTTTGTCTCCTGATGAGCTACTGAGTAAGCATTTCTTAAAAGATGATACGCAGCTCAACCAGTTTAAAATAGCACAAAAGCATTCATTGTTAAAATAGCAAGCTAAAGCAAAAAAAAAAAAAAAAAAAGATACCTTAAGTAAAAATGCAAGAAATAAAGGTATGTACTGTTTTGCTTAAAATATGAAATTGGTCTTAGGAGCACATTTGGATGGAAGGAGAAATTCTGACTTAAAAATATAAAAAAAAGCCTTTTTTTCTCTTTTGCTAGAAGACTGATCCTCTAGGATTGAGCCTTCTAAAGAGGAAAAATCTCAGTGAGTTTAAAATCAAAGAGACTAAAAAAGTAAAGCAACGTAGAAATTCTCACAATGAAAATTTTTCCCATATTCTTACTCCCTCCTCATATACAAGATTAATAGAAGAAAAAGTGAGAAAAACTAAAAACCTGTCAGACTAAGCAAAATCAGGGCATAAGCAGGTTTATTTGCTTTGCAGGTCACTTTTCAAAAGGAATATAGGATAAGCATCAATGTAAACACATGGAAGACTATATAGTGTCATACACTTGACTTAACAGAAGAGCTAACTGTACAAAGGTAATTGAGGTGAAAAGAACACCTAGAAAGCATCAAAGAAAACATCAGCTGTTTCCTGTCAAATAATGTAGAGTTCTTAAGAAAAAAAACCTAATCTTTTAAAAGATTGTTTAAGAAACGAACCTTGAACTCTCAGCTTCTGCATTGCTATGAATGCTCCTGTAATCGTACTGTAAATATTATCCTATCCCTATACAGAAAATGGGAATAAATTTCTGCACTTTTCCAAATCAATGACTTACCATTATGTTTTATACTGGAATTTTTGTAGGTGAATGTACTTAAATTGACTTTTAATTTATCCATTTTTCTAACACATTCATGATATCAGAGAGAATAACTAGAAATGTTATACTTCTCATCCTATATCTCTTTTGAATTCTGTCATGACAATTTTATTTATTGTCATGATGAGATCGTATTCAAAAAATTAAAAAAAAGCAAGCTTTCAGTATCCTAACATGTTGTGTTGAATTGAGTTTATTTCTGATCTCTGATAAACAAGAAAGCATCGCTGCTTACCTGGCAAGCTGGGATCCTATAGTTGTGTACACATGCATAGCAGCTGATTTTCACAAGGTATGAAGCAACAGATGCTGTGTTCTTGATATCAGAACCAAACCCACAAAATACATCTCTCTAAGAAGCTAAAAATATGTTGAATTTTCACTTAAAGGCAATTTATCTCAGGATTATTCACAAAAGAACTGAGAGTCTGCTTCATTGCTGTTAGCTGCATCCTACTTGTATTAAAACAAAGTCTAAGAGACTTAAAACCAAGCTCAGCCCATCTCCCTCCTCCAGCTGTGCTGGGTGCTGTACAAACAAAAGGAAGAGAGAGTTCCTGTCTAGAAAGGTTTATAGCCTGAATAATCAAGAGAGACAAAAGACAGAAGAAAGGAAGTATCTCATTTTGATTTTTACTATTGGGAAACTGATACATAGAGCTGGAATTTTAAAGAGTACTTCACACCCATAGCTCATGCCAGATTTTCAAAGAGCCAAGAATAGCAGGTATCAGACTACAAATTGAAAAAAGAGTTACTGGCATGATGCTTCACCCCAGCTTTAAAATGAACTAAATGTAGAGTTCATAGCTAAGCTGCTAATGAAACGATACTATTGCAAAAATACTGTAAAAGTTTTACAAAATATTGTAAAAATACTGTTGCTTTTCCCTGCCCCCAAACATACACACATTTTCCTATCATCACCTCAAATACTAATTTCATTCAGTGTCTCTTATGACTCACTAAATTCAAGACATGCACTTTCTATCACAACACAGAGACAGCAATTAGAAGCACACTGAAACTGCTGTCAGGTTGTCTTCCTAATCCTTAATGTGACTTGATCACCGCAGGTCAAGTGCATGATTTGATAGTGATGCCTTGGAGGACATAGTCAATGGCTCTGTGTGAAACAAGCGGCAACAAAACTGTAGTTTTGTTGCCGTTTGTTTTACACAGGAGCATCAAGATTCACTAATCCTGTAGTGAGTGAAACGCCCAAGACTGGGAAGTAAATAAAGCAGGTGGAGGAAGAGCTTATATATAACACTAGAAACTGGAAGTTGCAGTTCATTCACACAGCTGCCCACTTCTAAAAACAATTTTGGAGTACATTTCATTAGAATCTGAAATGCATGTTTCTAGTGAATTTCAATACATATTTGATTTACAAATTCCAGTAAAAATGTGCCACAGCTGGCAGAATAAATTACTATAATAAATCATTATTAAATAACTGTAAATCTTTAGAATGGCATAATGTCTAATAAAAAATATGCATGCAAAAGTGAATATTTGTGGAGCAACATTCTTCATACAGTGGAAAACAAATTACAAAACTTACCATCCTGGTAGTACAGGATAATTCAATGAGTAAATGCTGGAATAAAATTCACATAAATAGTGCTTAATCTACTGCGATTTCATGTTAACAACTGCATCTGAACAAATTGCATGGTAAAGGGTGATGGTAAAAGTACTATATTTCAATGCTTTTTTATGTTAAACATTCACATTTCTGGTAGAAAACTGTGGCTCCTGCAATGCATCATCAGAGCAGAACATTTACTTTCCAAATACCGTGCACACATCACTAACTGTACCTCTGGATTTTAGAAACATTTTCTATGTTTCAGAGTGGTTTTTTTTAAATAAAAAATAAAAAAAAAAACTATCAAAAAAGCCATCCCGAAACACAGTACCAAAAAGCCCCAAATCCTTTCGTTTTAACCCGTGTTCCCTCTGATGTGCGGCAGATGGACGTTTACAGTAATCCATTACTGCAGGAATCAGCTGAAGAGCTATTTGCTCGTTCCAAAACTTCCCATGCCTTATTTAGCTCTTACAAGACTTCATTTGTCAAAGTGCAGACACAGTGCTGATGTCGCATCCAATGGCGCATTTCTATAGTCGAGATGAGCTGCAGCACCGCGACAGGCCCTGGAGTACCTCGCGGCTGAGTGTGATTGCTTCCACTGCCTCTTGGGATGGGTAAATTATTAACTGACACTTTCACAACTGAAGAACTGTCTAAGATAAACCCATTAAAACTGTTAGCCTACAGAACACTTCACACTCCTGGTTTGTTAAATCTTTGTCAAAGTCATCATTCAGCTGAGCTCTTTAAATATACATACGCGTCTATATAAAATCTATTTATAAAACTTTCAATTATGAAAGTTTCCTCTACCTTTCCTTGTCTCATGTTCTTTGGCTGAACGAAGTGAACCTTGCAGTTAGAGGAAGGCTGCTAAGGACTGAATTATAAAATAACAATGACAAAGGCTTATCAAAGATAGAAATATACTAAGCACTGTGATTCGCCTCATCAACTGAACTTACAAAATTCACTACAAAACCACCATAAGTAGGTAGTGCAGGAAGACTGCACCACAACTAACAAGTCAGTACAAACTGGAAACAGTAACACAATGTCAGGTGATGATAGTTGCTGGAAAATTTACCAGTTCAGACGTAAAAATGTATTAACTGAAAAAAAGTATGAGAAAAATATTTTCTGTGCATACTTTAAGAAGTTTCTCAGATGAGGTGACAAGCAGCTCTTTGCAAAGCAGAAAAACGTCTGTTGATACTGCATACGCTTTTCTTCTTATCTTTTTGAGTGCTGAAGAGAATCATGATATTAAGATCTGAATTAGCTAACTCTAAAAAAAAAGGCAGACTATTACGGTTACTTCACTGTTATTTGTAGTCTGGTCCAGATTTTACTTTAATCCAAGGAAGTAGAAAAAGAAGTAACATTTTGTGTTCTGATGTATAATATTAATAGTATAAAATTTATTTATTGCCAATACATACCATACACCAAACTACCCTACTGCCCTACTACATCAAAAAGAAAAAAAGAATCAATGAATCATATAGGAAGCAAAAGTGTTTAACTAGCAAATTTCTGCTTCATTCACAGACTGAGTTGCCATGGGCACTCCCTCTTTATGTGAGCATGGAAGAAAAGCCACACTATAACTCCAAATCCAACCACACTTGCCATAACATGATCATGAAACTGCACGCAATTAAAATGGTTTGTAGACAGTAAGAACACGCCTGAACATTATGGGTATGCATCAAAGCAACAGAAACAATTTCCAGTGAGGTACCTTTTCTAGTGGATTAAGAAACTGAGAAATAAACAGTGCCGCACTCCAGACCAATTTAATAGCATATCATGCAGCCTCTTCACAGAGATAAATATACAGTCTCACCTACAGGGGTTCATTTTTGGGGAGCCTGATTTAATGCTCATAGGTACTGATTTGCTGTTCCAGTTGACTTCTGTCACAGCTGTAAATGGTTAGAGTAATCAGAGCCTGACAGGTCCTAAATCAGGAAATCAAATTTACAAGTCACTTCTGAGGATGTGACTTTAAACCGTGTATAAAGTGGGAATTATGCTTCAGCTACCTAATAGGGATACAGCAAAGATTTACATTTTAAAATGACTTACGTGCAAATTACTTGTGCAAGTGACAAATATTATTTAAGAATCTTAAGAATTAGTATTTTACCCTACAGGAAGCACAGCTGTTTTATCACACCAAATTAACAGAAATATTCAAAAGCCTTACTACACTATCTGCCTAACCAATGTGTGTGTGTATGAGTATCTAAGTGTGTGTGTACACATGTACCCACACAGCATTACTGACTGCTTATACACACACACGCACACAGAGTCACTCCTGTTAAAATTTCTCTTTTCTAGCCAAAAGGGAGTGCCTTTTTTTTATTAACTGGAATTCACCCTGAAGCTCAGAAGGAATTTTGAGGGGGCAGGACAACAGCTTGTACTCTTTGTTTTACCCACACTGTTCTATATTCTTTCTGATAAGTTGAGATAAATAGGTAACTAAATTACAGGCTTACAGGTATTCCAGTGTTCATCAAACCCACAAAAGTGTAATCTAAAGTATGACATTATACCCACACATACATTCCTAATGTCCATACACATACAAATAGCACAATATATGCTTCATTTTAGTGTAAAATAATCTGATCCAAATCTCCTCCATGCACTTCATGCCTAAATAAAAGTATTCACCTACTTCTCTATCCTCCTTTCAGCTTTCTGTTTTGTACTCAGCTGCATAATCCATAGTTCCAAGACTACTTTATTCAAAACTTTCCAACTATGCTGCTTCTATGTGCCCCTGCTGCCATACGATGTTCATGACATCCACTGCTACAGCATTATCGTCCAAAAGTTTCTCTGCCTGCAGTAGCAACATTCAGAGATGCTCTTCTACTAACCTATGGACTGAAACATACAGCGCATTTTGCCTGTGAATTCATAGTTGCTGATATTCACAAATCATGAATGTCACGTGAAGATTTATTCTATGATTTACACTGCCACATGAAGCACCAGGGAGCAAATACTAAGCAACATCTTTTAAACTTCTGTAACCAAGTACTCTCCCGTATTCAGAATTCAGCTGGTACACAGCTTCATGCAGCACATACCACACACATGATCACACAGTATAATGAAGTGGCAGCATAATGACTCAAGTGCATGTCCATGAAAGTGAGACCATCACAGTCTTTTGGGGACATTCTCAAATGTCAGTATTTCACTATGACACGCTGCAGTGGGAAAGATCCTGAAAAAGTACTTCCCCAGAGAAGTAATGTTCCAGCTTCAAGAAGGGGCTGTATGCATTGGTGGAGAGTCTTCTCCAATTTGGAAATGTTCTGGTTTTGACATCGGAGGCCTCCCTTCTATGTGCAAATGAAGTAGCACAACTGCCATCACTAACAGCTGAGGACATAAGGACAGATAGTCTATTTCTTTCAAAAGAGAGATAAAGAGAAATTGTCAGTAAAGGCTATGTCCTTCATCAGACAAACTGGCATGGAAGAAGTGGCCATAATTCATACACGCAAGGCATTCAGGCCTCTCAAGGGGTATGAATGGATGCTTCTAACATAGCAAGCATCAGAAGCTTACACAGATCAGCAAGAGCCTAAGTTCGGAGGAAGGAGCTATGCAAGGGAAGTGAAAGTCACTAATACACGAGAACATATGTCTTTGAATGAAAATTAGCATCTACCTGTACAGGAAAAAATGAAGTGTTTGTTTCCATACCCATGTGTTCAAACATGTGTTACAGACAGTTTCACTGATGTCAGAAAGGAGGATTCCAGAGAAGGTTGCTCTGAAGATCCAGAATTGACAATGTACCATTGAACAAGGCACCTGGCAGCACAATCACGGTAACTTACAGATATGAAATGGAAGCATGGGAGGCAATGCTGGTTTACTCTAAGTAAAATTAGTATGCTGAGAAAAAATGCAATGTACTGCCTCAGCAACCACAGAGCTGACTACACAGCCAATGGAGAAGTAACTTCCTGCTAGATTTGAATTTATACACATCATTCGTTGAAGTCTTCTACTATGAAAACTAAAAAGTCTCCTTTAGAAGACCTGCGACAGGGAATGAAAAAAGTAACAAAAGCCTAACATGGAACAATTGTTTATAGTATTTATTTGAGTTACATAGTATGCAATTGGCATTAAAATACAGCTCAGTGTTGCTCCCTAATAAAAGTTAAAACTCACTCTCTTCCCACCCACACAAAGTAATTTTGTTCAGAGACCTTCATTTCTTTTGGCCTTAGCCCATATGAGGGGTGTGTGATGCAGTTGGTGCCAGTAATTGCTTCCATACAATACAAATGTTTGAAAACATTTTGCATACTTGTTATGATTATGTATGACATTTATATTGTATTTAAAACTCCAGTGGGCTTGCAGATTTTATTTTTGCCTATAGAAAACAAAGACACAGCACAGAATGTTCCCCTAATACATCTAAGAGAACTAAGTCAATTTTATTTTCAGTTAATACCCTATGAACTCTTAGCCTCCCAACATTTGTTTTTTCCATTGAAAACAAAAGTATGTACATTGACAGCAAAGCTATGGGAGCTATGTACACAAGTTTGATTGCATATACATTCACATATCCCATAAAACTGGACAGTTAGGCAAATAGCTGTGCTTTTGCAATTATTATACATATGTTAGCTGCTGGCAGAAATAGTGAACCATATTCTGAAAAAAACATCTGCAAAAACCTTATCCCCACTGATACGCATATTTATTCAATCCCTCAATTTTACAGGTGTAAGATTATTCAGATATAGTTTTCTAGAATTAAGGCTTCTGTGAAGGAACTTTAACACATTAGAACACTTTCTTTTACAGGTGCAATGCTATACGTGTCTCAAATCGCTAATCAAATCCTCCACATATCTAATGATACATTACTTGAAACATACTTCTGATTTTTTTACAACAGCCAGTTTTAATCTATGACCTTAGTGAACAATTGTATACTGAGTAGCCTATTGTCTAAATAATGGACTCAAATTTCCTTCAACTGAAATAATAGGAAATCAAATTAAGTATATACATCATACAGCAGTCATTTCATGAGATTCCCAAACTGTCTTTGTAGTCCAGATTTAGTTAAGTAAGTTGGCAATGCTCCATTTACCTGTAGATGCAGCTTTTTCACTGTGCACCCTCCACCATATGGTCGTCATTCCCTCCTCCTTTCCTGTTTGCCTTGGAGATGCCATCACTGCTGCCTCAAGGGCCAGTTGCAGGAATACAGTGAAAAAACACCCCATCTAAAGTGACACAGGTCTGGCACTACAGGTAAAGCACAGACACTTGGGCTACAATAAGTCATTAGTTTTCTATCAGGGCTATGCCTGAGCAGTTGATAGTCACAACCAAACAGACCACAGTCTTGTTCAAGATACTCAATAGTATCAAATCCATGAAGCTTGCAATATTTAAGTGGTTACCAGGAGACAGACGATGGACAGTAGCATAAACCCTAATAAACCCTTCATGTTGTTCCAACACACTGAGAATAGTGATTTTTCCACTACTTTCCAGGTAACACTAGGAAAAGAGATGCCAGAAAGGTCATGGAAACAAATGCTTTCCTACAGCTGTGGAACAATTACAGATACAGACCTATAGCTACAAAGAAGTTTGTTTTACGGAGAATATCTCAGATTCTTCATTCCTTCATCCTCCCTCTCTCTCCCCATCCTCTTCCAATCTTTTCTCACTGTTCCTTACTAATTCTCTTCAAGTGAAGAAGTCTCAAGTCCAGACCACTAAACACAAAGTCCTCCTCACTGCTCCACTTTGTTTTACCAGTGCTAGTTCTTAGGCACAACCCATTACCTGTTCTGACAAAAAGAGCTGACATGGGTCATGGCGAATCACCAATTACTGCAACCCTAACCCCTTCCAAATAATAATTACTTCCATCATACATACATACCAACTTAACCCCAAATCTGTGATGGCCACACATATTTTGTTTCTTTTTTAACTTCCAGAGCTTCATCAACCACTCTTGAAAGACAGCAGAACACCTGCTTTTGCCATTAAACATTGTCTCTGTTCATATTTTTCAGTTTCTTAAATTTGGACTAACACACAGAAGACAACTTTCAGTTTACTGAGGTTCACTCAGTCCTGCTCTAATTTTGTAAACATTCGTGCTCTGCTCCACAACTTGCAGATTTATTACAGCTCTTCTGTCACTATGGGGCTTCATTTCAAGTACTACAAAAAACTAGTCTGCCTTAAAAACCATCGCTCTGCAAAGGCTAAGGACTTTCTCATATATAAATATATTTCTATGTAATACAGAATAATTAAAAGACATTCTGAAGTTAACTTACCATAAAGAAACTCCACTTACATTAAATTGAACACAAAGAATCACGTTGCTTACATGTCAAAGGATTGTTACTTTTTATAGCAAGGCTTCATTGAGCTTATAGCTGTGCCATTCCACTCAACGGGGTTCAACCATGCTAATTCTCTGGGAACACATGTATTATTGCCTAACAGATGGTTGTGAAATGTGGCTTTCCAAAGGAATTATCACTCCCCTTTCTTCTTTGCTCTAGATAGAGCAGAAGAAAAAGTTGCAGATCCCCAATGGAGAAGATGAGCTCTTGACTCTCACTCTTAACAGTAGCTACTCCCAGTAGGGAGTCAAAAGAATCTATTTATCCTACTTACATTTGCTTTTTACCAGGACCGTATGTATTTCAAAAGAAATTCACACATTTAACAGTTACAAATATCACCATTCAGGGCTCCAGATCATGACTGGCATGAGCTATCTATTGAGCTGCAGAGAAGGACAGTGCTTTTTTTAGACGTGCTAGCTTATTGTGCAAACTTCTACCTAAAACATACTCCTGTTGAACACAATGTGTCGGCAAATGATGGAGCAGGAGAGAGTCCTCCTAACAAGTACTGAAAGTGAACATATGAACAATGTTACCTGTTACCACTTGATCCACATGGCCAACTACTAAACCTAAGTGGCTATTACGGCTTCCAAAGGCAAGTTTTCTTCATATTCAATTGATAACACCAATGTTAATTACAGCTGAAATTCTAAGGTTCCAGTCACACCTAAATATATAAAAATGATTGTTTCTACTGTCTTGTAGGTAATTTCCTTGTATGACCGATAACAGTGTTTAAACAATCATTATTTGTTTGCAGAACTTCAAAGACTTCTACCTCAGGGGAAAAAACCTAAGAAACTAAGCACAAACTAATGGAAAGCACAGAAGAGATATTCATAGTTGAAGGGGCCCAGATTTTCAGTTTAACATATTTAATGACTGCTGAGCAACAAAATCTCAGCAAACCAAAATGAGAATACACCCTGAAGAATCCTAATTCCTTGGCTCAACAGGGGATATTCTTAACTAATTCCTTACTGTGTCCTATTACAGTTAGATATTAGAAAGAGATCTAAACAATTTTACATTTCACCCTTTGTGGCAAATTTCTTGGGTTTAATGTTTTCTATCAGAACTTTAATGTTCTTTTAATGTAGAGTTTTTTCACGAGCAATATATCATATTTAACTCTGTAACTATCAATCAATATTCCTTTTAATTGAGGTTAATCTCTTTCAACTTTTCATAAACTTCCCCTAGGAGCACTGAGGGTTCTTGCACCTGCTGAGGAGCTTAAGTTTATTTCACAAACCAGAGGTGTCTTCTTCTCTCACTCATACAAAGGACCGTCCCCAGGTTTTATAAGACACTGTGAAAACAATCTATATTAGTCAGCAGCTTTAAAGCCATGTCTAACACCACAGCAAACAGAAGAGAAGGGATAGGATGGGAAGAGCATGGTGAAAAAAGACATAGCATAATATCCCTTACAGTTATGTTGTAACAGTATTTAATATTACCACTTTGGGGCAGAACTTCTAAAGTACAGGCAAAGTAAAAGTACAACAGTGTCTTGTCATATATGCAGACACACAAACATAACAAAAAAAAAAAATCCTAGTTATTTCTTCGAAACAGAAATGCAGACAAAAACTGAGATAAGGATGGCCCTCTTGCTCTGCACTTTCCAGTATAATTTAAGAAAATCTCCTGGCATTAGGGCAGGACCAGTCCACATTGTCAAATAAAGAATTTGTTAAAGGAATGATTTCTTGGTTGGTTCTAATGGTCATTCCCACTGACACTCTTTATGCACACATTTTCAGAATGTCTTTACTACCAGTATCAAGATTAAAGATTGGAAGGAAACTAAAGTGTTGAGAATAGAAAATGTGAAAAGATGTGGAAAAATGCCAATACACAGAATTCTTGGATAGTTCATTAAAAGTTTGCTCCCAGCCTAGATAGCCAAAGTCCTGGATTCTCTAAATCAGGCTGCAAGGCAGCATATGAAAAGCAGACATTCACATTGATGTTCTTCTGATGTTTGTTATAATACAGTAGCGCCTAAATCAAGCATCCTAAATCAAAGATGTGAGCAATACTGTACTAGTCACTGCATGAACACTAAGTGTTATCAAAGACCTCAAAACTTCAGACCAGATGGCAAACAATAGTGAAAAAGGGGAAGGGAAGTGCAGGGTTGGGAAAGGGGTTAGTGTGAAGCAGAAGATGAAAGGGAATAATAAGAAGAGAGGAACTGGGAAGGGGGAAGTAGGAAAAGAGAAGGTGTGACACAGGAAGAAGGGTAACAGTAACTAGCAGTATACCTCCCAGGGTCACTATTGTGTCTGATCCTGTTTAACATCTTCACTAATCATCTGCATGATGGGGCAGAAAGTATCCTCAGCAAGTTTGCAGATGACGCAAAACTGGATGGAGGAGCCCATTCCAGTGCTCTGCCACCCTCAAAGTAAAGAAGTTCCTCCTTGTGTTTAGATGGAACTTCTTACATTGAAGTTTATGCCCATTTTCTCTTGTCCCGTCACTGGGCACCACTGGAAAAAGACTGACCCCATCCTCTTGACACCCACCGTTGAAGTATTTATAGGTGTTGATCAGATCCCCCCCTCAGTCTTCTCTACTCTAGACTAAAAGATGCAAGTTCCTCAGCCTTTCCTCATAAGAGAGATGCTCCAGGCCCCTAATCATCCTTGTAGCCCTCTGTAGCTCTTTTCTTGTTGCCCTTGATGCCCCTGACCAGTTTTAACTCTATTTGGACTTCAGCTTTCCTAACATGATTCATGGCTGTTCAGACAATGCCTCTGTATTCCTCCCAGGCTACCTGCCCTTGCTTCCACTCTCCATAGGCTTCTTTTCTGTTTTGGGTTTGTCCAAGACCTCATCCATGTTCATCCATGCAGGCCTCCTGCTTGACTTCCTCTTTTTTGGCATGTATTCTGAGCTTGGACGAGGTGATCCTTAAATATTAGCCAGCTTTCTTGGTCCCTTCTTCCCTCCAGGGCTTTATCCCACAGCACTCTACCACGCAGATTCCTGAAGAGACAATGGGCACATACTGAAATACAGGAAGATCCTCTGAACATCAGGAAACATTTTTCCCTGTGAGAGTGACCGAGCATCAGCACAGGTCACCCAGGGAGGCTGTAGACTCTCCGTCCCTGAAGATATTCAGAAGCTGTCTGGACATGATCCTGGGCAACTGGCTCCTGCTTGACCAGGGAGGGCTTGGGCCAAATGACCTCCAGAGGTCCCTGCCAACCTCCATCAGTATGTAATTTTGTAATTCTGTGAAGAGAGGAGGAGGAAAAAGAAGGAGAAGAAGGACGGGTGAAAGAGGAGGGGGAAATAGAGGAAGGGAAGGAAGGAAGGAAGGAAGGAAGGAAAGAGGACAGGAAAGGAGGGAAGACATAGAAGGACGAAGGCAGTAATGCGAGAAAAGGGAAGCTATCTGCAAAATCGTCACTAGTTATTACTTGCCAGCTTCCCTGTCATTACCAGTTGTCAATACCACTTAGTAAGCACAGCAGACGTGAATTTTATACAAGGATTAAAAGCCTATGCAGCTGCCTTTCCTGTATATTGAAAAAAACAGTTTAAAATGACAGCAATAAACAAATTAAAATATCATGGCTGCCATCTCAGGTGAAAACAACCCTCTGCCTTCCAGTGACTTGCGTGAAAGTAACCACTGCGTGATAGAAGACTGGCATAAGTTAACTCTTCAAAAGACTGCCAGCATGCTGCAAAGAAAAGGAGCACACTCTAAGTGATCTGCCAGGTTCCCTGAAAGGTTCTAGGCCAGGTGACTGGAACAGACCACTACAGGTGACATTGTAGTGGGTGCCTATTATAGGCTGCCTGACCAGGAAGAACAAGTGTATGAGGAGTTCTACAAATAGGTGGAAGGAGCCTCACATTCACAATCCTTGGTCCTCATGCAAGACCAATCTGCCAGAAAACCACTGGAGGAACAAAACAGCAGTCCATAAGCAATTCAGAAGTTCCTGGGGAGCACTGAGGACAACTTGCTGGCCCAAGTGGTAGAGGAGCTAATGAAGAAAGGTGCTCTGCTGGACCTCATAGTCACAAACAAGGAAAGGATCACTGGGGATGTGAAGGCTGAAGGCAGCCTTGGCTGCAGTGAGCATGAGATGATGGAGTTCAGGATCCTGGTTCTACATGAGGAGGGGGGTTGGGTGAGATGACTTCCAGAGGTCCCTGAAAACCTCAACCATTCTGTAATTTTGTGATTCCAGTTCAGTCACATCCTGTTGCCTCTGAAAACCCACACAGGCTGCTAAGGTCACCTCCTTCTATGTACATCTCATAAGCCTGCTATGTGAATGACTTGTAGATTTGAATTACATAATTTTTGGGGCAGGAATCATATCTTGTTTAAAAAAAAAATTTACATAAGCCACCTGTAGCTCATACGGCACTTGTCAGTTTACTAGCTCAGGCTGTTGATGGTATCTCAACATAGTGCCCCCTCACATTTTCTCAAATGGACAAAATTTAATGTTAAGGCTCCGGCACTCTAAGCATGTTTCAGAATTCCCCAAGTTGCTTCCAGGAGCACCCATTACTATAGACAGTCAACATCTGGAGGAAAAACAGGGGTCTTCATCAGAGGACCCTTGATAGCTGGCTCACAAACATGGAATTAAAAGACAGCAGGCTTGCCTGAGCCTCACTATACTAACTAACTACAATATGCAAGGCTGTCTTCCTAAAAACCACCTTCTTCTTCACACATTAAATGACCAAAAGAAAACCACACAGTTCTGTTAGCAAAACACAGAATAAAGAAAAAGAAAAAGTTGGCCTATGCCCTTCCAACTAGCGCTACAAATGACTAGCACTACAAATGTGTTCATACACAAATAATTCTTTTGATGGCATTCAGTTTCCATTGCAATGACATAAGAATATAGAAGGCTAGAGAGAGCAGTCATGGGAATGACTTGGTAACTGGGACGATGGCAAACACATGGTGAAACAGAATTCAATGGTACTGCTACTACTGCCGGGGAACAAGCTCTGGAAGCAAGAGGGGACTACTTCCATTTTCATCTGCCTGTATTCTTCAAGAGATACCAAAGTTCTGGCCCAGGACAGCTGAGTGGATACAAATCATCTCCCATAGTTTGTGCATCCCATTGTTTTTTTCTTTCTTGTAATGCTAGAGCATGAAGAAATTGCAAAGAAACTCAAATAATGTTGTACTGTTACAAAATCCTAACTTACATGGTAGACAATACCACCCAGCCAGGGAGGAGCTAACAGGCAGACCTTTTCTGCTATAGATAGGTGGAGTTTGAGCCTGTTGTCTTTGGAAGGGCAAACACTGTAGTGGGTGAGAACCCTCCTATGGGTGAGAATCACTCATGAATATTGAATTAGGCAAAATAAGAAGAAAGATACAGCTACTTATATATAAGTGCATAGAGAAAAGAAGGAATAAAAATACAGGGAAGAGTAAGAGGTTCATTGTTGTAATACCACTACACCAAGCCATTTTTAGGCCCTCCACAAACTAAACCAATACTAGTGCAAGTATTACCACTTGTGCAAATGCAGATGAATCTCTGCATCCATTAACTCCATGTAAGAAAATGCACAATTTAACATGTAATACTTCAGAAAAAAAATTCTTAATGTATTCAGCACACTAGATTTGCTTTTTGTTATTTAATGAACTTTTTTAACATGCAGAAGGCAGTCAACAGCCAAATTTGGCTTGATGAATCTATGTTTCATGAACAGCCAAAAAAATGCTGACAGATTTTCGAAGCCTGCATAATATGAACTCTGTCAACCCTGTTTTTTGATACAGATTAACAAAAGTAATTACAATTTTCTTACCTTGAGATAAAACAAATAATTATTTGCAATCATAAATGGACTATTTCTGCCAAAAAGTAATTTTAAATTTCTTTTATAATCAGTACAGTTTAGCTACTTGTAAACTAATGTATATGCCTGTGAAAAGAAAACAACAACCAAACTTAAAAGCAATATAAAACCTCTCCAAAAGAATAATAATCACACCACTAAAAAGCAAACAAGCAGGACAGTAAAGCTTAGGGGAACAGGAATGTTTTCTGCAGCATTAAATAAAAAGTTAAAACTGCATATCTGTGCTTGGCAAGAAAAAATGAAAAGAACCCCTGAAGCATTATCCATCAAGCATAAGTGAATAATGAAATAACGAATATGTCTATACCCTTGGTCCTTAATCTTACAGCAAATTATAGTATTCAAATATAGTATTTTACGCATGCAGTCTGATAACACTTTCTATCTTTCTTGGAGATTTTGTGAACGACATGATATGAAACACAATGTATTTAATGAAAGGTTTCTAAGCTGATTTCCCTACAGGTTATTTTCTTTCTTTTCTCTGGAACCCATACGAAGGATATACAGCAGGGACCAGGGGCGTATATAAAAATAAACTACCAAGCGGCATCAGAGCCGATACCCCATTCCTACAGGGGCAAGTGAATTATTAGATCTGTGTCATGAATTTTTTTTTTTTTTAATATGCCATTGTTCCCACTTGAGCACATTAAATTTTCCATATCCACTTTTAAACCAATATTACCTTTTTTCCCCCCATGGTCATAATGTTCAAAGTATACATTAAGCCAATCCAACAGCTTAAGTCACACACCAGTTATATGTAAAGTAGGATAAACTATAACCTTTTGATTTTCCTCTCTATGAACTTATACTTCAGTGCCTAAAGAAGAGAAAAGAAACAAAACAAACCAAGGTGCCTCATGGGAAAAAAATTTACTAATATTTATTTTATATTTGGTCATGAACAACATTTTATCTGACTTTGTATATTTATGAAAGTATATTACAACCGTATATATATTTTTTGTGTTATAATCAGTTTAACATATATAAGCCTTTCAAATCAAAGGTGAAAGTATTTTTGGTTTTGAAGATGTGATTGCCAATTATTTTTGCACTAGTGCACATAAACAGGAAGGACAGATTCTTAGGTATGAGTTATATATTCCTGTACAAAATAATTGTATATTCTATGAAGACTGATTCTTTTTCTAGAGAAATATACAACAACACAAGGGAAATCTTGTACCAGCAGCATAACTGAAGTGGCAAGACACAATATTAGAAAAACAGAGCTACTTTCATTACTGTGATGCTGTGTGTCAGAATGTCTCTCCTTAATGAACCTGTTTGCAATAAGACTCCGGGTGCAAAGAGGCTATTTAGAGAGCCTATTGTGTCTATAGTGAGTCCTTCAAATATCTTCCCACCATTAGACATGCCGCATTGACCAATTCTGTCCTGATTGCTGTTCTTTTTAGTATCAAGGGACATTCTTGCCCAGACAGACCGATGGATCAGAAACTGCACTTCATAAAATGTTTACACTGTACACACATTCACACAGCGATACAAGCAACAGAGTCCCAGATCACACAGCATGTTGAATGTGCCAGTGTCATCTCAAGGCTTATGACTTTCCAATATCTACAAAAGGATTTGGGTTAAACTTTGCTTCTGCTGCCTGCCTGTCATTCTAACAAAAGCCATGTTTTTTTCACCCGTTCAGAGTGTAACCAAGCCCATGGCTCACATGGGAACATTTCAGGCAAATGTTCCCTATGTCACAAATCCTTTTTGCTCAGTTGAGACCATCTCTTAATTGCTGACTGCAAAAAAGGACCACACATGTCATGCTATCAAAGCGCAAAAAATTTTGCTGTGAATAAACAAAACAAAACCAAGTCTTCCTAAAAGACTATGAATTACTGCTCTCAGTGACAGCAGCAAAGAACAAGGGACTTTTCTCAACAGTAATTACAGAAACACTTTGTTACTGCATACAGCCCTGTAAATTAGGCCCTTTGTAAGAGATTTTGTGAGGGTAGTGTGATGCAGTCTCAGAGTTCCTATCTATCAAGGCAGTGGTTTACTTATTAGCCACTAATTAATGTGCTTTATTCTCACCTTTCATGAACCTTATGTCAAACAGGCTATCCACAAGAAGCCTTTTTAGATTTTAGCTTTTTTGTGGTCTTACCATTTTGTTCTCCCAAGAATAAATTTACCTGCCACCTCCAGCTGAAGACCCTAACTTCCATGCACAAGTGAGAGAAAGCAAATGGTGTACGAAAGACCTGACTATTAGTTTACCTAACACTGACCAAAACCTATGCACGTTATGCTCGATTTAGTTCAGGATAAATCTCTGTTACCAGTTGAACACAGAAAGGTGGAGGGGAAACCTATGAGGGAGAAAAATGGGTTTTTTTAAATGCTAAAGGTGAAGCTAAAGCATAGGTGATACAGAAAACTCTCCTCCAAGTAAGAACTGGGAAACTGTATATGCTTTCAGAGAAAGTGGTAGGTGCCTAAAATCTCAAGGAAGAAACCCTAATGTCTCTAGGTTTTGGTCAATGAACAAAGGAAACTCTTCTTGCCAAGGGCAACCTGTATAAACAGATGAGGCACTGGAAGCAGGGGGGGAAAAAAGCCTTATCTACCCTATTTCATAGCTAAGAAACTGACACACAAGGATTAAAACACACATCAAGAAAGTGTATGCCACAGTGTAAAAAGAGGCTACTTAAAATAATTTTCTGCTAAGTAATAAAAAAGTGTGATACATATCACCAGTTACTGTTGATAAGTTTATGAAAAATGGTATTACGTGCAAAATGGTTGAGCCATGCAACAGGTAGAAATGGAGTTGTTCTAAAAGCAACACCCCAAAGCATGATGACCCTTTCATTCTCCTTACCTGAGTCACCAGATTGCTCTATAAAAGATGTTTATGAAATTGAAAAAGAATAGTATTTTAGGCTGAATTCTTTCCTCAAATACACTCAAGTCTCTCTGAATACTATCTGAGAGGCAAATTTTGGCCAACATATTGCATTACATACCTTATAGGCATGGGATAAATATTTTCAGAATTAGCAAAGAACCCTTTTTGTTACACTTAAGAAATTTTCTACCTGCATTCTGCATCTTCTCTCAATTGCAATTAAATCTTCCTAAGACCTGTATTTTCCATGTATAAACATGTTCTTTCAGTGTTGTGCTATCCTCACCTGAAGAATACATGCCCTTCTCTCATTCCACATGTTTCCATACTGATGTTCACCAACGGCAAGCAGGCATATCTCATATAGAAATACTTATAGGTTGCCTTTATAAAGGAAAACATTCAGAATGACATACCTGACCGTCTTATTACAAAAGAGCTAAGATGTACTCTCATGCAGCATTTCAGTTTGGCAACTCCAGCCAGACTTCCATTGTCCTCATGAACACCAGACACACTAAGATTGCAAAGCCAGTCTCCCTAGCTTGAAGTCCTCTAACTCACACGCTGCAATTTCATCTGCAACAGAAGTGTACCTTCCACTCCAGAGGCTAGTCATGAAGTACTGCTTTGTTCCACAGCAGATAATGGGGTTTCAAAGACCCCAAGCAATGTGGCTTCTGCAGTAGGTTGCCACTAGGTGCTGAAGCCAACCCTTCGCTTTTAATCATATCTATACAGTAATCACTCAAATTTCAATTGCAATACAATTCTTCTCTGACATTCTTAGTAATCTGTAAGTTTTCCAGAAACTCCAGAAAAACAGGGAAAAATGAGTGTGAAATTTGCTATACTAGACATGCTCAACAGGTATACTGTTTTGGGAGAGGAAGGGGGAGGGCTTGTTGGGGGTTTTTTTGGTTTTTTTTTTTCCACAGCAACTAAATCTAAGTTAGCCCCTTTTCTAAGTGGCCAGTCTAAAGTTTCCTTAAGACTTCCACCACAATTTCACTGGGTCGTTTTATTAAAACACCTCAGCTGTGTGTGACTTCATGTACAAACTCCGGTGTCTTCTCTCCTCCCTTCCTTCTTCCCTCCTCTCCATACCAAAGCAAGAAAAGGGAGTATCATCTGGTCTCAGTTGTGAGCACTAGAACTTTCTCAATAAGGCAATTGAGAACAGAAGGGTCCCGTGTAAAACACCACTTAACTTCCTCTCTAAATATCGTATCTAGTTAAATAGAAGTTCTTCAGACATGTCATATTTAATCACAGAATTTAAATACAATTTGCCACTTTCCATTGGATTTCCTCATATATAGCAGGAAAGGAAGTAATCTTAGGTGGTACACTGATGTCCTCTTCCGGAGCTGTATTACCAGCTCTGTAAGGGAGGTTACCCTGCTCCCTGAATAGCTACTAAAGCCATTTTTCATTCACATCAGACAAATAAAAGCAACCCCCTCCACCCCCAACAGCCAAATTAATTTAAACCTGGATAATTTAGCTTGAACTAAATGTGACAGCATTGATACAAATTGTTCCACCAGCAACATGGTGGGGGAATAACAAGTAACCTGTTCTGCATACAGAGACAGAGACAGGAGACATCTGTCCAGAGCTGTAATTCTTAGAAATAAAGCATGTATCTGATATGGCTGAGACATCACATCTTTCTTTTATTACAATTGATGCTGAAAGGCACTTTTTATGAACAGACAGAACCTGTCTGTTATGGCACCTTACGACTTCTAGCTCTCAAGTGCCACTGCAGGAGGAAAAAAGTCAACAGACTTAATGAATTGGTCATACCTTGTCCACACAGAAATGCTAAATTATTTTGTCTTTCCTATGTATTCTTACACACAGAATAAAAAACATTCTTTTTGGCAAACTAAAACTCAACAAAATTCAAATAAGTGAGTTTTCACAAGAATAGGACACTGATAAAACAAAACACAGATATTACATGTAGTTAGTACATCACTGGAAAGTGAAATACAACCAGAAATCAAGTAATAAATACTGTAATGACTTAAGTATAGAACTAGCAAATAAGCAGATGGAAGGTGCAATTAAGGGAGACAATTAGCATCAAATTATGCCATATTTTCTGAACTTCGTTTCCAAAGATCAAATTCAGATGTTGTGTGTACTCATAGTCTTTGGAAGAGTAAATAAAACATTCTGCGCATTGCACTCCATAAATCTCATACTTAACTTACCATACAAATTAAATCCAAACACAAACATAATTGTAAAACCTCCTCCTTTCCCACAAAGCAATCATACAACCAAACCAATCAGCATGTCAAAATTATGAATGTCAATGCTTTAGTTTCAAATAGAAATTATTAAGCAAAGATTTCATTAGTGAAAGTGAAGTATAACTGGTTCTTGGGTACAAGAATGTCTGAAAAATTCACATCAAACTGTGTCTATATATACATTAAAGTTTTAATAGACAGCAGTTTGCAAATCAGCTGATGAGACTCTTGAGCTGCATTGCTGCTGTCCCCGTGGTAAAACCTGTCAGATTTCAAGAAGTATTGCTTCCTGAAGTTAGCCAAAGTCTTACTGAAGGTCTCCTCTTTGGTATCCAGAGATTTTTCTAACAAAATAATGTCAAAAAGCAGATACCTATTTTCATCTGGCATACCTTGTCCATGTCCTTTCTGGTGTATTTGCCTAGTATATATACAAATAAATATAGAAGATAGTAGTTATCATAAAAGTATTTTTAATTGCATTTCTAAAGTATTTTTAATTGTATTTAATAAAAAGTCTCAATTTTTCTTTCATGAAGAGACCAATATGCATTTAAAAAAAAATTCTGATGCTGTGAGAATTATCAGGACAGAAATACACATCTCCAGACACAGGGAATGAACTTTTCTGAACCGATGCTTTCTAAGGTAACAAGTTCTAAATTCTATGCAGATCAAATTGGTATCTTGCTTTTCACACCTAAAATAAATTCTGATAGTTTTACAAACAGCAAACTGAACCAGAGTCCAACCCAGAATATAATATTGTAAGCCTTTTTACACAGCAGGATGAAACACTAAATTTCAAGAAATATTTTAGACAGTTTCTTAGTTTCTCAGTCACATTTCTGCATCCTTTGACGGATGTGAAGTAAGTCTCAGCCATTAGCAGAAACAGAGAATGGTGTTTGTTTTGTTTCTAAAGATGTTATAAGAAGAAAAGGGGGCACTCCACCTTCTACAGGAAAAAGAAATAAAAGGAATACTGTTTTTTAACATATGCAGTGTATTTCTATAAGGCATCCATCGGCACTGAAGAACTCTACGCTGTAGTGCTTGATAAAGCACTCTTTTAAAGAGCAGGTGTCTTCTTTACAATGCAGTGGACCTCTTTGCCCAGGCCGCTGCCATTGAGAATAGTTTTATTTTCTTTCCATCTGATTTAACAGATGTCTTATGTACTTCACCAGCTCAGCTATCTAGCCCATATAAGTTATAACCCCCAGACACATAAACACTTTAGGAGAATGGATAACAACACAAAGACCAACGTTTTAACTGAGAGCTTGTCTACACATTCAGCTATTTGGGAATAAAAATTCAAGGACAGCAATTGCAGAAAAACTGTTCTTGAATGATTCAGTTCTTTCTATGAAGATACTTGCTCTAGGAATGGGGAGTCAATCTGGAATACTCACTTCTATAATACCAAATGTTAATAACTTGAGTATAATAGATAACTAATCCTATCTCACACTTCACTAAAACAAATAAATTTTAGGTATAGACATACCATTAAGGAAAGCATCTTGAATACTTTCTATGAAGCCAGACCATGCTACAGGGTAAAATTTTTGTACAAGACCAATCTGGAACAATTTCTTCATGCACGGGAAGAAAAAGTGAAACAAAAACCCTGTAAAAATAAAAATGTAAAAAAAAAAAAAGTAAAAAAAAATAGAAATAAAAAATTCAGACTTTTAAGGAAACATTTTATCGTCACAGTAACAAAAGAAGGATTCTTGCATTGATAGCTGCCTTGCTCAGAAAGCGGTCTTGGTGAAGTGATGGCAAGTCGAAAATAGATTTTGACAGACAGACAGAAAGTAGTAATGGATTTGAAAGGCAATGCTGTGAAACTTGTCGAACCAGAGCAACTCCCATATCATTAAGAGAGATTCTTAGTTTGAAAACAACTTGCTACTGCAAGATATCCATCAGCTGCGAGGCTATCTTGACATGGAATACCACAACACAGAGTTATACTATTATAAAGGGCTGAAGCCTCATTACTACGGAGAGTTTTAAGAATTGTACTATAGCTGGAAAGTAAAGTCTTTTCATTCCAAATGGTTATTTTTGCCCTCCTAACACAGTTTAGTTCATGTGATTCAGAGCTGGGTTAAATCTTGTATAATATTTGGATTTTTCTTTTGCAGAACCATATGCTGACTAGGACTTTTTTTTTTTTTAGTCCTTTATCTGCTAAATGACAATGACAAAAATTATCTAAATAAAATTATTCTAGAATGGGAGACTTCCCTTTGTTTATCAAATGCAATGGCAATTTCAAGAATAGCCCTGAGCAATCTGCTATAGGTGGCCCTGCTTGAGCAGAGGACTGGACAAGATCACCTCCACAGGTCCCTTCCAACCCCAACCAGTCTGTGATGCTGAGGCTAGTTTCCTTAGGTCTGAAAACAATGGCTTCATGAGGCACATGAGGATTTATAAACTGAGCATAATATTTTCAGCTACCTACTGGTGAAGGTGTTTCTGTAGCACAAAACCTGTCTTCAAGTTTCTTGATGTAGTAAAAAAACCTCCTGATCAGGATGGCTGGACTTCTATGCTTCCAGAAGAAAGCTCTTCTGACCTGGGCAACTGGGAGGGAAGGAGCTGGCTTTCTAAGATTTATCTTTCATTCATATAATGTGTGTGAGAGAAGCCCCTTTTCCGTACAGTAGAAAGTTTAAACCTCAAATGTTCTGACTGCTATTCTGGATGGGTTGTCTTAATAGGCTAAAAGTTGTAATATATTAAAATCAGGAAATTCTTCTCAAGTAGCATCCAGTGTTCATGAGTATGGCTCATCAAGGAACAAAAAGACCCACAGAGGCATGTGAAAGATCTGAACAGAGAATGTGGCACCACAAAATCTCGGGCAGGCAGAAGTTATGGGTATAATTTGACCTTAGTGTCCCCCAAAAGTAACATCAAATTCAAATATTATGATGCAGGAAGAATAATACCAGTGACTGACTAAAAAGCTCCATCTACTTCTGCATGGTTAGTAAAACACAGTAATTGATCCAGATCTTTCAGCCCTGACATAGGACATATTCTTTTCATTGAACAGTCAGGTCACCCTCAGAGTCTTCCTTAAATCAAAAAGTGGCACCTATGTTGAGCCCCTGCTCTCTATCAAAATACATACATATATATTTTAAACCAAATTCTCACCGACCTGTCTTTCAAATGATGAAATATCAACTATATGAGCTTCATGATGCTCTTAGATGAGTAAGATTTTCAGCAAGACCTGCATTTTTAAGAGGAATTAGCCCTACACTGATTTCACTATGAAGCTTCAAAGGGATGGCACCCTGCAAAGCACAAAGAGATGCACTGTAGTGTCAGACCAAGTTCAGATCCATGTAGCTACAGTAAGTGCTGATTACATGAAGTGTTATATTACCTATTACTATTTGAAGAATTTCGTAGACCAAATTTGCTATTGGTCTGTACAATGCAGGAGGAGCTATACTGTATGGCATAATTTTTTTATAGTGTTAAGTACTGTAGTATACTGAATTATGGACATAACATCTAAAATATTACATATGAACTGAATCTTAAATTTACCATTGCTTTTTCAGAATCCTACAGTAAATCACTTCACAGGATATATAACACATATTTAGGTACAGATATACACAAAAATATCTTATGGCAATGCAACTGGCAAATGAAATAACTTTATGTTGCATTATCAACATACTAAATATTAAGAAAATGTTTTCAGAGGAAAACATTGTTTTCCACTGACACCCCACCACCACCACTTTCCATTCAGTAGTATTTTTTCTTTTCTGAAAAAGCTAGTAACACACCAATTCTGTTGATTTCAGTAAAGAAACATCAAGGATGAGTTTAATTCGCCTGCTAGCCATAATAAAACAGGATAACTTAGTTTTATTTTAATGCCATTTAGAGGACAGCTTTCTCATGAGTTGCCCATCAGTAAACCCAAATAAAAAATACCATACAAATCAAAGTTGCTTGCCCAAATCTTATGTCTTGTCATGATCCCATTTCCATTTATACTATTGCAGCATTTAAAGTCCTCAATCACAGTCCCAGTACAGTAGGCAGTGTAGAAAATGTAAACAAAAATCAATTCTAAATTAAGTAAGCATCACTCCAGCTTAAAAGACATAAAAGCAGTTTAACTGGATCACTGGAAATTCCCTCTGCATAAAAGGAATTTCCACAAGTGCTGCAGAATTAGCTCATGGTAGTACTGTACCATGCTCTTCAAAGCCTCAAGCATGGGAGGGGTAGTTCAGGAAATGTAAGTGTTGTCATGGACGGCTAGAGGCCAGCATAAACTAACCCTTCACATCACACTAAAAGCCAAAATGGTCCATGACAGACCAAGAAGCGGAAGGCAGACAAGTCTCCTCTGTTAGTCTCTGCTCCTCCCATATTTGCACTGAATTTACTCAGACTACAGGATTGCCCTTGCATTGCCCAGTTGCCCCACAAATTAAGGAAGAAAACATAACTCTATAGAATACATTCGATTCTTACACCATAATTCAAGAGAGGAAGGATGCAAAGGGTAACAAACCAGTAAGAAATTTTAAAATGACAAGTTTCTAAGGACAAAAGAAATAGTAGGTGACCGAAGTCAAGAATTAACTTTAAAGGAACAACGCATGGAAAAAGAATTGACTTGTTTCAAAGATGTACTAACAAATGTCTAATGGAACAGCATTCTTTTTAAGGAGACAAAAATCCCAAGATGACTAAATGGCAAAAGTAAAGAGGCAACAGAAGAAATATTGATGAAAAATGCGGTGTAGATGCAACTAAAACCATCAAGAAGAAATGATTTAAAGGAAAAATACATGTTGGGAGCTAGACTGAGTAAAAAAAGAAAATTGCACAGGAGAAAAGCAGAGTATCAGAGGGGACAGCAAGCAATATAGTGAAGAATAATAAGGCTTTCTACAAATACATAAAAGGAAAGAAGACAGTAAAGGATAAAATGAACGCATTAAAGTATAAAACAGATGCTTAGATACAGGATGATGCAAGGTTGATGGCAGGATTAAACACCTCCTTCACAGGCATAATTCTCTTCAGGAATTGTGAAGAAAATATTGGGAAACATGAGGCAAATACTGGCCTCCCAGATCAATTAAGTAGCAACATGCTGTTTTTACAGCTCACTACAAGTTGGTACAGACAATTGTAAATTAATATACTGTTTCACATTGGAATCATCTGCTGCAGTATGGACTGAGAACTCATCACTTCCTCTGCCTTTTATTTGGGGTTTCACGTTAATCAGATGTAAACTGATCAATCGACTGCAAGTAGCCTATCCTGTGATTATTTTTTGTAACAGATATAATTTCAACTCCATCTGCAGTAGGACGGGATGTCTTGGTATAAGGGATTATACAGTAAAAAAGTCAAGATTCTAATTTCATACATAAGTATATTCATTGGAAACTGCTCAATTATGAAATTTAGTCAAGTTTCTCAAAGCATAACTAAATTAATACATGAATGGACTTAAAGGAGCACATATGCATAGATTTTAGCAAATTTACTTTAAAAAATCACTTAGTAGGATAGAATAACTTCAGCATTAAGGTCATAAAGTGAACAAAACAATAGCTACTTAAAAAGGGAAAGTGAGTATTATTGCTGTCAGTTTTTTGGAGAAAAAGTGACCACTGAGGTTCCAGATTCCACACTATCAAGTCAGTTTAGCCATATTTTAAAGATGTCTAGCATCATGTTAGTATTAAAATGCCCATTTTTAAATGTTTTATTGATTGACGAGTGTGTCTTCAGGACCAACTTATTCCCATTTCAAAAGTACAATGAAAAAGGTGCAATGACAAAATATACAGAAGATGACATAAGGAAAAACGTTTCATACAAAAATAGATCTATTGAAAGACAAAGGAAGTTATTCAGGACACATCTGTCCAAACAGCAAGTCATGACTAGTACATACGAAGGTTGCTCAGAAATTTCCTATGAATTCCACCAGAAGGCTGTAATGACATCTCTGGAAGTTCTGGGAAAACATGCTATCCCAAGTTCCAGTTCCCACTTCTTAAAGGGAAATGGAGGTGGTGACACAAGCTCTGTTCACTTCGCCAGTCCCAACAGGTCTCTCTGAGTTGGCACCACCAGAAGTCTGCCACACTTACTTGGAAACACCACGTTTCTCATTTTGCTGAGATGAGAAAACCAGCTAATCATCCACTGGAGACAGAGAGGTTCATAAGGCGAAATGAGGATCCTAAGGAAGCAAGGGAGGAGCCAATGCAAAGACAATAATGGAAGAAAGTGAAGCAGACAAAAAAGATAAGAGGAAATGGATATAAAACAGTGGAAGACCTGGTAAACTGGGTAACAACAAAGGAGAACAAAGTGAGAGGACAGGACCACAGACAAGAGGCACAGCACAGTTCATTTACTAATGTTATTTCTTAGTAGTTTCAGTACCAAAATATTCTGATAAACCTCAAATTAGGTGATTGAGTGGAGAAGACAAAATGAAAACATTCCTTTGCTTCACTGGGATTTCAGATGAAAGAAAGGCGCAATCTCTACATTCAAAAGATTGAGTACATTTACATCTTCTGACAGGAGGAAAAACATTTAACTATTTTTAAAACAATTCTTTTATATTTGGTATGTATCAAGTTCTACTGAATAACAAAAAAAGGGGACATAGAAAGGCAGAGAGACAAACAGACAAGTTTTTACAAAGCAAAAAGGTAGAAATGCAAAGACTGGGCAGTTAAAGGGGATAAGACATGGACTGATTTAAAAATGGGTTCCATTATTATTCTTTCTCAAAAGAACACAAAAAATATGAATCCATTTATACAGTCTGAGCAGCACACACATAGCTTTTCCCTGAGAGATGAGGAGTGAGTATGACACTTGTGAGTGTTTCTCCATAATGCAGTGTGCTCAGATGTAGCCTGACTTGCACCCTCCTTCTGGCACGTACCTGCTGCACAGGGCACAGCTGGCAAGTGTCAGTGGTGGGTGCGAGAGTCCAGGGCAATCAGTACTGGACGAGGTCTGGGATTACCCTGAGCAGGCCCCAGCTGGCTCTGCAATGGACAAAACAGACCCACCACTACACACCGAACTGTGCCCACCAGTTTATCCATAAAGATGCCTAGCATTACCTTAGTATCTGAATGCCCATTTAAAAATGTTTTACTGATCAATGAGTGTGTCTTGAAGATCAGCTTAATTTTGACCCACCACCCACATAGTGCCTCTGTGAAAACGTTTCAGAAAGGGAGGTACCAACTATGGGAAAGAGAGACATTGGAGAAAAAGAGGAGACACTTGAACAGGGCAGGAGCAAAGAGGCACCTAAGCATGGCTGGGAAAAAGAGATTCCTGAGCAGAGGCAGGTCAAGGAGACATCCAACAAGAGACACCCAACTAGCAAAGAGATGCCTGAGCAGGAAGAAAAGGGAGACACAGGAGGAAGGACAGCTCTGAGGGGACCGCAGCCTGCAGAGGATCCCATGCCCAGGCTGCTGAGTATGAAGCAAGGATCAGCCAAGCCGAAGTAACCACCCCACACCTGCCTCAGTCTCCTGCACTGCCATCACCTCACCGAAGGGACCGACAGTGGCATGGGGTGAGGGGACTGGAGACCAGCGAGGGGGGAGCAGAGGTAGTTGGAGGGCAGCTGAGTTGCACTTCTCCAAGTGTTTGTTTAAATGTTTGTGTTTGTTTCTCAATATCAGAGTCCATAATAAAAAGCTAATGACAATTGGCAATAAACTAAAATAAGTGAAATTCCACAAATTGAGACCGATAATTTTTTTTTTGGCTCATGACATCTTGCTACCAAAATGCAAACAAACAAAAATATCAGTAAGATTATAAAGCACTGGAAATTTTGTCACTCAGCTAGATGTAAACAATTATACCTTATTACTACCATAGAGGCATAATTCTCATTTTAAAATGTAGTGTAGAATTATAACTTTAGTTTGCTGGAGGATTTTCAAGGATTAAAACTAAGGACGTCCTCAGAATATTTTGTCCTACTGTTCCATGGAATATCCTTCTCACATCAAAGCATTAAATGGGAAAACCATGGTGGGAAGGAAAATTAAATTTAGCAACAGAAACATCATTGCTTTGCTGTGCACTGCTGTATAGTTACAATTTCCCCAGGTCCAATAGACAGAATAGGTTTTCATGCACATCCTGAACCAAAATAAATTATAACTAATCTTCATTAGTGACTAGTAAAACTAGGATCATAACATCAAAGTGAACAAAAATTCATATATAGTATAGCTACACTAGCTACAGATGAATTATGTCAGGAATTAACTTAAACTTAGATATATACTTTTTTTTTTTACAGTAAGAATCAATGTAGTTTGTGTTAACCTTCACTTCTTCATTGTAATGATTCTGGATATTATACCAGGTTTTCAGGCAGTGATAAATAATATAGACTATGAAGCAATTATCATTCATCATTTGGCAGGCAATATTTAAAATAAAAACAGATGTTGTTGAAGATATTTCAGTACAGGTTTTTAGTCTGAATTAGTATTATCCACTTGTAAATCTCAGTTGTTTCTGAAATCTGTAGATATGTATGTATGTGTACATACACAAATACACTACCATTGCCACAGGCACTAACTTTCCTATATACACATAATCTCTCATAAATATGCATGTACAGGATAAGTACTGCAAAGTTAGAGGGACACCACTCCAAAGGCAATACAAGACTATTAGAGCAAGGTGGGAGAACGGACAAGAAAATAGACGAGGGAGGACCTAAGGAGGAAAAAGAGGAAAACGGCTTCAGGTTGGGATATCCAGCCTGTCCCTCCTGAAATACTGGTTCATTCCACAGCAGAAACAGTCATTATCTTCTTCCAAGTACTGACACAAATGCCTACTGTCTTCCACTATTCCCTTTCTCTCTACCAGGATTCACCTATGGAGGCATTGGAACAGAGAAGATATTAAGAAACCATACCCCTAACTACATTAAACACTACTGTCAGCAGGAGCAGTTTAGTTCCCACATTTCTAATGAGAACACAGATGAGACCTCAGTTGGAGCTGAAATTTAACAGAGAACTCTACATAATCATGTTTATAAGAAGCCTATAGAATGGTTTTTGATCATAACTACATTTACTTGGATATGCTTTTCTGCAAAAAGGTGTCAGGTCTCAGATTATTTCCTGTGCAAAATGGTCACCATCTGTCATCACAGACAATGGCTGCCATTTCTCTATAGTTAACTCACATGCAAGAATGAGGCTATCTTTCATAGAAGTGATTACTTCCTCCAATTATTTTCAAACTGAAGCAAAATGAAACCATTATCTCTCTCTAGTTTAGAGATATGGCAAGATACTATTAAGATAAAAAGACAGTGAATATTTGCATATGCAAAATTAGAAGAATAGGATGTAGATTTATAATACTGAACACGGGAGCTTGCAGGATTGTCCTAACTTTGTCATGCTGCCTACTTACAGCACCATCTCCATACCACCAGCTTTGGCTTAAACCTATGTTCTTTCACTGTTTTCTGCCTCAGACCTACGCTGCCTCAGACCCCAGCATCTTATTTCCCTTCAGAGAGATACATGCTTTTCTTACACACTGACTGAAGTAAAGTAAATCCATTTGCATATTTCACTGTCTAATAATTTCATTGTTTCCCCATCTAAGGATCCTAAGGACCTACAAATGGGAGGCTGACCTGAAGGTTACTCCATCTTTCCAATGACTAGATATTACAAGAGCAGACTAGTATTTAGTATCTTAAATCAGGAAAGTGAGCAGCAATTTATATTTGAGTCACCAATTACGGCAGCATAACTTCAAAGGACGGTAGCATGGCTCTGCACAACTATCAGTGTTCAATAAAATCCACAGAAAATAACTTATAACTGTGACACAATCTTCTGAATATGGACTCACTCACACATCATAAGAGTAAGTCCGATTCCATGTGTGACATGTCCAAGTCAGACAAGTATACATGCGTTAATCTCATTTTGAAGTCCAATAGCCATTCCTCCCCTCCACCCCCCCAAGCATACATTATTGTATGTATACTTCTTAAACAGCTAGGTTTAAAAAACCCAAGCCAATATCCTTCTTATCACAGGACTACCAGCTTGTACCACCAATGTAATCTATTTTACTAAGTCTTGTAAAAACTAAATCACATCTGTGTAAAGGCATTGGCCACAGATTTAAAAAGTGGGAATTGTTATCTTCAATATATCAGCACCTAAAAATTCATCAGTGTTGCAAACACACAACTATAACTGTAATGGTGAGTCATGACAATATTAAATGGGTAGTGTAGTAATTTCTCTGCAGATCAGATACACGCCTGAAAGGATCTTATAAATACAACAGTATTTCTGTACAGCCTACTGATAGGTGAACATAGTTTAAAACTTTGCCAGTGCAATTCTATTCCTCATAGCACACTGATTTTACATGTCCTATGGCCCCTCCCCAAGCAGCCACTCTAGCATGTAAATGAAATACAGTCTAACAAGTTTTAAAAAATATTTTTTTTATATTATGTCCTTTAAATATGTTGTTAGTGAAACTGTGTTTTCACGTAAAGTACAGAAATGGTTTTAAAATATTTTTATGGTAGATTTTAGAAGTTGCAGAAGAAAATAACTGCTGTGAATCATATTTTGAATGTGGCTATTTCACCACAAAGAGCAGATTAAATAAAACAACATGAAATAACATAGCTAGAAGTGACCTGATCAGGTGAAGGTGATTCGAAAGCCAGGTCTCTACTTCCCAACACACTTCAGAACTACATAGCTTCTTTGCTAATCAGGTCATTACGCTTTTCCATGTATTTTTCAATTAACCTCTCTACTGCCTTCATGTGTTTAATTGCCACTTTAGATGTTGCATAAATGATGTGGGGAAAGCCTTAAATAACTTCTCTGACCTAGTATCTCTCCATTTTTTGTAATGATAGCTCTTCTTTAAGGTCTGTCTAAACTAAATTCCGCTTGCCTTGTGATAACTGCAGCCACTACTGTTCTGCAGGAGAATCAGACAGACAGACAAAAACCAGTATGTATCTTCCCCATTGAGTCCTCCCCTGCCTTTTGAACATATCAGCAGGGTGCAAATCACTACAGCATTTCCTCTTAAACAGAACCACCAAGAACTTTACACAGCTCCATGGAGAGCCAGCAGCCTCCAAAGTCACTGTAACTGCAACAGTTGGCTAAACTAGAAAGACAGAAAAAGCTTGCTCTTCAGTGCTCTGTGAACTAATTTCATGCTCTTAGCCTGCGTATACCTGATAGACAAGGCTTCACATCACTACAACTTACACAGAGGTCAACAACATCATAATAAGATTAAAACACTCAGGTTTCATTTTCTTCCACAATCTAGAAGCAAATCTACTGATGTCTTCCTCTTTTTTCCACAAGTACTGTTTATTCTCTCAATCTCTTGCTAGGAACATACGCTAGAATTTTCACTACCTAAATTTTCACCACCATGCACAGAAGCAATAAATATAAACCATTTATTACAAGGAACAATGAACAACTGAATGGTCAAAAGAATGAAAGTAATCCTTCTCTCCTCTCCAACTGTATCTGTCCTCCCTTTTACAGGGTTGTCATGTAGCAGGGAAAGAGGCAGGGGACGCATTCAGGCATTGTTGGGTCACTTCACTAGCAGCAGAGAGACTGCAGAGATTTTCATTTGTTAGTTTCATGATCACCAAGTTTATCTGAAGATCACTAACCCCGATTCTTCCGATTCTGTGAGACTCTAACAATCAAATTATGGCATTTACATTTGAAGTTGTTGATTACTCTTAATTAATTATGGAACAAGAACCACATCGATCTCAATATTTCAGCACTCCCTTCAGGGGCTTGTGAAACTACCAGGAAGAAACAGGCGCTTGATAGGCAGTAACAGAAGCACATATCTTCAGACAGACTCAGGGCAAACCTGCAAATGCTGAGTGGCTTCAAGAACAGATGTCAAACAAGTTAGTGTATCAGGGCACCTGATTTTTCCCCTTGAATTCAGTGCCTGTCTATCCTTCACTGGCATTTTTTAGAGAAACTAACACTCAGGCAAGCTCTGAATGAAACTCATTCTGATCTTGAAATGATTACACTTGCTTTTGTACAGCAATTTTCCTAGACTAATACATCCTGTTACAGTGGGATTAAGCAGCTGGACGTAGACCATGCAATGTAACATGGAAGCTGCATTGCTTTCAATACCTGATCTAGTAGTTCAGAATTACTACACTGCCCTGCATTCCTAATGAATCACAACTACACATCCCTGCATTGTATCATATAGAGATACATTAACTACACATGAAAAAAGTAGCCTATACGGTTAAAAAACACATTAAAGGGCATCTTTACTTCTAAATCGCATTTCTGAGCCCATCCAGGTTGTTTTCCTTTATTGTAGCTTGAAGTAACAGATTTAAAGAAAAAAACTATAGCTTCACTGGCCAAACAGCACTCTGAAGAAGTTAAATTCATTTCATCTCCATTTCTTGTCTTGCTGAAGGAAGGAATCTACCTTGTTTGTAGATGGTGGTAACACAGGTGTCTAATCAAACAAACAGACATTGTTAAACTGACTGGCATGCAAAGCAGGAGATGGTATATGTGTTATCTTCTGTAGCTGTAGGAAGTTACCAGGAGTCTTCTCCTTGTATTTTTAGTGTATGTATTTGGTCTCCCAAGCTTAAATGAGACAACAACCAGTGAATCTCAATGCCAACTCAGGAAAATCCAAGTCATTCACCTTGCCTTTGAAAAATAATTATCACCTTCCCATATTAAGAAAAAAAAATCTGAAAGTTGGCTAAATTTCTGGCTGTAATTTTAATCTAAAAGCTTTATATGATTTTTTTTGTAAAGACAGGTACTTCCCTGCACATATGGTAAGTGAACCCATATCCCTGCATTAGGGCATCTCAGAGCATTCAAGTCACTCAGCTGGGCATTTTGACTGTAATTCATTCCCCTCCTTAATCCAAAGACAGTTCACTGTCATAATTAACACCCTGACTAACATTAAACAACTACCTGGAGGCACTGTAGCCTACAAAGCACAAATTGAATGAGCACTAGGAAGAAATGCCCTCGAGCTTTAACATAAATTGATTTAGCTAAAATGGTGAAAAGTAAGCACAAACCTTCTTGTGTTAGTTTAAAGGTAACAGTGGTTTAGCTCACGCATTCAGGCTTATGAGCGCAACAGACAAGCCTGCATTGCACGGGTCTAGAACAGGCACAGCTTCCACACGGAAATTTTTTATCCATTTATGGCACAATCATCTCTTTGGTTCAGTGGTTTCCAAAGCATGGCTCTCGCAGAAGGTTGTGATAGTAACCTGCAAGCCACTCTCAATGCTCATTTTATCGAGTTTTTATCAACGAACACCAGTGGGCTGGCAGCTCTCACAAAGGTGGAAGCATTTGATCTAATGGTTATAAAAGTTTTGAGAGCCGCTGCTCTAACTAGTCTTACACAACCTCATGCATAGACCAGGCCTACATTTACCATTGTGTGTTTTATTAACCAAAGCTTCCCACTGAATCTGCAAGAGAAAAAACAGGTGAGTGACATTCTAACACTGGAATTCTGTAGCAGTCCTCAGGAAATAGGGCTTAAACTAGTTCACTTTAAGGAGTCCTATCACAAATGCTACCATTATAGCCAATATTAGACTGGATTTTTGCAGAGACTTCTAGCAGAAAAGAAAAAAAAAAAAAAAACAAAAAAATTAGTGGGGGAACTCAATTCAGGTCTCAAAAGTTGGCTTTGAAATCATAGTGGAAACATACTGTAATACCAATGATGTCAATGTTGTCGAAAACATCTGTTTTGTGATTATGTAGAGGATGTCAGGCTACAGCATTCTTTCTGATGCTTTTCCTGATAACAAGACTTGCTCCCAAGTAGTAGTGCAATGAAATAGCTGTCTTCTTATAGAAAATAATGTTCCCAAGTTACTTACAGGTTAAGCAGTGAATGCAGACTCCAGAAGACATTAATAAATATAACTGTATATAAAAGCCTAGTAAATTAAGATTCTTACAACAGGATTCTCCAGCCGCTACACCTTTCGAAATGAACTGTAAGGTGATTCTAATGCTAGATATTAAAATGGACAGATTTCGTGAAACTGGCTTTCATACTAGAATTTCATCTTCTTATTTTTAAAAATGGCACATATACATATATTTAAATGATGCAATATTCTCAAGGAAGTCTACAAATTATCTTGATTCAGCTGCGTGTCTGTGCTTTTTATTACTTTTAAAACGAAAGGTTCATAAAAAACTTCTGTTAACTCACAGGAGTTAAATCATGTAGATAACCAGAGTCAGTACAACGTCCATCAACTTTACTTATGTGGACTCATTACTACATGTGCATGCTTAGTATCCGAAATAAAATGACTGTCTTCTGCACCCCTCCTGCCCAAATAAAATTTGCCATCATTCATTTCTTAGCCAAACACACTCAAGGAGATTCAGCATTGGAGCCGTTAGAGTGCAAATATATTAGCTGTGACTTCAGCAAGTGCCTGTCATGTTGAATAGCATAAGAAAGAGAGATAGTAATTATTGCCGAGAACCCATTAGAGGGCTCCTTAGTAAAACAAGCTGCTGGAGCAAACTAATGGACTAACAGTCCACTGCCATGTCTTTTCCTATTTCATTTAGCTGCATGTCACTCCTATCAAACCATCTGACACTTGCAACACAGGCAGGCTCAGTACAATTAGCAGGATCTGCGACTCTGTGTGCCCTTTCACTAAAGCTGCAATAAGCAGCAGCATGTGCATGTAGCAAGATATGATTTCTTGACTGTTTATAGAGCACAAATTTAAAAACTCTAAGAAAATAACATACACTGTCCTCACTGCACTGATCATAGCTCTAGGTTCTAGCTTCCTACCAAGCACAGGTTTTGGAGGAGGGGAACACACTGTTCTTTATCTTCCATCTCTTTCTGAGATGGCACTGGCAAAGCTTAACAAATACAGTTAAAGCTGTACAAAGAGGTTGACATTGGAAAATGTGGTTCTAACAATATATTTTAAAATGTCATAAGCTGCTGACACTGAAGTTCATGGCCAGCTGCTAAAAACTCTGCAATGCTCCCCACCATATATTTCTCTTTCATAAATATTCACTTCAAGAATTTCAGATACTGATTTTCAACACATACCGTACTTACCAACAGAAAAGAATGACTGAAGAGAAACTACCCACCAAGATTTAAACTGTAACATTTAGATTTTGCCCTGCAGAAGAGTTAGGCTAAGCAGTAATATAACAATTTCCTTTTATGAGATAAGCATGGACATATATAAGACATTCTGCTTTCCTATCCACAATTATTTATCTATTTTCATAAAGGTCATGTAATGTCATTCAAATTCCCATCAAAGAAGCTCTATTGCTACTTCCTTAATTTCCCTAATTATTTTTCCTCATGTACACCGAGGGTTCAGTTGGGAGGAATCAGTATTTCTAAGACATCGGGATTCAACGGGCAGTATCCTGCCCAGAGCACACACAGAGCAGCTCCCCTGAGCCAGCGAACATGACACAGACACATCAGTCTGGCACGTGCCACCTTGGCTGCTGTCCCCCTGTGTGCATCCAACTCCACTGCTGAAACAATGCCAGCTTTCATTCTAGTCCACTTCAGAAACCACAGCAAGAAGGATGAAGCTTCAACAATTTTTAATAATACTTTCTTTTATGTACTCTAGCAGATGAGAGCTTTCTTTTTCCCTCTTTTTTTTGTAACTGTATATAAGAACGACTCTGTTCAATAGTTTCTGTTACTGGCAAATGGCAAAGTTCCCATTTCATTTTATTTTGATGTGTGTGTTAAGTCATGACAGGTATCCATCCTTGCCAACTAGCTCTAGCATGAAAATGAGGCCCAGGAGACTAACACTATTTCAAGTAGTAAATAACACCAATGGAATTTGAAAGAAAAAGATAAGACTATATTTTCTGTTAAAGAATACCCAGATACAAGAAAGCATTGTCAGACAACACAGACCAAATTAGAGCTGGTCTAATTATTAGAGACAATCAGTTACTCTCAGCTAATAACGAGAAAAAAAAAAGTATGGTTGATAAACTGGGAATTATGAACTTGATATTACTGTTATATTGGTTTCCAGAAATCAACTCTGCTCACTTTTACCCAACATCAATCTGATCAGATCTTGACCTGTGCTACCACATTGCCCCACAGGCACTGAGCTCTCTGTCCCCTGCATTTCTGCCATCACCCACTGCATTTCCAAGGAAAAGATAAACTGCAACATGGTCTTGTCCAGTGGTGGCACTTACTCTACATCCATCGGGCTCAAACAACATGCGATGGAGGAATAAAACTACCAGTGTGTTTCAGGAGAACAAAACATAGAATGAAACCCTGCTCCTACCTGCCAGCCCCAACAAGTTGCAGCCAGTATTAGAAAGTTAGAGAAAGCCCGAGGAGGACTCTCTTGAAAGTTTATAACACAATTTGGAGAGTTTATCTACACCAGGATGTTTCTGGGCACTCTAGTAATGGCTAGATCTCAGGTCTCTTCTCTTCACCAAATGGGAAGAAATCAATGGGAATATCTATAAAATAAGCTTATGAGAGGGATTTGGCCCCCTGATCTCAATTCTGGGATGTTCCATTCATCTGGGAATTAGTGTTTGGGGGAGTTAATGCACATGGCTCCCATTAGTCACTGTGGGTCCCACGTATACGGACAGAGCAAATAAACATACCAATAACATTCATTTAGCCTCTGGGGGAGAGAGTAGTATTTCAGCACTCCAACATAACAAAGAGAACAGTACCCAAACTGCATAGCATAGTACATAAATATACTTATTGCAGATAAGGAGTTTCTGATTATTTTTGCTAGGGCTATATGTAACCCTACTTTAAGTTGGATTAGATGCCTCTTCCTGACAGAAATATCACCAGACAAAAATCAATAAAGCCGTTAAAGAGCCCAACAGATTTATCACCTACATATTACACCTGATATTTTCACATGTTCCACTCTAAAGTGCAAGCTTTTGTCTATTGGCATTTTTCAAATGTGAGAAGTAAAAAAAAAAAAAGTCAAACCCCAGCATTTCAGGAAAAGGGGGCTTAATAGTTAAATCAAGTTAGACCCACTGTACCTGATACAACAGGAACAGGTTCCAAAAATTACTTTTTGACATACTAATCTATGAAATGAACATTCTATTGCAGTGATTTTAAAATGTCAGTTTTAGTTGTCTGCATGTGTTGGAAAAATAATCAGATAGGGTTGGGTGGGTTTCTGGATGGATAGTGTAAATTTCCACCTTCAAGACAACTTTTAAAAACAGATCAAAGGAAAAACAGAGTCAGAAATAACCTTACCTGCCTTGGACTACTGCAAGAACAGCAGGTACAGTAAAAGAAGTGCCCCCCACACTGGCTAACTGGCAGCAACAGCAAACAGGCATTGTGGTAAATATCGGCTTTGTGCGTGAACTCATTTGCTCACAGAAATCTTTAACTTGAGTCACCAATAGATCACCACTGCTTTATAAACAGATGGATCTAAAGTCAAATTTCCCTTCTAGTCCCTCAAAGAAGAAAATGGCCATTATATGACAAGCCTCACTAAAACTCTGGATGATTATAGCTTGCTATAGGAAGAAGCACTGAAGGGAAAAGAATAGAACTGTAGCTTCCAAACATTTGTCTCGGCAGTAGAAAGATGCAATGAGGATAAACCCAGTGCATAAGGTCCTTCTTGCACCGAAGTTTAACAGATCGGTTCTTTCAGACGGCAAATCTTCCTGGCAAGAGCCAGACCAAGGTAGAACACAGGGAAAACAATTCCTATCTACTACCATGCCCTCCCTCTTTGGGCAAGAAAGATCTGAAGATGGTGAAAGACTACAACTGTTGTGTCACAATGACCCTCTTTCAGTTATGCTGGCTTATGTTAAACTGTCCATGCATTTGTGTTAGAAATCTGCTCTATGACCTAATGCCTAAGCTATTTGCAAACTCTCATGTACTCCAGAGTGGCATGATCCTATTGGCAGTCCAATATTCAGTCTTGTACTGATGGTGATGCAGTATTACTGCCCATCCTCTGTTCAAAGACTACAGATAACTGACAACAAACAAACTCTTATGAGTCTTATGAGGAGAGGCTGAGGGAGCTGGGGTTGTTCAGTCTGGGGAAGAGGAG
>JAOXJM010000019.1:34963460-34974028 GCA_026413425.1 Tringa solitaria
CCAAGACTAACATTATATAACATCAGAATTTCATTTTGCACAGTAATTAATGCTTGAGATTAATCTTACCCAGACTGGAGAGCTATTGGAGTTTCTTACCTACAGGCATGTTTTCAGTATTTTTGCAGTATATGTGGGTAATACTATTTGCCAACTACAATAACTAGGGCAATAAAAGCAAGAAATCTAGATGAGAGATCTTCATACCAACTTAAATACCTAGATGGAATTATTAAAACTTATGGAGGTCAGGTTAATTTAAACACAGAGGCTTAGGGATGTGCAATGCTGAATGTACAAGGCCGTAACCACTGCAATTGTTAAATTAATTCTTGTGGTTGTTATGTGGTGGCCTACTGCTGTTTTTAGTGACAGTTTGTTTTGGATGGTTTACTGCAGATCTACCAGTGGCTACTGCTTTGGAAAGACTGTCAAATATGTTTCACTCACAGTGTCTGGGTTATACAGATCTTCTGCTGACATGTGCACAACTAAAAATTCTGTACAAATTCCAGAGTAGCATCAGGCTTTCCAAAATACTTGTAAAGACATACCTTCCTGCAGATACGGTGTGCTAAAGTTCTGGTGAACACGAATGTAGCATTTTCAGGACTTTAGAAAAGATATTTATTTACAATATTTGCATTTTGTATTTTGTAAGGCTCCCACACATTCCATTGTTTTAACGTGTAATGTGAAGTAGTATAAAGAACTTACCTGGTTTTCCTTAGCACACGCCAACTGAGTGAGTACACGCAAAGAGCAGCAACCACTAATTACCAGCTCTAGTTACATTTTAAAATACAGAAAAGTTTAGAAATTGGTGTGCTGCTTTGAGAAAACCGGTTTTAACATCAAAAGCTCAGATAACCTAGATGTATATAATTTTTACCACCTCCAGATCGCACAAAAACAAATACAGAAAAACAACTGTAATCCAAATTTTGGAACTTCTCTAATATTTTCCCATTTTATGCAAATGAAAGTTTAGGTTGTATGGTTTACCTTTACATAGTGTACTTCATCCACTTCACAGGCATGTTACTGATACACTGAGCAGTGCATTTTCCTCACTCAGTTCTCCCACAGGGACCCAACCCGCTGGGAAATAGTCCAGGAGTGTTTCAATAGACACATACAACAAGATTAGACCAAGGTAGTAAGCACAAAGATTAACCTTTGCAATGAGGAAATAGTGAGGACATCAGGCATATTGGGTACAGATGGGATTGAGGAAAGGAGAGGGTGGATTATCAGAAGGCCAGTGTTACTGGATTTGGTTTGCTTCAGGGTTTGTTTTGTGGTGGTTTTCTTCAACTATATGTCACTCTACCTAAAGTCCTAAACAAATTCTTATCTGTTCCAGGAAGATCCTGCCACCCACCTCCAGAAGTACAATCCTGTACCAGTGAGTACATTTCAGCTGATAACAGCAGACACAGGTTACACAGTTTTAGAAAGAGATTATAAAATTCCTACCACTACAGCTCCTAAAAATCAGGTAGTACCAGCCACTCTGGCATGGAAGCTATTAACCAATCATACATCTATCTTGGAAAGACAGTTTAGAAACATTGTGGGGATTTTTAGTAAACTAATCTAGCAGAGGCTGAGAAATCCCTGATGATGCAGGGCAGTCCCTAGGAACAAAAAGGGAATACTTCTCTCCTGGTATCTCGGCAATGCTCTATAGGAGTCACATTAGTGTGCCTGCGTACAGTACACAAAGGGATTTTAACAGTTTATAAACAGAAATATTCGTTTTGAACCTGCATTATGCTGAAACTATGATGAAGTTCAGACTGCACCTCATTTTTAGTGTGAACAGAATAAACAATAGTATTCCATGACAAATGAAGGCATTGATTGAAACTGGAAAAATAGGGCCAACTTGAGTAAATCTTGTTTGCCTGGTTTCCTGTCTCCTCATTTGCTAGTAACTAAGAACAAAGCCTAACATAGCAACTAAATGTTAACAGAGAGATATTAACACAAAGAGTCCTCATCATGGCTGAGCAGTGTTATAAAATTCATCTTCTTAATAAGAAGTAAGTATAACCCATCTCCTCCAACCTTGTGACTGAAGATGAACATCATAACACAGAGCAGTCATCATGTATACAATATACACTCTTTCTTCTTAAAGATCCTGAAGGAAAGAAACTGCTTTATATGATAGAAACAAAAATTAAAAAGGACTTGAAATAGACAAAAACTGGCTATTAAATAACTTGTAAATTATTACAGCAGCATCAAAGGAACTTGCACATATTTTGAGCCTTCACTCACCGCTCAAAATGCAAGGTGCACCAAGATCAGAGTAGAAAAGTTTTGATAAGGACTAAGTACTTTTAATGAATCACACATCCCTTTAGCCACCAATTTCATTTTTCATGAAACATGGGTATTGACTCCTGCATTCCAACCAAAATAGCCATTTGTATAAACTTAGTACTTAGCGAATGTACACTACAGTTTCATCTAAACAGCTGGATACTGTTCACTTTCCCAATCCACTCTCCAGTGTCTTACTACATGCAATCTGTTACTTTATGCTGTTAATCTGCTTTCTGTTTTTCACTCCAGAAATTAATCCTATTTGTGATATACCATGTGCAGAAAAAGAAAGTGTATTTTTCTAATTATGGGGGTTTCTTTGGGTAAGAAGCAGTACAGAATGTAACAGGTTGTTAATAATGATATAAAATATTACTTTTTGAAGAAAAATCTATACTTACATACTTGCTTAACTGTACTTTGACATATAAAAGCTACTAGGGAGGATATATGTCCAGTGGTTACGAAAGAACTGGGTGTAAAGATGTATGCTTACTTCTCAATCTCAAATGATGTGCTATGGGATATTGAGTAAATAATTTCATTTTGTGTTCTCTTTATCCATATGTAAAATTCAAGTAATAATATGTAACTATGCACAGGCATGCTGCAAGGCTTACTTACCTTATGGTAAAGATGCTACAGATAAGCCAAGTATTTGCTATTTTAAATGCTTGTATGTAAGGAAATTGCAGTTATGCAACACTCAGTTCGCTCCCTGTTAGACAAATTATATATACCTTTTTTTTGGTAAAGAAAACCAAGCAAAATTGCAAAATGCATCATCATTCCTTCCTGGACTTCTTGCATACCTTTTAGGTGACTTCTGCATAACGCATGGCTGCATCTCCTTAGCGCAGCAACCTGTACTCATAAAATGACACTTGGCACTGCAGCTGGGACACTCTAACCTCTCTGGACTAGAAGGATTTGATTTGTCTCGTCCCTTCTGATTAAGCAGTGTATGCTAGGAACAAGAGTCTGTGGCGACATGGATCGATGGACTGCACCCTGTGTTTTCTGGCCCCGCTTGTTTCTACTCTTCATTTCTTGTTTCATGTACTACCTTTAACACCCCTCATAGAGGAGGGCAGAAACCATGCATTTTATTCACCATACTGTCCCAATAAAAAGAAAAAGCCCTTTTAAGGAAAAAAGAATTTAGAAGTACTCATGAAATTCTAAACTCCTCCTCTGATATTGTAAGCAACTTGTTTTCTAATCACCAAAAGTGAATATTAAAATACATGACTTACATCTACAAAATTGCAGGGAAAAGAAGAAAGACATTTAATCATGTATTTTCATCCTTTGTCTTCCATTTGTCCCTTTCTGTTCCCCACCAAGAAAAGAGAATAAAGGAAATTGCAGGCTCGGATGGTGACAACACTTCAGTCAAATGACAAACAAGGCAATTTGTAAAGAATATTGTAGAAAGAAGCCTACTAAAAGATCTCCAACATGAAATTTAACAATCTGTCAAGTACCACACCCAGAGGAAAGTTGGGAGTCACTCAGTATTGTATCATTTGTACTCCTACAGTGAATTACCAATGTAAACCACATAGGTCCACAGGGACATACTAGTGCCTTCTCACTGCATATTAACTTTAAGTCCTAAGGCATTCGGAAGGATAATGGTATTCAGCATACAGTCAGGTCTCAAAGGAAACCAAAATGCATCACGTGTCAGCTGTATGTGTGTTCTCTCTGATATTTATGTAACATATATGATGCATATACAAATGCAGAAACATGTAATTATCTTGAAAGACAAAGAAGAGAATCAACTGTTCAGAGACAAATTACTCATTAAATCCTTATTTCACTGACTTCAGTAACTAACTCCCATTGATTTCAGGAGAGTGACTTCAATAAGAATGTTAAGATGTCTGTGCTGCTTGCACATTCAAAAAACCTTTCAAAATTTTGTGCTATGCATAAATACTAAGGGTAGTTGGTTTCAGCAGTAAGGAAAGCAAAAATAAATGCATTACATGCACAAAATCCCTTAAAATTCATGGTACTTTTTCTTGCTTTCTCATTACACTCTGAACAGGTATACTAAGAGATTCCCTCAGAGGGGAAGAAAGCAACTTAAATTTGGGTCGCCTTCTTTGAGAGGCCATCTGCTTCTGTGGTCAGAGCTCATCTTCCTACCACTTCTCCCTTGGAATATCAGAAAGACTCCCAGGGTTTCTGAGGCTCACAAGCTCAGAAATGCTAGCATAACAGAGGGCATATATTGCCTCATCATAGCAGCTCTCAAGGTATGGGGGAGGAACTATTTTTCTGAGGTTAAGATAAATATTTTTGGCTTCGAAATGTCAATTCCTACTACTGAAATTGACTTCTTTCGATGTCATTTCCTACTACTGAAAAAGTTACTATGCATCACCTCAGGGTGCATCTGCTCTCCTAGAAGGGAAATATGGTTGGCCATTGCTGGCCATATGACGCCTTGCACTTACATGAAAGCAAATATAAGGAAGCAGAATCATCCAGTGTACCAGTTCTGACAGCGTAAGCATACCTCTCAAAGAAAAACAGTTATAACTAATTAATATTCCTCCTTAAAAGGCCTTTCTGTGCATGGCATTCACCACCAAGCACGAGAGAAACATAGTTGAATAAAGACTGCAATTTGCAAGAAATCATGACATCATGATGCCTCTGCAATGGCAAAATGAGTGGTAAAAGTGTTGTTAGAGCTCCAGGTAGCATCTCTTTAAATCTCAGAAATGGATATAGTCAACACTGAGGCAAACAACAGTGGTTGACCTAAGGCTGAAAACACATTAACACAGAGATATCTGAAATCAGAGGGGGGAAGGAGGAGGCAGGAGGTGCAAAAATACTAGGGCCTTGATCTCCCACCACTTTAATCATAATTATAATAAGCTACCAGAAGAATAGTTTTCATCAAAAGATACCCAGCAAGTTGCCAGGCATACTGGGAATCAGAGCACTTCACCAAAAGACATCCTAATCAGTCCAGTAACTGTGGTATTAAAAAAACTTATAAAAAAGAAATGCCTACCCTATGCGGATGCACACTGGAGATGGCTGAAGATGCACCTAAGAGGATTTTAGGTCAAAACCTTTTAGGATTAAAAAATAATCCATAATCATATGGGTGACAAAGACATAAGAGAGGTACCACCTTCACAGTAGTTCGTGTGAAAAACATGGTTCACGTGGCTGCTTTTGCTACTCTTGCTGTTCTTTCTGCTGTTGCTGAAAAATATCACTGGTTGAGGATAAGCAAGTTGAGATTTAAAGACTGGAAGCCACTCACAGTATGATTTGGAAGGATGTGAGATCTGGGTGTTAAATCTGTGAGAGTTCACTGCGAAACAGAGTAGAAACAAAGGCAGGGTGCTGAAGTCAGAACTGCCTCAGCCAAGCTGGAGCCAGAAGTATCAATCATGTTGTTTCTTGCCTCACCTTGGGGAGGATTGTTAGTAGAAGATGAGTCAGGGAAGCTGTGCTTAAATATATTTCCCCACAAGATCAGGAATACAAAAATCTTGGAGCAGAAGCACTGGCATTTCTTGTTGACATCTGAAGGGAAGAAGCAGACCTCAGGCTATCCTCTGTCCTGGAAAGCGACGCATAAGGCATCATCCTTCTTTTCCCGTTTGTAATCTGCTTCATATTGAAACAAGTAAATCCATTTGGCAATTAGTTACAGGCTCCAGACAGAGGAGAGGTACATGGATGTTCCTGGAGACATCCGTTCTATAGACCATCTGCTTTCCCACTGAAAGGAGTGGATCTCGCATCACCTTGTTAAGATAAAGCTTGGTAGTCATGCTTTCTGTCATCTGTTCATGATGGCCTTTCTATGTAACTGAAAGCTGGTCACAGGTATCTTCCTGCTCTGACCTCTCAAGACACTAGAATGTAAATTAAGCCTTTGATTTTGAGATGTCCAGTGTAATAACAAGTCTAGTAGAGGTCAAACTTTTCCAATCTGGGAAGCAATGACGAAGGGAAAAGCAACCTTTGCCAATTCTTGCCAAATTTTTGCTTTCCACTTACAGAGGAAGTTATGCTGCACAATAACCACGAACATGTCCATCAAATGGGGCAATCAGGAGTATAAATTGTTCAAATGATATCTGCATTAAATGAAAGTGCAGTGTTGCATTTGGTTGCATATAAGTGCAGGATGTCCTACAGCCAAATATGGCCACATTCCATTCCAAGAGAATGGAGGTAACCTGAGTCACTTTGTTAGCTTTGTCAGAGCTTATAAAACCAACAGTATGACTTCTGTCAAGAGAGAATTCCAGCACAAGTTTCAGTAAATTGCACCATCTGTTTTATGAGCCAATCTTACAGAGACGGCCTGATGACAATTTGGCTTTTTTGAATGTCTTCAGGATCTTCATGAAAAGGTTCGTAAGAAGTGGTATCAGAAGTGGCAGAGGCCTACCACAAAGAAAAGGCATAGCAGAAAGAACCTAGCAGGTTAAAATGAAAGCCCTGCTGGAAGAACAAGACTGTCATCAGTGTGAACTTTAATTCTGGAGTTCAGTCCCCCTAAGTTGAGGACTGATGGATCTCCTATTTTTTCCCTGGTTCTCAGAAGTAGCTGCTGTAAAACAGGTGGTCACATCATTCTCCTAACAATTTGATTAACTCTCTGAGAATGATTAAGAAGGGGGGTTGGAGTAAGACAGTGTTGAAAACTGGTGAGGTACTGTATCACACTCCTATAGACTGTTATGAAGGTCTGAAGAGTATCTGACAGCACAGGCCCAAAGACATCACTAGAAAGAAAAGAGAAAATATGACTAGTCACTAAACATTTTTTACAGCATCATTTGTAAAAGTCAGTTTGGATGCTCAATTGTGCATCTCCATGAAAATTCATTCTGATGCGTAGTGCCAATGGCTACCTTGCCTCTTTCCGAGGAAATCATACAGAGTGTAATCTGCTTGGCAAACAAGAGGAAGCTGGCAAAATTAACTTGGATGCAAATGAGAAACTCGTATTTTTGACAGCTGAATGGGAGACTCTAGAAGAATGTAAGGTACATCAGGAATCCTTGACTAAGCACAAAAATTTCATCTTCAGAAATGATCACTAATGCCAGATTTCCATGACCAGGTACTGGATATTCTGTATGATGCGAATTGATTTTTGTTGAGATTACTTCTTGCCTGGTCAAGACCTGAGGCCAAAACCTTCCAAAATCCCTCCAGACCTTCCAGATGAGATGGACAACCAATTATTTTTCTCAGAAGTTATTAGTTGAGATGACTCTCATAATCCTTTCACACTGTGTGCCTTCATTCCTCTGCAAGCGAGTGGGACAGGACAGGGTAATCAAATGATAGATGAGCCCTTTTGGTAAAGAGAAGTGATTATCACAAGAAGGGTAATCCTGGAGATGGGACACCTCAGACAAAATAAACAGAAATTCTGAAGAAAAAGTAAGATAGTATCTAAAATAAACAAACAAAATTGATTAAGTTGCAGGAACACCACTACTGAAAATTGCTTTACTCAGCCACCTGACATTGAAAAAAACCAAGGTGTGAGATGTACTGGCCTCTACAGATGCAGTCATGGCACACACGCACATCTGACAAATACTGCCAAATCAGAGAACATTCTACAGCCCTTCAAAGTAAGGGTACTTACATTCAACCACAGTCTGAATGCATATATATACAAACAACAGAGAGAAAACTGAAAATATGCATCACACTTTATTTACATAGGAAGATCAATTGTCTTGCAGGGTCTCTATGAATACTACTACTCAGCTTTGGTCCCCTGTTAGGGAAAGGACCAGAATCACACTATAAAAGTACCCTGATGGTCAGCGACATTACTATCTCCATACCCTCATCAGTCTTGTGGGTTCTCTTAGACTTTCCACCAATAAAGATTGGCAGAATTGCATGGCCATCTTGTTTTGTAGGATGGCACAAAGCAGGACTTGGATAATAACTGTAAGCCTATTTTCATTTTGACTTCAGAGGTTTCAAAGTTGTCTCTCCAGAGAGAAAAGATCGGTTAACAGTGCACTGTGATACACAGCTCCCTACCCATAAATATCTTATTAGTACAATAAAGTGAAGCAGGCCTCTTAAATCTATGATGGGGATATTAGTATATTAACACAGGATCCACAACGTACAGAGAAATATGCATTAACATACACATGTTAATCTAATCTATCTCATCTATCTATCTCCTATCAGTACATCTAGGTAACTTCTATGAGCTCTGAGCAGTCCTGCGTTTTCCAATACTTGGATGAGAGTTCGGTAAGAAGTCTAAGTTATTACAGACACAAGCCAAAGAGTGAGAAGCTGGCAGAATGTAAACCACAGAAAACAAGTTGGCTGAAAGGCATCATTACATACTATGCCATTGGTGAGTTAATGGGTAGTAAAAAGTAAAGAAGTAGTAAATCTAGGTCTTCAAAATTAAAAAAAAAAAGAAAAAAAAAGGTAATACTGTAGGTAATGTCTGCATATTATATATTAATGCGTTAAAAGGGTGTAAGGGTATCCACAACCCGGGGGAATAGAGGCAGGCAGCTCAATGGTTCCCAAAACTTCTACTGTTTGATTCAGCACTGATGAGGAACAACTTATGACACACCAAGATTGCTTCTGGAGTTTTCTAGTAACAACACACAGCAAAAAAAAAGAGATTACAAGTAGCCTCAAAATGCTTTCAAAGCTCTTTTAAACACAATGAAAAACCTAGCGGTAGCTAAACTGCAGTCAATGAAATAATCATTCTTGGCCGATGGTCATAAAATTAAATTCAAGTACAGGCATTCTTTCTTTTTCCCTCCACGTCTTTCTAAAATATTTACAGTACAACTTGTTTCTATCTATATTAGTCAAGCTAACCACATTATTGTATTTCAGTTCCCTACAGAGCCCAGTGTGCATCATGCATACAGGTAACTCATAGCCATCGCTCATATTCTGATACTTATCAGGTTATATTTGGGGTCCTGTAAATCACTAGTCATTCAACAACATTTGTAAATTACACTTGTAAACAATAACTTCCCCAGAAATCACAATATATCATTACATATCATGATATATAATATGATATATATAAATATATTATTATATAATATACTTACAATTTTCTAAATCCTATCCAAGACAAGTGAGACTGAAAATGTAACAAATGATGATTTGATCTGGCATTAAGCACATAACAAGAGAATTCATGATAAATTAACTGCTGGTTGTAGCTCTGCTGCACACCCTCTACCTACAAGAGAAGTATATCCAAACCAGGCAGGCACTGTGAAACAAGTCTTTCTCCCACAGATGAAGACAGGACAGAAGAGGACTGGTCCTAAAGGCACGCTGAGCTACAAGTTCCCAGTGAGTCTCCCACACAGCAGTTCACATGTGATAGGTTCTGATTCCATCCCCAAGCCCTTCTTCGTCTTTGTGCTCCAGCTATCCCATTTCCCATAACGGCACCATGACTCGTACATTCACCATATCTTCAACAGAGCTACACAGATGTGTCTGAGGGACAGAGTGTCTTAGCATCCATAAATTCATATGCAAATCTTAGCCCCATATTTTTGCCTGCTACTTAAGCCTTTGACAACTTTTTTTTCCCCCTTGTTCAATTGGAACATTTATTTTTTATTTACTCGTAATTTAAAAAAAAATTACTTTAGGTTGATACTTCTTTTTCCTTTAATTACCTGACAAACAGTAGTGTAACTGCATAAATTTTGCCTGAGGTGAAAGTTGGAGCCAAGCCTAATCACTAGCTGGAGACATTGTTCTGGCTAACTTAGGCAGAACACATTTGTACTGTATGCCTGAACAATGGTTAGGCACTACAGTTAAGGATTCCTTTTAGCAGTTGTCGATTTTGATTAACCCTTTTCTAGATTATCTAATAATGCAGTTTTTCTGCTTTACATTATTTAATTTGCATTAGAGTATAAAGGCAGAGGCAGTGAGTGGACTCTGAGCTCAGCAGAGCATAAACATACGCACAGAGACATGATTAGCCTTCAAAGAAAGTATATGCAACTTTCTGAAATACAGACTAGGACCTCCTCACATACTATACAATTCATGCAGCAGCACTGGTTTTATTTCCAGAGGAAACCACAAGTTTTCCTATTCTCCTGTCTTCAAGTAAGGACTCAAGAGTGAAGCCATGAAAGTACAAGAGGGTATCAAAGCTGAAGAAAATAAATGCAGGTATT
>JAOXJM010000019.1:34976843-35005650 GCA_026413425.1 Tringa solitaria
ACGTTGTAGGTGTTGCCAAGGAGAAGCAATCTTTCCTATAAACACTGAAGAGGTGAGAAGCACAGAAAATTAATAAACTCAGAGAGAGTATTAAATGGAGGAGGAGTCGTTATTCGGAGTCCAAATAATAGGTATGATTTTGTAGTAGTTCATCTTCTGTATGGTCAGAGAAAATAAAAGATTAAGATGCCATTTGACCAGGCTAAACTGGGGTTTAGTTGTCAGCCTAAACCTGCCATCTGGTGTCAAGATACAGCAGATCACACCCCACATGTGATCCTTCAAACAAATTGCATTTCTACCCTTTCCCTCTTTTTCTGCAGTGCGAGCAGAGTGCCTATCAAAGATGCAGATTACCAGAAGTTTATTTCTTAGTAGAGCAACTGTTAATAAGAGCAAACACATCAACAGGTAAAATTTCTCACATACGTAGAAAAAAAATTAATTACTTCTCCACAATCTCCATCTGTCAGTATTTGGTGCCATGGAAATATGTCTGCGGTTAAGGAAGGATGTATGAATTTCTTGCTAGCAAAATATGCAGGTTGGCCCACCTCAACCATCTGAAAGTCTTCTGAAAACCCAGTATTTGTTTCAGGGCACTGTAAGTTTTGAAATCTTTGTCTCATTTCTTTACTTCTTTCTGTCGCAATATCTCATTCCACAATTGGGGTGGAGAAGGGTTATGCAGCGCTATCATTTGCACCTCATTAGTCTTGGGCTGGAGCTTTGAGAAAGCTGATACTCCCTCTAAATTTTTACAGATGCTTCTAGTTTACCAGTTCATGACTGCACTACTAGGAAAGACTTCCTGCCACTAAACTGCTTGTTGGCATGTAAGCTGAATTTCAAAATCCCTGAAAAAAGTAAAGCTCTGTGGTGCTCACTTGCCTTATTCTTGAGGCAAAAAAAAAAAAGGCATCCTGAAAAAACACAGTAAAACTCTTCACTCTTAACCTGTGAGACTAAAGCCCTTGGAAATATTTCCTTAAAATTGCAGCACATCTTGATTTTGAAACTCCCCACAAAAATGTTCATTAACAGGAAGGTATTTGTGGAGGTGTTTGTGGTGTAAATTAGTATTATGACACATTAAATAAGTAGGGAGGATAATTCATCAACGGATACTTTGTGTTTTGCCAAAATCTAGATATTTTCCTTTATTTCCTACATGTCAGATGCATAATCTTTCACTCGGTATTAGATTTATATGAGAGATTATTTCTTCTCCACAATGTCATGCCCTATACTCCCTTCCCTAAAGGTTGAGAACTCTTTTTGGTGGTTTGTTGTTGGGGTTTTTTTTAATTACTTTTTATTTTGCTTTGTTTATAATGGTTTTGCAGAGTTTTCTGAAGTTCTGAGCAGGTGACACAGGTCTGTTCTTAATCTTTAGTGCTTCAGTAATGTTAAGGCTAATGACGAGGGACACAAATCCCCTGATGGAACTGAATGCATTCCAAGCTCCCCGACCCACTCAGAGCAGTAATCCCCTGCAGCTGGAACTTACTTACCACCATGCACAGCTAATACATTTTTTAAAAGCTAGTCACTAGTGACAAATGTAAACTGGACTGAGCAGCTCTCATCTCCTATCCCCAATCTTCTCTCATAACCCTGAGACTTGCTATTTCAGTGATGGATATGATCTGCCTTTTAAAGCTACCAAACCCGAGTTGAATAGCTCCACTCTAAGTGGACTAGAAGGTTTTAAAAGCATCTTCAGCTGTCAGACTTGAACAAAAACAAAAAAGGTCATTCTTTACACAAACATTTCACAACTGGGAAAACCATCTTAGTTGGCTTTATCACTACCATTCTGAACCCACTATTTATTTAGATGTTACATGCAAGCCATCTGTACAACACAATTACAGTATCTGCTTGATGCTATTAAGCTGCTTGTTGCTTTCTGTTGTCTTAATAAAACTGCTGCTTGACATGGGAATGAAATCCAAGACTGGGGTTCGATTCCACTGATGGTAATCTGTTGCCAGTACAAAAGCACTCTGAAGCTCCAGCCTCATAGTACAAATCCTGTGTGCTATGGTACAAAGGCAGAGTACCATGCAGTTTCTCGCAGTTAACTGACTGCAGAGGACTACTCAAATTTACACATGGGCAAATGACAACAGAACCCATTTTGCTAGATATTCCAAGGGAAGGAAGGATTGTTTCCAAATAAGCATCCTCTCCACACCAACTTCAACAGAGGTTGCAGCTGAACAACCCAACGTTAAAAGCATGTTCCAAAGAAAGCAGTGAAATGCAGAGGGAAATCTGCAGCCTAAATACAAAGAAAAAGATTATATCACTTGGAGGAAAGCGGGGGGAAAAAACTTCCAGTGATGACATAATTATAACAAAATTTCCCTGACAGGAATGAAAATAGAAAGGACTTGATGGTAGCATAAGTGTTTGATCTAGCCTCTTTTAAAATAAGGCTTAGTATAGCACCTTACTTCTGTTTATTAAATTTCACAGATAACTGGCATTAATTATCATGATTTAATTGATATTACCAATAGGACTTGGAAATAGCTACCAAAACACTGACTACAATACTTAAATTTCATTAGATTTAATTACTGCAAAGTTACATCTGGTGAGGGAAACATAATTGTATAACTGTCCTCAGCATTCTAACTGGAGTTCAGCCTCTGCATATTACATACTTAAGTATCTAATTTAGTTCCTAAAATTCACTCCAGTTAATAACGTGTAACTAGCAGAAACATAAAGAGACAGTGACAAACAGGTCTCTATGAATTAAAATCAGGTCTAATTATGTGACCTTTCTGTGTCCCTTAGAGCCCTCCTGAGGGCAGGTATTTCAAGCAGTCTTGGTGACCAGTCTCAACAGTAACCATGCAAATGGAATGTGTAAGATGGGGAAAAACCTTCTCCAGTACTAATGAAGAAAGCAGAAAATAATTTGCTTTATAATCAAGGTGCTGTTCTATTTTCTTCCATTTCCTTATGCATGTCACTGTCATATTTCCCTAATTTAAAAGCAATCAGACAGCCTCCAAATAATTAAACAAAAACCTTTATCTCTCTAATTTTCACTTTGAATATAGTGCCATGGGATTTCAACACAGTGCTTGCAATTATAAATGCACACACTCTTTTTGCATGTAGTTACGCTCAGAACTCATAAATTAATCCAACACCAACACAAGATTCAGAAATAGACTGGACTGCCAATGTGCTAATGAAGGGTAAGTGGTGTTTTATGGCAAGAATGTCCCTGCTGTGATGGGCACTGCTGTTTGTTAGTGTTGCTACTGCTACAAAAGTTTAACGATACCAAATATTTTTAAGGGCCACTTTCTAAATTTATGGCAATGTGTACATATTTATAACTCCCATCATGATCTTAGACAATTTACTGTAATCCACATATTCTCTTCAGTGTTGCAGTGCTTACTAATCAAGTATAAAATCTGGCACAAATTTCATCATAATGGAATTGAGCTATAGCAACAATATTCTGCAAATACACACAAAAAACCCTGCAGTTTGTATCACATTAGAAAAATGAGATCAAAGTAAACTTGGAATCTTTTATTAACAAAATATAATTTAAAAATAGCATCCTGTGCTCTGCTTTAATCCACAATAAAACTGCTAATGTAAACAAAATAGAAAGTGTAACAAGTATAAAAATGTAGGAAACCTTCTAAGAAAGCTGAAATGTAAGATTTTCTAGAACTCACAATTAACATAAACAAAGAGGTGTAAAAAACGGGGATGTCTCTGAAGAGTTCCCGGTACCACACCAGCGGTATCTGACAAGAAAACCCTCCAAGCCATGACTTTACTAGTAAGCTTCTATGCCTTTCCAAGTCCACGCAAACAGTGAGAAGAGATTTGCAGACACGCAGAGAGCACAAAATGGAAATTCCTAGCCCTGTATGAAACCCCACACCGCCACTGGCAGACCTGATGTGAAATGAGTACTGTCTCTTTAAGCTGGAGGACCTGCTACACTTAAGCAGTCTGCAGCCAAGGAAAAGTTCTGAAGTTAAACTCTCAGGAGCAAACATTTTCTACTTGTGAAGTAAACTCTGTTGAAAGACAGCAGACTACGGTCCCACCAGTAAAAACAGGAAAGTTTTCAGCCAGTGACAGCTCTGCCTACAGACGAGAAAAAAAAAAAAAAAAGTGTCACAGACTCACTTTATTAAACCATATGCTCATTGCCCTGTGAAGAAAGCAGGGTCACTAATTAGTTCATTCTGTGAAAGAAGCCCCTCCTGATCCCGTTGACTTTTGTCCCCCCGGTTAGCTCAAGCTATTTCTGTCATGCAACTTGAAAATCACTGGAGGGAAGAAGATCGCCATAACAACCGCTGAAATGATCTTGTGGAATGTGTCTAGTGGCACTGGAATAACCTGAATATGTGCTCCAGATGTGTCGGCTGTCACGGAAAAAGTAAACACATCTGATGGACAACGTATGACTGGATGGCCTCACGGTTGACTCCAGAGAGTTGGGATGGAGGGGAGGGAAAGGAAAGGGGGCAGGGAAATGGAGTCAAGGGCCAGGCGAGAGTCACCCTGTGGACCTGTGCAGCCTGGCAGGCTGAGAGGGGCGAGGACTGGGCTTGATTGTTCCATTTCTGTCCCTCCTCTGAGTGGCCTCTGTGGGACTGCTGCAGCCTCTGTGCGTTTCTGTCTGGCACAGACTTGTGAGCTTTTGGGAGCAAACTGAAATATGAACTTCGAGGGGGAGGGGGAGAGGAAGAGGGGTTTCATGATGCTTGCTTCCTAAAGCTTGTGTGTCAATAGAGAGTTTTATTTTTTTTTAAGGCATTCTGCTTCTACATTCCCAGTCCCTTCTCGCAGAAATAATTTGGCCTGTCGTCTTCACTGTACTATAAAAGCAACACATTTATCACATTGCTGAAAAAAGCAAGCCTGAAGATAAGTTATATTTTCACAAGTTGAGTTTAGCTTGTGCCCTCAACGCAGACAGGCACCCAACTTTATCTACCTTTTCAACATTGTTTCTAGTGAGTTATAAATAGTATCTATTTACAATTATCAAGAGCATGTACGTATATTTCTTAAGAAAACAAAATGCAAGGAAATAACCTGGGTTATGGTTAGGGTTCCTTTCCTACCCATTTAAAAAATAAAATAAAAAACGATGCAGCTGATAAACAGTTAAGAACAGGTATCTAAGGGGCAGTTTTATTCTTTGGGCTTTATGAGCCTGATCTAAAAAGCTGTAATTATGATGCATATACACAAAATCTGCAAAGAGAAACACACACCTCTACAAGGCATCTATGAAGATACTGTAGACTATAAAATGGTCTCCCTGAGTTGATGAAGCTGTGGAATCAGGAGACCCTTACAACACAACACTAAGCAAGTATTTTGCCATAATTTTACAGAGACAGGAGTAAATCCATAGGCAAAATATCATGAAAAACTGTCTTGAATTTATTCTGTATAGTCAAGATTGGCTCAGTCCAAAACTTCAGACAGGAACACACACAACCTCTGCCTTTGGAAGAAGTACTCTATGTTCAGGCACTCTGGGGCTGGATAAAGAAAACTTAACAGCTGGGGCCAATTTCTGCTAAACTCAAGTGAAATTTAGCATGTCATAGGAATTCCTCCATACATTCCATAATAAAAAGAGAGAAAGAAAATCTCAAAAAAAAATTATCTTATGTTAAAAACTTTGCAGGAGATCTCCAAAATACAGTCATGAAACAGATCCATGTGGCATTTTAAGAAATAGTTTATCTATTTGTTTGCTAAAAAGGTTTTAAAATAAATATATACATATTGTGAGTTAATAATTTTATAATTATGCCACAATTATGAATTTACAGTAACAGTGGGTGTTGCCAGTTCCCTTACTGCTTCATTTATCTGGGTTCACAATCTCTCAGACAATCTAAATCTGGAAAAGAGAAGCAAGCGTTGACCCCCTCCTCCAAAAAACACACACAAGAAAATGTATTATAAACTTATAGGAAACAGAATTCAGTTAATTAGAGATAACTGCACTTACAAAGTGCCTAACTGCAAACAATTCACCGCACTTGTTTGGTTATAAATGAAGAAGGCTTCAAAGCTCAACATTTTGATTAACTGGAGAGAGATCACATGGTGGCACTTCCCAAGATGGCTGACATGAAGAGGTTCCAAAAATTTTGTAATTGCCTCTTTTTGGTTGAGATATCAACAAATTTGGGACAAAGAAACATTACCAGTCGACAATAAGAAAAGTCGTGATGGACTAGCCTCGATACACAGCGAATTAGTGGATCTTCAGCAGGGTTCCCTCTTTCCATATTTAGACACAGTTTAACAGTATTACCCGGACAACCAGAGAACTAATCATCTGGAGAGATGTATGGCAAGAAGACAAAGTTGCATCACTGCTGATCTCTCCACATAATCTTCCACGCGAGGGGACCTCATTGGGAAAGGACTGCAGACAGCCAAAAATTCCCCTTTCATAGGAAAGTCTTCGCCTTCCAAGCAAATACAGCAAAGCATAACGCTGCCAAACAGCAAGCCAAGCAATGTAAAAGAACGCAAACTTCTAACAGTTAATGACTATCTGAGAAAAATTACCTAACTCAACAAGAACAAAAAAAAATAAAAATCTGTCTTATGACTTTTTTAGCCTACTGTGTTTGATGTTAAATTATAATCATGGTAATAAGTCCTTAAGGCCCCAGATACCCTGCAACACTAATGGGTCAGACTCTTATATTCTGTAGGATAGGAATGAACCACATCATTTTTTGTATAGTCAGGAATACTAGATTCTAAGTATGGAGTTTTTCTTCATTTTAGGACCTACATTCAGTACAAAACACTCTTAGTTCTGCGGCTTATAATCAGAGAATTGTTATGCTTGGTAGGAACAGGACTATGCTTACACTTGGAGTGTCTACTCCAACAATTGACTGAACCAAGTCCTAAAGTGAGGACTCATATTGTTGTAAACCACACCTCCACAAACTTGTTGCTTATATACATGACTGGCTGCAAACCTATCCTCATATCAAAATGCTTACAGAACAAAAAAATACACTTTTTCTGTGGAACAAATTAGATTCCCTCCATGTTACTCAGTGTGGGCAACCAATCTATAAATCACGTAAGTTAAGGAATGACTCAGAATTTAAGCAAAAAAGCCCCAAACGACTCATATACACTACTACCGCAAAACAGTAACAGCTCAGAAACTCTCAATCTTAAAAGTAAGCATAATGCAAAAATAAAAAATCTTAACAAATCTTAATTTGAAGCAAAGTACTGTCATATTGCTTTATTCAACTGCACTGATGTGGGTGTCAAGGTGTTAGTAATGGGTAGGCTGCAGGGCTGGACTCTGAAAAGAGTTAGGGTCTGCCCCGTGTTGGACATCACTGGCTTCAATGGACCCACCACAAGACACAGCTGAGCCCCTCAGCCAAGATGGTGGTGCCTCAGGGGAAAAATATTTAAGAAATGGCAAAACACACTGAACAGAGAGGGGGAGGGGAAAAGACTATGAAAAAGCAGTGCAAACATGAAGGTCAGAGAAGGAGGTGGAGGAGGTGCTGCCAGATCTTCCTGCAGCCCAAAGACAGGACCATGCTGGAACAGATGTCCACACTGCAGACTGTTGAGGACCCCACACCAGAGCAGACAGACATTCCTTGAAGTAACTGTGATCCGTGGAGAGCCCAGACTGAAGCAGATTTTCTGAAGGTCTGTAGCCCATGAAAGGCTCCATGCTGTAGCAGGGAAAAAGTGTGAGAAGAAAGGAACAGCAGAGAGGTGCTGGTATGGACTGACCATAAACCTCCCATTCCACATCTCCCTGCACTACCTGGGGGCAGTAGAGAAGGCAGGAGTGAAGGACTAAGTGAGCAGCGGGGTGGGAGTTTGGGCCTCAGCCAATCTTAACTCATGAAACCAACAAATATAATAACCATCACATGAACTGAACATAGGACAAGGGAAGTGCAAGGTATCATTTTGCAGTTGGGCTATTTAGTCCTTCATAAGCAATTCACAGAACCCATCTATATCTAGGATGCATTGCTTTGATTAAGCATTTCTCAATATCCAGCTTAGGCATTATTGGTAATCATTTCCACCTATAACAAGCAATGGAAAAGTCTTTCACTTAATGATGCAGGATTAAATGTTTCTGAGTAATTTTAAGACCCAGTCGCAGACTGTTAACTTACTATACATTACACATGAGCAAGTTTTGGTATACTCAGGAACTGCCATCTTCACAAAACTAAGGTTTATTATTCAAAAGTAATTTTCTAAGCATTTTCACCTAATTGAAGGTAGTTTTCAGATAATGTATAGAATGCTGGAAAGAATTTAAGTTGCTTTATACAAACATTCTGCAGACTACCTACTTTTTTCCCCTCTGTCCAGTTTTGGCACACATATATTTACTATCCAAAACAATAATAAAGATTGATTGATTCAAAGTTTAGCTAGGACAATGGAACAAGAGAAATCACACTTCAAATAAACAATCTATTTTAATAAAGAGTTCAGAAAAAGCACTTGAGAGAGACTCAAGAGAATGCAAATGCTCCTATCTAAGGCTCCATCTGCTGAAGGAAACATTTTCATGTACGGAAACCACAGCCTTAACTGGTAAAAGTCCACATTCTTACAATTATGTCAATTAAACCAACTGGGAAGCTGTTTACATCTTATAAATTTGTGTGTTAAAAGTCCTACTTTTTCCACATGGGACTCAATTCAATCAGTAATATTCATCTGATTGACGTCTTCTGAGAAAAAGTCAATGTGTCCACATCAGGCGTTACTGAAAACAGAGGATCATAAAACACAAGAAGCATATCCAAGTTGTAAGAAGGTACCTCACACAGGGCATGGCTTGGCAAAGTTCTAAGGACAGATATAAATCTCTGTTGAAGTCAGGGTGACAATCTGTGTTATTATTGCACTGACACAAAATCTGCCACAAAACTGCATTCTACAGCATTTTAACATTGATTTAGGGGCAACATTAAGGACCGTTGGGCTATTTAGTTGTTGGATTGCTTTGGTTTTAATTCACTATGATTCAAACTCTATTCTTTTACTGAAACCAGTGAAGACACTTGCTCCTGCCTGCACCTGTTGAATTTTCTATGGTACATTTCCACCGATATAAATATCAAGGCTTCAGGGAAGCACTTTTTCATTTAAAATAAATACATTAGATATTCCATGTCACTAATTTGGTTTGTTCCTACTGCCTCCTGCTTACAGACACCTGAAGTTTGCTCATCTCTTTCTCACAGCTCATCATTTATCAGAGGGGACACAGCTGGAGTTCAAGCACTCCAAAATACTAAATATGAACAAGACATATCATAGTCCTCTGCAGATCTTCAGAGTAAGTCTGATCACTCACAGAACCAGATGTTTTGTTATCTTCAAATTAGGCACGGACTTCATTTTGCACTGGGGAAGGGCTTCATCTTACCATCTATCATGCTTCTGGAATCCTTCCTTTCCAGTCCAGACAGCACCAATCATGTTTCTGAGTCTGTTCTCAACTAAATTTTTGTACTGTATCACAGGTCTGGCAGGCATTTGTGGGAATGGGAAAGGGGAACAAGTATTAATGGAGAGGATCAGACCCACACTCTCCCCTTGAGAGACTACTGATATGGTACTGATGGTACTGATAGGCATAAAATAACATACAGCACTTTTCTTTTACAAAAGCATAACCTCCCTGTGCATGATTCTGGATAAAAAAACCTATCCTTTTAGCTTCAACAAAGCTCTTGAAAAATGAGGGGAATACAAATGTGACACTAAAAAACTCAAAAAAAAAAGTTACACTCAGTAATTATGTCAGACAAGTGTTCCTCCGAGTTCTGGATAGTGGTTCTTTCAACCCTTGCAAACACACTAGGGACCTAGCTTATGGTGAATACAACTCTTCATCTACATGGGATTGTTTCCTCTTGATACAATCAGAGCAGATGAAAACCAGATGCTGGGGGTCTGGTTTGATGGGAGTTTGTTTTTAGGGATTTTTGCACAACAAAAGTCATTCAACTTTGTGGAGCTTAAAAATGCTCTCTGTCTTCCCAAGAGACATAACTCAATAATATGTTGCATACTCGCAAAAGGCAACAGCACTGTGATACACACAGGTCTTTGAGTTTTTCCATCCAGTTTTTTTCATGTATATGACACAAAGATATTATATGGTCTGGTATTTATACGCAGTAAATACACAATGATAAGATGTCATCAAACAGGATGTTTCAAGTTTTATTACTTTTTTGTAGGTGTTATAAAACATTCAAAAAACTGTAATAAACTTTCTTTAAAAATGGAATCAATGGGGGGAGTAAAATGTAAGGCACTACAAGTTACTCTCCAAAAGGATGCTGATACATAGGAGTTTTCTCTGTGCGTATCAAAAGTTGTTCAGAAGCTTAAAAATGAGACAACAGATGACAGGAGAAACCAGCAGCAGACTGAGTAACTACTGATAAAACACATCTGTATTTTTCTGTTTGTACAACATCCATAAGACCAGCGCTGCAAAACCTCCTTTGGTTCTTCCAAGCTCATAACTCCAGAACTAAGACACGGAATATGGCTACAACTCAAAAGTCAATCCCATTTCACACAGCTGAATTCATTTCTGCATTGTTCACACACGCTTACCTCAAAATCAAGCCATATATGTGCAAATAAACTGAGTTCTCTTTTCCACCAGGGATCGTGCCTTACTCTCCCCTAAGAAAAGGTAGTGTAGAACAAATGGCAATTACTGCACTAGTTACTAGATATCATTGCAGTAGCTGAAAGAAGGAAAAACTTTGTATTTTGTATCGCAAGAATGGATATTATCAACTCTTCGGTTTTATAATCGGAATATTTGACTAACATAACAGTGGTAAGGTCTACCACATGAACAATGACAAAATAAACCTGGTGTTATGTTCAGCTAAATGTTACAGAGAACACCACCAGGACAAACTTTCTTCTACCGCCGTGTGGTTTTTACGTGGAAGGAAAGTAATTTTTCTTCCAGGCAGCATTTCTCTACTTATTTCAGATAGTTTAATAGTTTTATGTTCCTGTCAACTAGCAATTAGTTTACTGGGACAGTGGTTTCTGTTATTGTTAAACAACATCTACTTTATCAATACTGCTAATAACTGTCTCATTCTCCTTTACTGGGCTGATCAACTTACACTCTAATTCTCTACACAGAAACCTTGATGCACAGTAATTGGCAGGACTTGAAGACCTATCTCAGATTTCTGGGCAAGTAGGAATCATTTTCAGGCAAGGGTCACTAACTTTTAAGAAATCCGGAGCTTGTACTTCAAGTTTTAGTCCTTGTGGCTTGACAGGCCTCACAAACATGGAATAAACGGAAACAACACAGAATCTATCTGACCCTTTGGACTGATACCTCCATGGCCCTCTGCTACCACTTGTAGTTTTGTTTTCATAGACAACCAAGATTTCTATGACCAGAAGTGAAAACTCTCATGTCATTTTCTCTCTGCTACTGCTCTGGAAACCGTATCCAGAGGAAAGATGAGCTTAAAAATCAGAAGCACAGGGAAAAGCCGTAAACCATAAATACCTCATCTGACTGAAAGACGGCTGAAACAGTTACATTAAAAGTGACTGAAGGATAGGGACAAATGTGTCTTCTTCCTTTACAGCAAACAAAGAGAAAAAAAAAAAAACATTATCAATGAGGAGAAGAATGAATGATAGGTACAGAAGACAAATTCCCTAGACTGTGGTACGGGAAAATACTCAGTCTCCTTTCTTCCCCAGTGACCAAGTAAGATGTGTTTGTTTCTCAGACAACTCTATCTCCAATTTTCACATCACTGGAATAACTGGCTTAGTTTCCTGTTAAGTGTTTCAAATCCATGTGTGAGAGGAGAGTTTAAAAACAAGAGAAAGAAAGAGAAAAAAATGGCATAGCTTCAAGCATGATAAGAATTTAAAAAAAAATAACAAACAATGAAAGCAACCTGTGTATGAAGTGTGCTCTTTTGTATTGCTAAATAAACCTTTATTTTTCTGAAGAAATTAAGACATTAGATTTTTTGCGTATCTTTGAAAAAGACAATTGAAGTTTAAAAACCATTGAAATCTCTTACATGCAGTACACCCATCTTTCTTAGCAAGCAGTTCTGAAACCATATAAAACTGGAATGTGGGACAGCATTATACTTTCCCTGGTCAGACTGACCCTGTCTTTTCCTCCCCTGAACCTTCTAAGAAATACCTATTGTGGAGAGGAAAGTGGAAGATAAAATTGCCTGACAAGACACTGGAACTACTTAAAAATATATTTTGTTGTCAAAAACTTTCAGAGCGTGTGATTTAATACACATTAATTTTGAAGATGCCACAAAGTAACAAACTCATTTGACAAAATCATGCTGCTTTCTGAACACAGAAACCAAGAGATAATACAGAAACTTAGATAACCAGTAAGTTATCTAAGAAACCTGTAGTTGGAAAAGAAAAAAATACCCGAAGTTTCACATAATGAGAGACAAACACTTATTTCCTTATCAAACAAATAAAAAATTATGTTTCCCAGTAAGCTACCATCATTTTCATAGTTATATCCATTATTTTTCTATTTTATCTAAAAAAATTAAGTCTGCCTTTAGGCAGAAGCACTGCTGTTGTAGTTTTAGTAAAACAATGATACGTACTCTGTGAAACACAGAATTTTTAATGCACAACAACAAGTAGCCATACAACTCCCATAAAAATGTGGTCTCATAATTCAACAAGGACCACAATCAGAACACATCCTGACAACACTGTAATCTATTGTTAGCATTAAATGCTCAATCCTAAGACTTTAATTGTGACAAGACGTGAAGCTCTGAGACTTAAGACTGGCAAAGTGTTCATTCAGCAGGCATAGACAAGGAGCACATATTTTATACATGCTGGTGCGTATAAGTCATTGTTTGCTAGCTGTGCGCACGCAAAGTAGAGCTTTACACATTACCACAAGGCTCCTTCTCTCTTTCTGATGTACCTAGGAAAATTTATAGATAGACAAATACACATATATGTATATATAAACACTCACAAAACTCAAGCAAAGGATGCTGCAAAGAAAATTAAATAAGCGCTGCTTTTCCCTATAACTCTTCTTTGCTTTTTTCCTGATCAAAATGCCAGTCTCTCTCTCTCCAGTTTTTTTTTTTCTTTGTTAAAGGAACTGAAAACAGCATTGCAGCCAAGCAGAACATAGCCAGGCACCGTGCACAGACACATTTTGGGGAAGTTTTGAACAATCAAACAAAATTTGCAGAAAGACAGTATGGCAACAAGAGGCCTTCATTTCAAGTGGAGACAACAGACACTTCAGAATACTGTGGTTGAAGACAAGTAGGTTATAATTACTACACACAGAGAGGTAGATTTCAGAAATACCCTCTCCCCAAGTTTAAAAAAAAACACACCCAGATGTCAAGAAACAATCATGAGATGATGCACTTAAAATAGTAATATCTGTTTACAAATTCAAGTTGCTGCTTGGTGGAAACTTGATTTCTGTAACATGTCCCCAAGATACAATCTAATACTAAAACTTATCCTGCGGTAGGTCTACTTTCCAATTACTAGAAGTAAGCATACAAGGTATATAATTAGTTATGACACTGGGACAGGCATACATGTTTCAACACAGACAGAGCTCTGAACAAACTTTTTGGCAGTATATGACAGAAGACTTAAATTGAAAGCTCAAAGGCAGGGTATACTGTATTATAGAAAAAAAAAAAAGTAAAAAAAAAAACCACCCTCTAACTTAAAAAGTTCTCACACCAAATGATTTTTAAAGGTATGAGCATATTCAGCTGAAACACCCTTCATAAGCTGGAAAGAAAAAAATATTGCCCTGCAGCACCAAAATGGGCTATATTACAAATTAAGAAAAAGAAACTCAATCCTTTGAATGGTTTCTTTTCTTTTAGTAAAAGGGTGTAATTCTTCCCTAAAGACTACGTTATGACAAAACATTTATATAAATCAAAGAAGATTTCTTTAATGACTCTAGGCATGGGATCTTAAATCTGGGATGAAACACCAAATTCTATCAATTCTAAAATAAATTAGGCAAGGATTATACAAGTAGTACTTATCTTGGCATTAGAAAAAAAAGAACATTAGTGTCAGAGACATACAATCAACATGCCTTCAACCGATAGCCCCTGGAAGGGCCTTTAGGACTAAATTCAGAATAAGTGAACTCTGAGCTGTTCAATTAAGTATCTAGTTTCTGAACGTTTTCATTTAAGGAACCAATAAGACAATGAGATATAATGGGAATCAAAGAATCAGAATGTCCATAAGGATTAACCTTATGGATGTCTTGTTTCATTCTACATAAAGAATTAGGTTTCAACTAGTTTAAATAAGCTTTCTCAAATGTTTGAAAGGGTCTTGTTCTGCCATCTTCCCTACAAAGAAGTACTTTTAATGTGAGTTTTTCAACAGGAAGTCCCCTGATCGCACTTCTATGTAACAGGAAACACTGAACCTGTCTCTGTAAATGCAATTCCAAGTACACTAATTTGTGGGACAGATATCTTGGAATGTACACCTTCAGTTAAAATGATGATAATTAATAAGCTTTTCCAGGATGAAATTAAAGAAGCTAATTCCTGCATAAACATATCAGTATTTTTTTAGGGTTTTGAAGTGTTTAGAAAACAATTTACATATTCTTGATACACAAACAAACCAAATACTTCAATTTTGGCATCTATCTTACAAAAGTTAACCACATAACTTCTTTAATTCCACACTCTTAGACAAAATTAAATGAAAAAAATATACATTGCCTTTCCAAAATGAGTACAGTAATACCGCCTCCATCAACTTAGCTAACGTTACTTAGAGAAATGATGTAGCATTGTTGGCAGAAATATTTCTTCTCTCACCATATACCATGTCCCATCTAGACAAAACTTGACAATAACTCTCTTTTTCCTCCTTCAGATACTTAAAAAAATGGCACTTGCTGAATACTTGGAAAGAGCGTACCTGTGATGTCACACACTATGTTTGTATGAGGGAAGAAATAAATTTTTCAAAGACAGGGCTTCCCATGAAGAACATACAGCATCAGATGCCTATTCTCTCTTAATTTGAAAGAGTTAAGTGTTTGCTTGTTGATTACAATTGTGGTAATGGGGCTAACATGGCACTTGGGATTAAACCATTTAAGTCGTACTCAGTTAAAACCAGTACCTTTAACATCACGCCAGAAGCAGTCAGCTTAACAACCTGCACAGTAGCTGGGAATGCCACACTCAGCATTAGTTCAGTTAATGAAAATAGCAGGAAGAAAACAACCTAATCTTGGGGAAGAAAGAAACATAGCTGCCTGCATCTTAATACACCTCAAAAATATCAACCCATTAGGCCTAAGTTGTGCTGTCCTCAGAAACTACACCCCTGCTTCTCTCAGTCTCACAAACACAACACAGTTAGAAAACTAGCTTCACCTACATGGAAGGGAAAACATCATCTTGCGTACTTTGTGGGCATTGATCCTGCAGGCAAAAGGCACTGGTGCTTTTCAAGGGCTGTAAATAAGTAATAGTGTAACACTAGTATGAATAGATACAAATATACTAAAATTCGGTGCACTCCAGAGTTACAATAGACCTTAAAAGAACAAATAATCACACATTTGTGTTGCACCAATCAACCAGACCAGGTTGTTGCCAGGAAAGGTTGCACAAGATGATCCTTGAGGTCTCGTCGAACCTGGTATTCTATGATTCAGTGAAGTTTATTCACAGATTTTCCCCTATTCAAGACAGACTTGTATTTTGAGAATGTTACAGTGTACCACAGAATTACATTATTACCCGCATTTCCATCTTCGCTATCAACATATGACTACATGCTAGAGATGATAATATTATGCAGACCTCACATTTATTGGTATACATCCAGTTGTGGGAGTTTTTAACTCTGCAACTATCACTGACAATAAAAATGCCCCCCTCTTTAAGTTCTTACGAGTTGCTGCTCTAGAAGGATGACTGGAGTTCTTTTCCAGACACTGTTTTTTGCCTCAGTTCTATGAGGTTTTGGACAACCAGCATGGTGACTCAGATACTATTCATGGAGTGGCTGTCTTTAGTATAAGACATTAAAAAAACCTCTTGAATATATGCCATGATTCAAGTTCCCATGATCCTTTCAGAGCAAAGTGTAATACCACGGCCCTACCATTTTCCAGCTCTGGTAATTATGACTGGGCATTAAGCTCATGAAAGCCAAAGGCAAAATACCCATAAATTATTAGAAAACAATGACACAAAGAAGTAGCCATCAGGTGATCAGGACACAGAGTGTATCAAGTAGCTTGCAGCACATACCTAGTTTTCCCAACACTGAAAGTGAAGTAAACTACATATGACTAGGACAGTGCAAGTTAGTTAACAACCTGTAAATTCCTACTAAAGGTTACCTTGCAAGAACAGTTTTTGGTCGGTATATTCATAAGAATCAATAACTTTAAAAGTTTTTTTGACATTCGTGTGAGATCTGGTACTGACTGCTTTGATGAGAGGGGATCTGTTCTATCACCCTATTTTAAATGCACAGCAAATGAAGTTTGTTCACTCCATCCTGAACTGCCACACTTGTCCCATGTTTCTATTTGAGGTAAGTCCTAGAATGCTCCATGTCTGTGGCCTATGATTCAGGTTTGTAACACATTTTCTTGACATCCTGGGATGAAATTTCAATATGCTAGTTAACTGAGAGATTTTTAAGTACCAAAGGGCAGCAGTGAGTAACAAAACAGCCAGTACTTCCAATGAAACTATCTAATGCCTCAAATGCACCAACGACTGCCTTGCCTGAAACTGCATTAAATAGCCCCTGCGTCTGTTCACACACGGGACTCAGCAATTCTGCATACCTATCCCAGTGACTGGCAACACTGCAATTACAAGAATGGTAGCAAAAGAAGTGATCTGCTAAGTAACATGACTTCGTTTCAGCTGAGCGTCCATTAACCTTTACATAATTTATGAACTTTTTCTATGCTTTTTCCCATCCTGGCACTGCATTTTGCCAACACCTGATATTTCCCATTATTTTATATGTACCCTCAGTTATAAACAGTTATTTTCCCAAGACCATCTTACTAGGAACAGCAGCTTCCTAAAACCTCCACAGTCCTGAAGCTTTTTCACGGAAAATACAGAGATACTTTCTATAACATAACAATAACTAAGCCTGCACATTGTGAAAACATTCCCATGATAATGTAATCACAATATACTACAATGTACATTGTAATAGCAATAGAAACCAAGATAAATGGACTGAAGATCCTCTTTTGCAAGCCAATCAAATGCCAGACCATTTTTGGTTGTTCTTCTTTTATAATGTGTGACAAAAAGGATAGTGTCATGCCTTTCACGTAACATTGTCATCATAAATGGAAGTCATCAGACTCCTTAAAGGAGAGGAGATCCCTAATTTAGGAGAAAAATGCAGGAATTCTTCTACAAATCCAATCCCACGCTGCTTTTCCAGGGAAAATACCAGCAAGACCTGGTACAGTCATCTTTAGTTCCCCAAGTTAGAGAGATATCAGAGGCTTGGTTGTTAGCAGGTCTCATTATCATTACTGTAATATATTTGTAAGACATAGGTTCACAATACTGGCTTTGGTTTAAGTAATGCTTATGGGAACATATTCAAATCACAGAATAAGATAACTTATATTTCTCAAAGGAAACACAGTGGATTGTGTAAGAATGTTAAGAAAGAAGCTTTATAATATAGAGAACAGATTAGAAAGCTGAGGAACAATGAAGATAAAGTAAGAAATACAAAACTCAAAACAGAAAACATTATTTCCTAAAATGTTCACCAAAGATTAAAGGGAGGTAGAATATTTGGTTTCCCTTATAGCAACACATTAATTTTTACAGACACCTTTTGGGATTGAGCTATGTCTTACTTTTACTCAAGAACCAGAACTGCCCAAAAAGTCTCCCTAGTAACAAAAATGCCTGTCCAGAAAATCCTTTTAACGTATATATAAAAATATGCTTTTTTAGATATATGTATGTGTGTATGTATTATGTGTGTACTATGTATGTGGGGGTATGTATGTATGTGTATATTATACTTATAGGTTAATGTATTTAAAAAGACATACATATTATGCATGTATATACCACAGTATATTCCATATGTATATACAGACACACACACACAGAGAAGAAAGCTGCAGCAGAATTTCTGGAAGTTTTTTTCTTCCACTACATCTGTAGTTCATCTTTCCATACATGCCACTGATGCATTTTTTTAAAAAAAAACATTAAATAAAAATCATTCTTGCAATATGTAAAACATAAGCAACATGCATACTTTGCTTGTTGTGAGGCTAAATTTGTGTTGCTTTGTTATAAACTAATCACCACAAGAGCAAAACCAATCCTGAAAACCAATTACGTTTAAAAGTGAAGTCTCCAGGTGAATAGTTGTATCATGTCACATCCTTGAGGCTTAAATCTATAAAGGTGAGAACAAGAGTAGTTCTCTTGACTTCAACACTCGGCAAGTTTCTCTCTTGCAACTGTCCAGTCTACTGTGATTAAATGCTTCATAGGTCTGGCAACAACTGCATGAGAAGAGAGATTTTTTTGACCCTCAGTGTTTGACAGTGGGAAAACAGGAACTGGCCTGTATGTTCCACAGGTTTATCGAAGATGCTCACAAATCCTATGTTGAGCCCAGTCACTTCCAAATGCTGCATACAACTCACACTTTATGCAAAACTCATCCCGTCATACTGCTCACACCTGCAAACCATTTATTAGGAAAAGGGCGTTGAAATTCCACACACAGATAACATGAGAGACATTAATGGTGTGCAAAGTAGTGAAGAGACAAGCCTCTTGCCCTGCTGCTATGGTGACTAGAGATATAAGACTCTTCAAGCTCTTTCAGCATCATATAATCAGCCTCAACCAGCTCCTTCTCTGCCATCGCTAGCATCACAGAGATGCTTTCCTCTTATTTTTAATCAAAAGACTATTACTAGAGTATTCAAGAAAGCTCTCAATTAGAAGGAGGTGATGAAGACCTCCTCGCCACTTTCTGACCCCCAAGTCAAACCATGAAGAAGCAAGTAGCTCACTCCCATCCTTGATGAACTCATAATGCCACCAGCATTCCAAAAAGCAAAGAAGAAGGATATGTATCTGCATCCTCTCTGAGTGTGCACTCAGCAATTTAAGAACTTCCTGCTTATGGAATAAACATTTGATATCATAAATCATTTAAAAATACCAGCAGATAAATGAGATTCACCACTGATACACAAAGCAGTGCAAGTTATGTGTCAATAAGAAGAAATAGAGAAGATTGGGACTTACATTCTCAAGGCAACAGATAAAAAAGCAGCGCAGTGTAAGTGAAGGAGCAGAAACCTTTAAATCACATATCACTTATCTTCTATTGCTTCCTGCTCCTACGTAACTTTCTTGCTGTCTTATCATGTAAATAGTAACAGCTTGGGCTTAAAGTTCTCTTAGAAGCCTTTAGTTATATACCAGATGCAACTTCACACATTGCTTTTGAGTATTCGCACCAAAGCATGGAGAAAAACTTAACGCCAGCGTACTGAAGAACATGAATTCCTCAGCCTCTTCGCATTGCTTATATAATCACTTCACCAACAGGCTTGTAGTGTCATTTATTTCCATCAGATATACTGTATGGGGCATCAGAAACAAGGTATCTTCAAAAGCCAACTCAAAATACAGCTGCTAACAAGAAATACGGTCATGGACTAGCACAGAAGAAAGCTGTAAGTTCTCACTATTACTTGGCTAATTTTTACTAAATCTTAGCTTCTTCAGCAGAACAACAAAACATTTTCCATGATGCTCTCTAGGATTCTGTACAGAATCTTATTCTGGAAAATTATCAGTAGGCTTTTAGAAACATGTACCTGGCGTCAGATCAGTATAAAATTACTGTCCAACAGTATTGGACTATACATTACTGTACATAATAACTGTTCAAACATATAGATGGAGTATATGCCCAATTGATTAGTACTAGGAATATACACGTAACTTCACAGTGAGGTGAGTAACAAAACCTTTCTTTAATAAAACTGGCACACTGCCACAACAAAGCCATTGGAGTTAGACCAGTAAGAGTCTACCAAAACAACTACAAGAGTAATTACTTATCCACGAAAATTGGCATGTATTAAGAATATAAGGGGGAAAAATTGCTTTCAGGGAAATACTTCCTTTAGTTCAAAAATGGCACTAACCAGGACTTCCAAATTAATTTACCTTAAATTTATTATGCCTCAATTCAATTTCAAAGTGGTTTTATTGCAAAAAATCACCAGGCTAGTTGCAGTAAAGAGAAGTGGTTCATCATGCTGAGCACATCTTTCTAAATGTCAAATGCTACATTTCAACAGGAAAATTTATTTGATTCCTAACTGGCCCTTTCATCTTTGATTTGGAAACCATGTAGTAAGTTTTAGATTCATCAAAGCTAATATCAGTCTAGTAATGAAAGGATGTTTTAAACTAAGTAGGCACTACTACATTTGTTCCAGCTCATATCTGAAGATCTTGTTCCATTTAAATATTTGTCTAATTCAAATCACAAAATATAACAATATAGTATATTTATATTATATAAATAATATAATTTAAGGAAAGTGGAATTCAGTATCAGTATTACAAATGTTTCCAGTGTTTGAACAAGACAAATAAAAAGAATATTTTTGCTGAATTTTTTTTCAAACACAATTTTTTTTGCAGGCACTTGTTCCTACAACCAGCTACTATACTGTTGGTCACTTTGGCTTTGATGTTCTGAACTAAAGCAAAAGGTGCAGCCACGCTTCACTTCTTTCCTATCAGAAATGTAAAGGAAAACTAAGAAGTCCAGAATTTTTATTAATCAGTCATGACCACTCACACTTTTTGAAGACGTCAGTCTAAATAGTGCATCTGAAACAAGTTCTAAGAATTTTCCTGTAGCCCACTACATTTATCATCTTTAAAATGCTCTTAGCATGCCATATGGAAAGTGCAAAGGAGGTGAATAGATTTTATTCATCAGTTCCATATAACTAACTCCACTGATTTCAATGGCTTTACTCAGGCTTTACTCACTTTGCCATGAATAGGACCAACATAGACTCTTATGCTTTATGTAGAACTAAGAAGAGTTATTAAATTACAATATAACTACAAAACTGTAGAATCATAGAACGGTTAGAGTTGGGAGGGACCTTGAAGATCATCTAGTTCCAACCTGCCTGCCATAGGCAGGGACATCTCTCACTAGTCCAGGTTGGTCAAAGCTCCATCCAACCCAGCCTTAAACACTTCCAGGGATAGGGCATCTAAGTCCAATTTTGTTTTGACCAAACTATTCTTAAGAAAGTCATATGAAGTTCTGTATCATAGTGTTATAATAGTACTGACAAAAAAAAGGAATTAAGATGCATTCTAAAAGGTCAACTTTAGAGAGGTGAGGAATAAGCATGTATTCTTTACTGTAGTAAAAACTTAGAGCTCAGAGTTCAGCTGGATCTGGTTAATAGGGTACGTAAGTTGGACTTCACAGGAAATTTAGAAGCAAAATCTATGTGGATGCTGCACTGGATGAAATGCAAGATGTGCTTCAGTAAAGTAAGACGGCAGTGTCATAACTAATAATTATGGCTCTTTGGGTGGCAAATGTAGAAGAAATTACGTAGATGCACTTAGATATTCCCAGCCAATTTATGCCTCAAACAAGACTATGTCAATGCTTTTAAAACACCAAGAGTGATTTTGAAGCTTTGTTAACAGGAATATTTTAAAATATCTTGTAATCCATATTTGCAGAATTTTTTTCCAAGTAATTTGGAGGATTTGCAGGTTTGATCCAAAAACAAGTAAATAGAAAAAATAGTCATAAAGTGTGTTATTGAGGACTACTTCAAGTACACTTTATCCTGACAGCTTAAAAAAAGAAAAGCAATACATCTCTTAGTCATAGAAAACATTTTCTCCCTTGTAAATGGCACTTAAATGAAACTAACATGATTGACAAGTACCTCACGAGGAAGCCTTGGCAACACTTAATGCAAGTCCATCTCTTCAGCGTTTTAAGCAAAATTCCTTCACAACTGTTTGTCTTTGCAATAACTCCTACAAAGCTCATTAGTGCCAGCCTTGGTTTATCCCCCATGTCGTGCATTTATCCCTGGGATGCATTATCAACATGTGGCACATGTCCTTGACATGCACAGAAGAGTTGCACCCCAGGATAGCAGCATGCATGACAATAGTGTTGACTCTTACTCCTTTATGGTTGCTGGGATGTAACCGAGAAATCTAATAACTGTGACAGTAGGCCTTTAGGTTTTTCCTTGCCTTTCCAGACAGTGAAGCTGCACAGACACTAATGAAAGGTTAAATGAATAGGAATAGCTGACAAGAGGTACAATAAAGAAGGGACTTGGTAATCCACAGACACTGAGCAGAGATCCTTGGCTCAAGCAGAGAAAGGACAGCACATCGTTGAGTCACAATATTTAAAACAGCTTGCTATACACAGAGGCTTTTGTGTCTGGGTACATGTCTGGCTTTGGAAGAAAAAAAGATACTGAAAAGAAATTTCAGCATGGGGCACTTTGGCAAATGTCAGGTCACAAAAAGGGAAAAATGTTTTTTGTTTGCTGTTACATCTTTGTATTCAACATTAAAAAGCATTGACTAAAAGCACAAATTATAAGTTTCAAAATAATACGTATTTGACAAATATGATAAAGTTGCAACACTAATTCAGTGTGATTCCAGCTGACAGCATGATGGGTGTTGTACATACACTCAGCTTCATTTACAGCTGATAGCAGTTCATAATATGCTTTGCATACCATCTAAAACTTTCCCCATAACTGAAAAATTCTAACAGGCCTAGCTTCTTAAGTTTTATATGCAGCAGAACTGTAGATGTAATCAATTGTAATATGCTGCAAAACCAGCTAAACTTCCAGACACTGCACCAGACCATGGTGACTTAAAAACTTTTTAGTGTTTAGCTTATGGCATTTTGATTTCTTTTGGCTTGCGACTTAATAATCAGCATTATGGACACTCTGTTTTTCATAATTAAAAAATAATTACAACACCCAGCATGTTTTTAAAACTTCTCCAGCTTTTTATAATTTTCTACAAAAATCTGATTCAAGTACATACTAGAAGATTTTTAGCACCAAGAAAAAAAAAATTAAAAAGAACTCTCTAAAGTAATAAATCAGAAACAAATCTGATTAAGTTACCTGAATTTGTGGGGTTTTACATAAAGTATTTCAAGAGAGAAGTACTGAAATAGATGCTGCAGATAAAAATAATTCTCTCTCAAAAACCTTGATTTACCTGGAATAAGAAAAAAAGTATTTGCATATGTATCTGGAGTATAAAATATACATATTTATAACATGTGGTGAGAGTACTATGGAAAGATTCTAAAATGAGAGAACCTCTTTGAACAGGCACATTAAATTACAGCAGAACTCCTGTGTGTACTAAGATTCTAATAATCAACAAATAAAGGCTTTTACTAGCCCGGCACATAATGAGAGCTACCGTGCAAGAGATAAAGGAGACAAATCTGGTAGTTTATCTCACTGGATTATATCATTTACTTAAATGGTAAATAAGTTTGTCCAAAGTAATGCTTGTAAAAGCTGCCATATAACTATTAAGCAGCAATTATGATCAATGCGTTTTTAGAACAAATATGTTAGAATTTAGGTGGGATGAAACTGACATAGAATACCAGGTTGAAACAGATGCTTTTTATTAAGCCATGTTAAATGCTATTCCTCTAAATTAAGTACAAATTCCTGGCTAAATTAGGAAATGATACACATTTTCAAAATGACAGATATACTCTATTTGTTTTGTATTTTATGAGGAACTTTTTGTATTTCCAGATATGCGCATTTTTTTCCTAACACATACTAATAGTGGACATTAACTCAAATTAAATAATTAAATGAAAAGCCCTACGCACACCTGCAGACTGACACCAAAGTCAGAACTCTTTCATTAAACAACATTCAGTGAAGAAAAGATTTCAAATTCTGGTGAGTGTCCAACGTGCAAAAGGAAAAGGGACACTGCCAGAAACTCCCATCTTTGAGGGAAAAAATATAAATTTTGCTTTTGTATAAAATCCAATGTTTTACTTGGACTTGTTTTAATGTAATTACTTTGCTGTTGGTCATTTCTGTTTTGCTTGAAATTGACAAGATCTGTAATCAGCCACAAATCCCACGGACATACATGTATATGTAACATAGAATAAAGCCACCTCAAAGTCTAAGTTCCAGATCTTTGGCTCTGAAAAAAAGTTAGCAATCAGTCCTTCCTCATCCAGTATATTTCCCCCCTTTTTCTTACCTATGGCATATCTAATAAAATGATGAAGCTCCCTCTAGCTCTGCAGAGGAGCTTAACTGACCAATGATCCTTTACAGTTCCTTCCCATTTTCAAAAGCAATACTGAGAGAGAGCGAGAGCAGTATTTCCCTTACATAATAAGTGTTCTTGTTTTCATTCAGCAGTGTTTTCAATTCTACGACTTGAAAGGACATGGATAATATGTGAGAACATCTGCTATGAAATGCAGAAAGTTAAATACTGCTTATCACCATGCAGCATACTAAAGACCCGCTTAATTATTTCCAACTTACACTTTATTTACGAAATTCTTGTTTGAAATCTTACATTGTTTGACAACCTAGGCATGTATGTATTGAAACACACACACACACACCCCCCCCACACACACCTCCATTCCACTTGCCAATTCCTAAGTGCACAATAACAAAAAAGAACGATAGATAACTCATAGCCCCATTTTAGAATCAATATTTTAAGTGCAGAGTGTCTTAGTTCAAATCCAGTTTGTTTGTATACACCAGTTTTCCAGAAAACCAGTAATGCCAGTGGTAATTTGCTGACTGTATTTTCACCTACCATAATATTTACACATACCATTTGTAATGGCTTGTATTGTTTAATCTCCACTGCATTTCAGTATTGGATACTATAGAATTACAGTTATTTAGCAGGCTATAAATAATGTAGTTGGCATGTGCAATTGATATTTAAAATGTCTTATGACAACTGTAAAAGCCTCATTACAGACTAGCAAATCATTTCTAACAAGCAAGTTCAACTGACAAATACCAAAGCAAACCTGCAGTCTATGCTGCAAGCATGTTTGTTTTATTTCAATGATACACGTTTAATGCAGTGTGCAATGGACCATCCATACAGACTATAAATAAGAAAGAAACCGAACTTCCAAAGTAATATGGCTATTGTGAAGTTTTCTAAAATAAAACTACAAAAAAAAAAAAAGGAATTCTGAGTAACAACAGAAAGAATAGCTTAGTTTCCCCTCCCCCCTTTATGAGCTAGTGTCCAATTTCTTCTTTTCTGAACAGCTGTATTATCCAACTTAAGTTGCTCTGCTAATTTCAGTCCCACAAGGACTAACTTGGAAGGCAAAAAAGTACTAGAAAAGATCAATTTGCTGGGAAAGATCAAATGAGAAAACTGTGGGGACAGCAGCAGGTCAGAGTGTGAAGAACTAAGCAGACCTGTTCTTCATTAACTTAAGCTCTCTTGGGACGTCACACACTACCTGTCCATGGGCTTATTGAACCGCCTAACCCTCGTCTCTGTACCATTCTTCTGGGCCCAAGTGAATCATATCCTGCTGCTGACAAGTTAGCAGGGGACTGCGGCTGCAACATGAAAGTACTTTTCTTTCTTGTCTAAATCAGGCAGATTTTTGAAAAGACGACACAGCCCTGACTCGTGACATGGCAAGATGAAATGAGAGGTCTGGGCTGGTCTTCGAGCTGTGCAGATAAAAGTAATCAAATGACACTCCTGGAATGCAAATTGGCATTCTTGACTGCAGCAATTGCACAACCATGAAACATCTCTGACAGCAAGCAAGATTAGGACAAAATGTTATGTAAAGCACTGAACTCAAAAACTCACTAGAAAATTCAAACTGTAACACTTACATTTTAATACAGCAATAGTCATCTCTGCTTTTGTCCGTTCCTTGACTTTGTTTATTGTAATCACATATCCATCTTTCACAAATACCTCAGTAACAAAAACGCAGTGTGATTAAAGACATAGAGCTGCTCAGTTTTTTCCCCTAAAATGCTTTTTTACAAAATAACATACCAAGGCAGGGGTTTTGCATTATGTGTGTAAGATGTGTGCTTAAGGAATTCTTTCACAATCCTAAGTCTTAAAGGGAGTTTCAAAATTTGCTCATAACAAATTAGTCTATAATTTACATTCAAATTTTCCTGCCTCTATACCAGGTAAAGATGGATCACCTGAAATATATAGTGAGTAAATTTTAAAATTCACGTGCTTTAGGAACTTAAAGCAGAACTTACATAGAGCTAGATGGTTCATTAATACTGGACAGCTTAAAATGAAACTACAGTGTGTCAGACAGCTCCTATGCCCCATTAAATTTCAGATTAAAATTTCCTGCAATTTTTAAGGGCAAGGAAAGTTCCACATACTTTTCCAAGAACTTGGTATTCTTGTGCAGATCTGCTGATCAGGCTTATTAAATATTACTGTCTGAAATGAACTCAGTAATTAAACTGTGAACATTTGTACTCTGAAACTATGACAAAAAAAAAAACTCCCCCATTTTAAAATTCATCTACGGAGATGGGTTATAATACAGAGGGGAAATGGAAGATAATGAGAAATAAAAGCCCACTTCCACTAAAAAATATTTCAGTGACTGCAATGTACGGCTAACATACAGGTTAAGAAAAGAAATATGTAATATCCTGCTTTGATTTCTTACTTAAAAATAGCTTCAAACCATTTTAACTGTCGGCCAGACACACACAGAAAAAGACACTCGTTGCCACTTTAATCCTGGGTACACTGGATTATTACATGATGTCTTTTGTGCATCAATTTTACAACAGCTTGACTCTAGGGTAAATGGGAACCATCATAAATCGCATGCTGCTTTCAAAACCACTTTAATTTCTGTCAGCGTTACTGTAACCACAGTCCTGGGCACATGCTGCTTTTTCCCCCCCTCCTTTTCTTTTTTTTATTTTTATTTTTTTTTATTGTTGCCTACATTTGACAGTTGCATCTCCTACACTCCAATTGTGGCTTTGATCACTGAAACAAGACACGTCATGTTAGGGAGAGAAGGGAAAAATACAAACCCTGCATCTCAAGCTCTCTCTTCATTCAGATATACATATAGATAACAGACGTACACTGCATCTATAGTTTGAGGGCTGTATATACATACATGTATGCACGTACGTACATACACATACATGTATAGACATGTATGTGTGTAGACATGTGTGTGCACGCGTGCCCAGATGTATAGTCAAAGCACACTCGACAGATACGTAACATCCCTGGAGTGAGGTGACAAAAGCTGACTGAAAGCAAGGCAGTCAAACAGCGACGGAAAATATACTACTTCACTGACTATGGGCTGATTGAATATGGACTGTTCATCACTAACTGAGGTCAGTCCACTTGTTAATACGACCAGTTATCGTTATGCATGCTAAGTTTATTCATGGCTCTAAATGTGCTTGTTCTTCGCGTGCTGTTTAACCTAGCCTCGCATCACAACCCAGACAAACGGACTTCAGTCAAATAAGGTCCTCAGTCATTCAGATTTTTAATTTTTAAATTAAGAAGTCGTGAAAGCCCAATCCCTGCTTTGCAAAACCCTTGCTGTAAAGAAGACGTGCATTTGCACAGCACATGAAATATGCGACCAAAACTTGCTCAAAGTTGTTTTCGGGGGGCTCCCCCTTCTCCTCTCCCCCCCCCCCTCCCCCCCCCTTTACGGTTAGGGCATCAGCATAATGCTGCAAGTTCTACTAACAATCGCTGATTGGAGAGGTGCAAACTGCAAGCACATGCACAACAAAAAGAAAAAGAGTTACGGAGGGAAGGTGGATTTACACTTCTGTCGCCCTGCCTCAGGCGTTGTTTCACACGCAAACACACGGCTCCTTCCCCCGCTCTCAAAGGTTACCTTTACATTGTGTGCGAACCTTACTCATTTCCGAGCAGAAGGTGGTGTCCAAAAAAGATCAGACCACCACCGTATGTCCGATTCAACCCCACTCCACCTTCTCTCGCCCTCCCTTCACACGCACACACGTTTTTTACACTTATCCCTTCATCTTCAGTGGAGGGAGGGAGGCGGTAAAAAGCATGTGGCCGTCCCATTTCAACCCCCCAAACTCACTTAAAGTTTAGCACAGCCTCTTAGTCATTTTTTTTTTCTTCCCCCAATCCACGCAGCACGGGGCTGATTTATTTATTTATTACCCTCCTCCTTCGCCTTGCCCGGCTGCTTGTTTATTTGCAGACTGAAACACGCCGGATAGCTACAGCAAGGGCTGCTTGTGTTGCTGCACCATTTATTAATCAAATCAAACCAGGAGTAAAGGCTAGAATGATGAAAACGCGAAAGGCTGCTGGAAACTTCTTACCATCTCTGCATGCTGGGTTGTCAAGTGCACCCCCTGTCTCTCGATCTCCTCTCAGCGGCAGTGCCTGCACCCTTCCTTCTGCCTCTGGGCTCTCACCGCCTCTCCCTCTCTTTCCCCTTCTCTCTCTCCGTCTCTCTCTCTCCCCCCCCCCCCCCTTCC
>JAOXJM010000019.1:35007025-35018174 GCA_026413425.1 Tringa solitaria
ACACACTTTACCTAAACGACGCTCTTCCCATCTCGCGCGGCGGGGGGGGGGAAGGGAGGGAGGTGTGTGTGGGACAGGGCCGTTCGGCGCCCGCCCGCACCGTTCGCCTCAGGACTCTCTGCCCGCCGCCCGCAACGGCCGTTCCAACCGCGGCGTCGCCCCGGCCGCTTTTCCGACCGGGCGTGAGAAGAGGGCTGCCCCGGGACAGTCAAGCCCCCTCCCTCTCGGTGCCTTCCCCTTGCGAAATCTCGCCTCGCCCCTGTTTGTGACCCCGGTTTAAAGCGCTCTGCCGCAATTGGCCCGCTCCGGGCGCTGAGGGGGCGCCAGGTGCTTCGTCCTCCACAAAAGGGGAAGGTGACGGAAAGTTCTCCTTCTCTTATCTGCAGGTACCGACAGCCGAGCCCATCCGGCCATCCCCTCGTACCCTGGCCTGTGAAGGCGCCGGGGGTCATTAGCGCTGCCAAAAATCGGTTCCCTTCCTCAGGCTCTCTGTGAAACACGAGGAGTGGGTCTTTAAAACGTGAACGTGAGGAGAACTTCTCAGGTGACGTGAAATGCAAACCCTAGGACGCTTCGCCTCCTGCTCCCTCATGGTGTGACCGGGCACTTTGGTGACCCAGCAGGCACTGAGGAGAATGGAGAGGAGGCGGGTCGAGTGTATGAAATAGATAGCTGCTCGGCACTCCTGATTTTTCCTGCATGTGCTATGGACTAGACCCGCAGCAGGCTCTTCACGGATGGCACGGCATGTCCCTGTGAATTACCAGGTTTCCAGGCTTTTCACCAGATTTTGCCATCTTTGTGCATTTCCTGTGCCTGTCGGAAGAGGGAAGGTTAAATAATTGCTATTAGGATCAAAACCCAGGTTTTCACAAAAACAAATTGGATATATATCAACGTTATCTGTGTTTCTGTGGAAGTTTAATTCTGTATTTTGCATATTTGTCAGACCATCAGGCATAACACATATCAGCTTGTGGACAGGGCTTGCAGTGTCCACACTTCGTCAGGATTAGTTTTGGTCTTTAAGCAGTAGAGTGAGTGTTTCAGGCTCAGACAATGATGCAAAAGGATTTTGCATTTTTTAGGATTTTGCCTTTTTTTAAACGCAAGTACCTTGACCAACAAAGTTTTTGAGTAATCTGTGGTCATTCTAAAGAATTCACAGGACTGATTAAGCCATGATTTGATGCGTTCTCTGTCGAAGGGGAGAGATAAAAAAAACCTAGTTAATTATTTCAGAGTCACATTTTATTGTACATAAAGCCGCATTTGCCCTTTTGAACCAGTGAAGGGCCAAGAAGTTGCCAAAAAATTGTGTTCACACAGCCCCCTAGTGGTTAAAGCCTTGGCAACTTCACATCCATGTCTCCTCACATGAAGGAGGAAGAATCCTATCTAGCTTGATGCAGATTAAAAGTAAAGTGCTGCAACTTTGCTAGTGCTGCTAGAATAAAGATATTCCATGCCCATTGCAAGGCTAATCTTTACTGTGCAGTTTCACAGAAGTGAGTCAAAGGCTTTAAACAGTTGCAGCTTTGGAAAGAAAAGGCTTATAGAAGGTAGACAGCCATACAACAAAATTTAAAAACAGCTTTCCAAATTTACTTTGGAAAAGTGAGATTTTTTTTCATTGGGGCTAGGCATTTGAAGGAGCTATTCCTATATGCACTAAACCAGTAGATTGCAGTGATAATAACCAATATCACACACTAAAAAATTCTACCTAAGCGCTGATCCATCATTTCAAAGAACCTCTTAAGTGTAACACAATCATTAATAGTTTCAGTTACTTTGTTTTTAAAGATTTTAAGTAGTTTTGTATGAAAACTAATAATGCCTCATGGAGTCATTCCTTTGTTGTCTTGCTTGATATTTAATTCTGCTTTTTAAACCTCCCTTTTCTTTTTCTTCCACCTGTCAATAAGCCAGTGGCTTTTGTATTGACAGTATATTACAACCTCTTGAAAGCTGCTGAGGAGGTAAAATAGCTGGAGGCAAGTTGGCTGTTGGGAGTTCTGATTCTTGGGTTGACAGTACGGGATTACAGGATAAACATTGTGGAATAAGACATTTCTGCTCAAAGGATCAGCAGCAAAATAGCTAACTGGTGACATTTGAATATACATCATCATTAAACTTCAGATTGAGCAAGCGCCAAGCTTTTCTGAAATTATATATCTTTCAGAATCACATTTTCAGGCCACAAACGCAATAGCGTTTTAAATTTGCATCAAGATCTTGCTTTCAAATTTGCCTACTATGTGGTGTATCCTGAGATAATCCTAAAAAGGTAGGGCGCATGTTAAAATACTATACAATCCACCTGACAATGACTTTTGTTTCTTTATAATGCTGTGGTGACTGTGACATCAGCACACGTCATAGATACTACTGAAATGGCAACATATCTTTACTTATTTACTTCAATTAACACCTCAAGACAGCGTACAGACTCAGGTGATTTGAAGTCTTTCCAGCACTTAAGTGTTGCTAGATCCTCCTAGTCATAATGGTTTTTTTTGAGACGAAAAAAGGTTGTCTGCAGCATATCCATCTTTTTCCTTTTTGCACCACATCCTCTGTACCCAATCTTTTCTAACTCTCCTTTAAAGGTTGTTACCACACAGTTTGATTTATCCTAAACTTTCCCAAATGCATTAGCAGATGTTCTTAAAGACAAACATGCTTCCAGTATTTTATGAGCTCAGCTGAAAGAATATATATTAAAAGCAATAGATATAGATGTTACTTTTTAGTTCTGCAACTGCTTTTGTAAGGGACATTAGAAGGTTTTAGACATGAGTGAAGAAACAAAACTGTTAAACCCACTTCAGAGGTGAAAAGAATGGGGTACAGTAAGTTTCAGCAAGTTGCTTAAAGTAGTAAAGAAAGTAAAAATACTTATTTCAGTTATATTTACTAGTTCTGGGTCAGTCATCTTTTCCCCAATAAGAATACATACATTTATATTTCAGAGCTGCCTAGATTGAAGTTTCTTCTTTGTTGTCACTTTCAATCTCTGTCCATCAAACTATTTTCTGTAGCTTAGTAATTGCTAGTCAGAGACCACACGTGGCGTTCTATATGCGTTCTGGAATACATCTCAGCTTATCTCATATAACACTTGAGGGTATTTTTCCCCAGTGAATCTCAATGTTTTCCAGTTCTCTTAGTGTTTTACCATTTGTTTTCCTTATATTACTCCAGTCAAAATGATTGCCTCGGAGAGTTAGTTATAAGTATGATGGGAAAGTCTCTGTTTTTTCTTATCCAGTTTAACTGCTTTAGTCTTGAACTTTAATTGTTGATGGGATTTTACTTCTTTTATCCAAGTATTTTACAATAAGCATTTGTGCTCTTAGCTTGCTTTCATAAATGGCCTTTAACAAATAAAATGCCCCAGTCACAACTAATAATGATTGGTGGCTCAGTATCTTAAAAACAAAGATGTCAAGTGTAATATTGCAGGGAAAGTCACAAAATCTGTCATGTCCAGTCTTGAAAGATTACTGCTAAGATTTCCCCTGTTTTAGCAGAACAATTTTTCTACTATTTACACGTTGGTTAAATGGATGTTTAAAATGGATGTGGTAACCTAAGCTGAGTACAGTATAGAACATTAAAGCAAGCTTTAAATAATGTGACATAATGATTCCTCATGCATCATAACTTTTTTATTCTTTTTTATTTCTTTTATAATTGCTTCCAATATTAAAATAAAACTTGATTTTCATGTCAAGAAAAAGAAAAGAAGGCAGAAGAATTGACAGCTTGATCCTTGCCACATTTTTGAAGTCCACTTTTTAGATTTTGACCTCTCCTAGCAGAGTATTCAGCTGCTCTAACAGCAGATATTTAATAGAGCTTGTTTGAACTTGAGCTTGGTTCTAAGCCTCACATCCAAAGATCTAGTTAGAATGCTGGGTACTCTCACTGCTCTTTAGTACATGTACTTTGTTGAGGACATCTGCTAAGACTTCTTTCACATATTCTGGCCAGGTGCAATTGCAAAAAGAAGGTATGGACTTTGCTACAGGCATTGCTTAAAATCTGAGGAACCTGGAGAAAATAGGAAGTGAAAATACTGTGTGCAAAAACTGCTTAGCTTTTTAAAGTACTTTTTCATCCATGCACTTCTACCATTGGATCATAAGCCAGATACTGCTTGGAATTGACAGTGCTATCCAGATAGAACTCCGAATTTCCTTTCTTTTTGGCTGCTCCACTTTCAGTTAGTACATCCAAAGGGTTGGTCATGGACCTTGGACTATTTTCTCCAAGTTTGTGGATGTCCTAGTTATTTTCTGAATTAAAAATACTAAATTGACTGCACCTACATACATGCATATGCATATATATATATATATAAAATGAATAAAAGGCATTTATTCCATGTGTGTATCAATGGACAAAGAGAATAAGGGAAACAGTAAACTGTTGGCTAAATAGTTCTTTTTAAAAACTCCAGATGTTTTAAAGTCAATTCAAAATTCAAATGTGGATGTTCTAGCATTCGTAAGTCCTCTATTTCATAAGTCTCAATTATGCAGGGCAGGAGAGTCTTTCATTATATTTTATTTCAATGATAGAAAAATGTGACTTTCTCGTATGAAAGTTAATTTACAAATATGCTTAGAGACACTTTCTGTAATACACCGTGCAAGTACAAGAGACAAAGTAAGTTATCATTTGTCAGAGTGCAAGAAACTCTTCTTTGTGAAATATTCTCCCAGAAAGGAGAATATTCTTAGAATATGGCAACTAGTCTATAGCAACTGAGGTTCTCTTCATAAAATTATGCCATGTATGGTGAGCATTTTAATGTGATCTTCTATTTCTGATTTCTTGGATGCATCTGAAAAGCTTCCAAATGCACATATCCTCTGCCCTATGACTTCTGCAAATGAATACACTGTGTACAAGCAAAACACTTGTTTGATACATGTAAGTAAAAGAAGTAGCACTCTGATTGCCTTTGTGATCTACACACCATGATTTCACATGTTCTATACTCAGAAGCATCAAAACAATTATAATAGTTGCTGCAAAAAAGTAGAAGCCATACAATAACACCCCCCCACACACACACACACGCCACCCCCTGTCTTACTCTAAAAAACAGCTTTAAAACTTGTCCGCGTCTAAGGTGGCAACATTGTTCCACAGAGCACTGTGATGACCTCTGGTTTGTTCTGCCTGAACTATTACTGCCAATCAGTGCGTATTGCAGTGCTAGCAAACTAAATTTATTACAACTAAAGAAGAGATGTAACACAGTTAGATAAGAACTTTGACAACTCTTACACAATCAAGATCTCAGTAGCAGTTATTTGGTATCCTCAGCTTGATGACATGACTGAAATATTTGGACTTAAAATATCAGTTTTACTACTCTATAGCCTGTAACTGAATAATCACAGAATTAGTTGAATCTTCAGATACATATGCCTAGCAGCTACAGTCTTGTGGGTTTTGGTTGTGTGGAAAGTACATGAATCCAAGCTTTATTGTCAGTCCCTCCCATAACATTATTGCTATTTCCTGTTTCAGTCTTTAATAATAGAGGACAGGTTAGGGTTTCAATATGTTTTCTTCTCTTTTCTTTTTTTACCCCTGAAAGAAAAATGGTTGAAATACAATCCAAGTCACATTTTTGAAAGGAAGCTGGATAGTTACTGTCTGCATTCTTCTAGCTCATTTCACATATTTCTCTTAAAAGACAAGTTCCTTGTAACTTCTTCAGCTTCTTTGGTTTTTTTATTCCTTTACTTAAAAATTTTATTCATTACTTAAAAATGGGACCTAAAAGAAATTATATATGACAGGAAGGATGATCTTTAATTGGAGTGCCACATTTATACAGAGGAAAGATGCAGACATCTGGTCCTCCATGTATAGTTTTAGGAGGCATTCATTCAGGAAATCTGTTGTAGCAGCATACCAATGGATACATTTTTCCGGAGTCCCGAAGAAAATGCTATTCATTGGCAGTGCAACTAGTTCAGAATACCTCATTTCATAATACACAGGCATCAAAACAAATACATAATGAGCTACTTCTAGCTCTTATAATGCTTCCCTCTCTATTTGCCTTATTCAGAACAATTTTACTGACCTCCCGTCTTTAAAGCACTTTACTGTATTATTATAAAGACTAGGCCAATAACTTTGGTTCTAAATTTAATCACTAATACCAGGAAAAAGAAATCCATCAACATAAATTAGCAAAACGTTACTGGTATTGTGCCTTTTAGATGAAAAGAAGACATCATGATGGTGAACAGGAGGCACAAACCATTCAGTGTCAGCACTGTATATGACAAACAGCGACCTGTTATTTCATTTTAAACTGGATCTGTGTGGTCCATATGTCACCTTGAATTCATGGAACTGCAGAGTTTTGGATCTTGATGAAATCTCAGCACTTCTATCTGTTTTAAGACAAGATTATCAGGTCTAGAACATCTCTAAAAGATGTTGGTCCAGTACTTTCTAAAAAATCTCACTATACCCTCCGTAAGTGGCCTACTGCAGTACTTCACTACCTTTTGTGTCAGATTTTCCTAATAGCTAAACAATATTTTTTCCTTATAATTAAACTGATTCTTGTCCTATTCTAGACAGACTTCACAGCAGACTTTTGAACACTGGAAAACCTTTATCAGGTTCTTTTCGGACTTCCACCTCCCCCATAGAACAAGCAGTGCCTTTTCCTTCAAGCATTGCTCACAGGTTGTATTTCTGAAAATTATTAGAACACTTGTTGCTTTTCCCTGAGTACTACTCAACTTACTATGAATGTCAGCAAGTTCACTGGACTGATTTGCAAATAATTCTCTAGCTGAAGCTTCACATGATCCATAGACAATAGAGTAATTACCTCATGTGTTTTATATACAATGATTTTGGTAATATAGCTCAAAGTGACATTTGCCTTTTAATATCACACTGACTTAGTCAGTTTATGTTCCACTGTAATTTGATCTCCCCATCTGTATTACTGTGGTACACAATATCCAAGATGCTAGTCTTTTATATTTTTACCTTACTGTGTTGTTCTTTACCAGTTACTTTTAAACAACCCCTTCTTACATGCTTTCAGTTTATCAAGACCATATAAAATATGCTTTACTCTGTCACCAAAGTTGTTTCTAAAATTATGATCAACCTTGTAATCGTCAAAATTCCTCTGTTCCAATAAGCCATGCCATGTGTTTCAAGAGGCAGCTTAGGCAAGTAGTTGTGAATCTGCTGATACAAAGATTGCCAGCACATTTACAAAATCAGAACAGATGTTATCAAGTAGGACAGAAACCAAGCTAATAAATGCTTTTACATGACTTTTGAAACCTATTGTAGATAGCCTGGTAGCTCTCTGCAAAATTACCTTGTATCCTGAAAAGCTTATAGGTTCAGGTTAAACTACAGCCTTTCCAATAGAGCACAGTGGAGTTACATCAGCAAACCAGTGAAGACCTGTGCATTCTTCTCTGAAGACTACCTTCTAAGGCCTACCCAGGATAACAATTTTTGATGGTGCTAAGCCCGGGTTAGCTTGTAGAGCTGTACATTCACTTAAAATTTATAGGAATACTTAACATTAGTAAAAACTAGATCAACCATAACAACATATTCTCAAGTTTGGATATTTTATTTCAAATTTCTTGGTATTTCATGCACAGCCGCCTTGTTTGTAAATCCCCCTAAGAACAGCAACAGTTCAGCCTGATGTGCATCTTCAGAGATACTTGGATGAAAGATGTTATATAGACGTGAACATAGCTGTCTGGTCAAGTATGCAAATGCAGGGAATCAAATTGAAGTCTTTTGCACTGTCTTGCTGACCACTAACCACAGTAAAGATACTTGGCTGGCCCAGAACTAACATGTGATACTTAAGTCATATCCAGACTGGGGATTTCTTAAATCACTGTATTCTCAGGAAGAAATATTTTTTCGACTGAGAGCAGGATGATTGTTTCGTCTTTTTGTAGATCTTTTCAGATATTTTATACTGTGATTACAGTATAAAATAAGAGATCTTTCCAGTGTGATATTCACGAAGTGCATCTCAGATTGTGGCCAAAATTAGAAATTTGTGAAACTTACATGACTGGCTGTTCACAGTAGAAAAGTATTTGTAGAAATGTTTTTATGTAAGCAACAAGAATGAAGTCAAAACAGCAGAATTAGACAGCTTTCAGATAAAGGCTGCCGATAGATACATAACACTTGCAAAGCTGTAAGGCCTATAGGTATATTAGAAAAAATTAGTTTTTCTTATGCATCTGAATTTGACTTTTAAAAATTGTTCTGCATTTAAAATTGGTTACAGTAGTCTTTATTAGTACAGAGTCTCAAGAATGAAAGCTTTCAAGACATGCAGGAAAACACAAACAAATGCCACACAAAGGAAAGTTTGGATCTGTGAATTAGATCTGGTAGGTTGAGAGTAATTTCATCCTATGTTTTAATGCAGAACTTGGGGACCATTTAACGGGGAATTGGTATACTTCATCACCTCTTGGTAATTTGTGTTGATCTTTGTGTGTCTTGTGAACTTCCCTCAATCATTTGTCATTAAAATCAGTTCTACTGGCAGTCAGGTTTCCATGCTGAGAGCTAGGAAGGAAAATATTTATGATTAAAGAGACATACAGCTGCTATTACTGACCCTGAATAGTTTATTTTGGACACCCTAGAATATAACTTTCTTTTCTTTTTTTCCCACTTTTGGGTAAAAGCTTGGGTGTGTGCTTGGAAAAACAGGTCTCCAATGAGGGTGGAGAATATCTATTTGTTATCTGATTTGACTGTTTAGGAAGTGTAGCATATTTGAGATAAACAGTAACATTGAAAACAATGTTGTTGTTGTTGTTGTGATTACTTAAGACAAATATATTTATTTTGATTTCCACAAACATAGGGCTCTTGTAGTGAAAGGGGCCGCAATCAAATTCAGAATAAGCCCTTTTCTATAGCTTAAGAGAAATTTCAGACTCTATGTATTTTTATTATCTTATTTTTTGTGGTATATTAAAATAAATTCTGTCTTTGCTTTCCCTTAGAAGGGCAAGTAAGTGGAAGTAGATCATATTCAAAATTCCGTTGAATGCATGAAGTGAATAAAAGTAACTGCTTTCAGTTGTCATCGAATGAACTAGTAGCCCGTCTCAGGGAGTAGGTAAGTACTTTTCAAACACTTCAGAGAAGTTTATGTTGACGCTGTCTAATAATGCAGTTTACATACCCTTAGCAGACCATCCAAGTACAAATGGTGTATTGGTCTTTAATTATAAGCAAATATTTTAAAGAACAGCTGTTGACACCAACCATTCAATCTTATGTAACACTGACAGCTACACTTCTAGACAGTCTACCTGACTTAGGCACTTAGTTTCATCCTACCACAGAATTTCTTCTGTAAGTACTTGGAATTGCTCAGAATTGCTTGTCCCAATGTATTTTGCCTTCAATACTGATCTAATACTTCCGAGGACTTCTTTAACTAAATGCTTCCTCTCCTTGTTCTAGTTCTGTTGTTTTCTCTTGTCATCACTGGCTTCCGCTTCTCTAGTCACCATAGACAGCCGTATTCTCAAACTCTCCACTTCTTCCTCTGCTGTACATGTTGCATAGTATAATATCCAAAGACTAGTAACATTCAGTACTACCTCTATTTTAACCCTCAAGCCACTTACTTTTCACTCTTTCCCCTTCCATCCTGAGATGGAATTTCTTCCATTAATTAAAAATAAGGAAAAAGATTATTTAGATGAAACAAAATTGACAGGGAAATATATAAATTACTCCATTCATTTTCCACACAAAAGAATTTATATAACATATATAACATTAGTAAATGTAATTCTTACTTTGGAGTGCTTCTAGTAGTAGCAAGCATGTCTTCTGGGTCAAAGATACTGTGATCTTAACATATATTATAAATTCTTTGTATCAAAGTAGGTACTTTTCAAGATTGCACTTATTTTTACAAATTAACAAAGATGCTATTCACAACCAGAGGTACATATCAAATCTGTAAATACTAGAAGCAGTTGCTCTAGAGGAGGAATGTCTCATGGACCACCCCAGGGATTCTTCGAAAAATTGGTTTCAATTTTGTTTTCCTTCTTACTCTTTTTGTGTGACCTCAACCAAGTTACAGGCTTTTTGTGGTTCAGTTCCTCCTGTGTAAAATGGATGTTATAAGAAGTTTCCCACTTACAGGAGTAGAGAGATGTCCACTCAGCTATGAGATGAAGACAGTGATCATTAAATATACTCCACTGGAATAGTGCAGCTTTTGACAAAAAGAAAAATATTTTCACCTGTATAAGAGATCAAGCTTTCTTGGGACCGTGGAACTCTGTGCAAATCTTACCAATTTCTGCTCCAAATACAAGGTTCGTTTCCTGACTTTGTTGCATCTAGTGTAAACATTTGGCAGGATAAATTTTTATAAAGTTACAGAAATATTCCAGAGCGCTCCAGTGTGTGTTTTTCTGCTGCTAGGAAGAGACTGAGAGGGCAAAATAGATGATAGATATAAATTACATTGCTTAGACACTGCTGAGATACAATTGTGAGAAGAGTAATGAAAAAGCTCACTGTACAGAATCCATTTAATAGCTTGTAGCAAAGACAGGCAAATGGAGATTATGATGCAAGGCAACCTAGTAATGTTTGTGAAGTCCCCTGTTAAATAAAAAGAAGAAATTGAACATGTAGAACAGATAAAGAAATACAAGAGCTTGCATATGAAATAAAGAGGAATGGACAACAGAGTTGGATGCTTACTCTCAGGCATTTATTCCTACCTTTCACTTTTTGTGTCATGTTTGCAAGTAAAAAGTAGTATCTGATCACTCTATTTCTAGTATAGTAAATCAATCCTTTTCCACAGTGTATTTACACATTTTCTTTCCTGATTTGAGGCATGTATTCAACTGTCTTTCAAATCTTTTCCAGAGTTTTTGTTTTACAGTATTTCTTGTTTTCCACTGTAATCTCATTTGCCTGCCCTCAAATGCCTTTCTTCCATTTGCTTCCAAGCCAATCTTCGATGCTTTTGAATTTCATTTTCATTTAGCTCCGTATGTTGATGAAATATTTCCCTTGAAATTTTAACACTATCAAAAATTAT
>JAOXJM010000019.1:35027489-35057737 GCA_026413425.1 Tringa solitaria
CTCTCCCCTCATCCAGCCATCTAGTTATAACATCACAGAAGGCTATCAGATTGGTTGAGCATGATTTACCCTTGGTAAATCTGTGTTGACCACTTCCAAAAACTTCCTGTTCTTCAACATGTTTGGAGATGACATCCAGAACAAATTGCTCCATTACCTTCCCAGGGATGAAGGTGAGACTAACTGGCCTATAGTTTCCCAGGTCCTCCATCTTGCCCTTTTTGAAGACTGGAGTGGTATTTGCTTTCCTCCAGTCCTCAGGTACTTCTCTTGTTCTCCATGACCTTTCAAATATGATAGAGAGTGGCCCAGCAATAACATCTGCTAGTTCTCTCAGCACTCGTAGGTGTATCCCATCTGGGCCCATGGACTTACGGATGTCCAGTTTGACCAAGTGGTCTGTAACCCAGTCCTCCCCTACAGATGGAAAATCTTCCTCTCTCCAGGCCTTCCCCTTTGTCTCCAGGGTCTGGGATTCATGAGGGACAGCTTTAGCAGTGAAGACTGAAAAAAAGAAGGCATTCAGTAACTCCGCCTTCTCTGTGTCTTCCACCACTAGGGCACCCACCTCATTCATCAGTGGCCCTACATTTTCCCTAGCCTTCCTTCTTCTATTGATATACTGAAAAAACCTTTTCTTGTTATCTTTAACTGTAGTGGCCAACGCGAGTCCTGCTTGAGCTTTTGCCAGTCTAATTTTCCCCCTACATAGCTTTACTACATCTTGATATTCCTCATGAGTTGCCAACCAACCCACTTTTCCAAAGACCATAAGATTTCCTTCTAATCCTGAAGTCCAGTCAAAGCTCTCTGTTTAGCCAGGCTGGTCTTTTTCCCCCATCAGCTCGTTTTTTAGGACCTGAGGATGGCCTTCTCCCGTGCTTTTGAGAGCTCCTCCTTGAAGTATGACCAGCCTTCCTGGGCACTTGTGCCCTTCAGGACTGTCTCCCAAGGGACACTCTCAACCATGTTCCTGAAAAGGCCAAAGTCTGCCCCTCGGAAGACCAAGGTGGCAGTCTGTTGGCTCCCCACCTTGCTTCTCCAAGAATTGAAAACTCCGTCATTTCATGATCACTCTGCCCAAGACAAGCTCCAATCTTTACATCCCCCACAAGACCTTCTCTGTTAACAAGCAGCAGGTCCAGTAGGGCGCTTTCCCTGGTTGGCTCCCTCACCAGCTGTGTTAGGAAGCTGTCTTCCACACACTCCAGGAACCTCCGGGACTGTTCCTTCTCTGCTGTGTTATATTTCCGGCAGACATCAGGGAAGTTGAAGTCCCCCACAAGAACGAGGATGAGCGATCATGAGATCTGTCAGCTGTTTATAGAATATTTCATCAATCTCTAGATCTTGGTTGGGGGGTCTATAACAGATTCACACGATGGTGTCTGCCTTACTGGCCTTCCCCTTGATTCTTACCCGTAAACACTCAACACTGTCATTCACATTGTTGAGTTCTAGGCAATCAAATCTGTTCCTAACATAGAGGGCCACCCCTCCACCTCTCCTTCCATGCCTGTCCCTTCTGAAAAGCTGGTAGCCATCAATTGCAGCACTCCAGTTGTGTGAGTCTTCCCACCATGTCTCTGTGATGGCAACTATATCATAGTTTTCCTGCTGTATGATGGCTTCCAGCTCCTCCTGTTTGTTGCCCATGCTGCATGCCTTTGTATAGATGCACTTCAGCTGGGCTAATTGTCCTGCCACTTTTCTGGGGGGACAAGCCCTAATTCCCACCTGACTATGCCCAGACCCTTCCGTAGTTGCCAACCTATCGTTACCCTTCATGTCTTTGCTATGACATGGATCACCATCGCCCACTGAGACGATGGACTGCAAGACCTTGCTAGTACTTTTACCCACAGGCACTGGCATGCTGCTCCCAGGATCCATTTTAGTAAACCTGGTTTCATCCCCATCCCCCTTCAAACCTAGTTTAAAGCCCTTTTAATGAGCCCTGCTAATTTTTGTCCCATGATCCTTCTTCCCCTTCAGATTAGGTTTTCCCCACCTGTTGCCAGTGAACTGTTTTAGTGAACTGTTTCTCAAACCTTTTAAAGGCCATTATGAAAGTATATAATGACTTTCTACTTGTTTATCTACTGGTAGGTCAGTTCTCCATTTCTCAATGAAATGTCATGCTGGAAGCTGTTTGTGAGCAATTGTCAGCAGGTGGGTTACAGAGGGAGAGAAGGGTTTTATCTCCTATGATGGTGAGGCTAAGCCTGTTGCTGTGTTGCTAACCAGAGGTTTAAAAGGTTTGGAATCTATATTCCATTTTACTGGTGGCTCTAAGTGACTTTAAAGCAGTGACTTACAGCTAAGTGACTTACAGCTAAGTTTTTAAAGGTCTTCTGGTTTTCCAAGGATTTCAATAGTTGTCCATCATCAAAACACTTTAAAAAAACATTCTTACTGTGTGCTGCCTTTAAGTTACAATCTGTAAACATCCTGCCCTGACAGGTGCATCAGGAGACTTCATGTTATGTATGTAATATCTTACAATATTAATATAGATATTAAATTGTATGATGCTCAGTTTTACTAAAAAGGGGAGTAGTAGTAATTTAAAACAGACTGAGGTTCTCTCAAAAGTATAACAACTTCTTCAGGAAGACCCTAGAATGGTTTTATTCAAGACAATTCACTGGTCTTCGCACAATTTGTCCTTGCAGCAAAGAAGGCAAATGGGACCCTGGGCTGCACTAGGAGGATTGCTGCCAGCAGGCTGAGGGGGGTGCTCCTTCCCCTTACTCAGCACTGGTGAGGTCACATCTTGAGTGCTGTGTCCAGTTCTGGGCTCCACCGTAAAAGACAGATATGCAGATACTTCCAGCGAAGGGACATTAAGGTCATGACAGAACTAGAGCATCTCTCCTATGAGGAAAGGCTGAGACAACTTGGTTTGTTCACCCTGGAAGAAGACTCAGGGGCGATCTCATCAATGTGTACAAATACCTGAAGGGAGGGTGCAAAGAAGACAGAGACAGGCACTTTTCAGTGGTGCCCAGTGGCAGAACAAGAGACAATGGGAACAAAGTGAAACACAGGAGGTTCCCCCTGAACATCAGGACACACTTTTCCACTGTGAGGGTGACCAAGCACTGGCACAGGTTGCCCGGGGAAGCTGTAGAGTCTCCTTGCTTGGAGATATTCAGAAACTGTCTGGACACGGTCCTGGGCAACTGGCTTTAGGTGACCCTGCAGGGTCCCCTAGACCAGATGAACTCCAGAGGTTCCTGCCAACCTCAACCATTCTGTGATTCTTAGCTCTCATTCAATAAAGAGACTTTTGGTGGAAAATGTACTTGTTGTAATATTTTCTGAAGATTTTTAAAAGATTCACACCTAAATTTCTGAATAATAGCAAATAACATAGTGATTGTGAATTGATGATATTGTGCACAAATGCAAAAAAGAAATTATTACAGATAGTAGCCTCAAAGAATAAGTTGGCATTTCATGGAATTTGTGGTATGGCAGGAGTTTTAACTGTATATTAACTCTATACTAAGAACTGAAGAGGAATTATTTGTTTAAATGTAAAGGGACTCTTTATTAAAATGGCCTTTTCCTCCTTTCCTCCCCAGACTTCTTCACGGTTTTGGAAGCAGAGTTAAAGGAATTAACCCTGTTGGTAAAACATCTAATTACAGAAGTAAATACTACATTGCTATTGCCACTTGATATTACACAGAACTGAATGCTAAACTGTATAGAAGTTTATTTTATCTCTGTCCAGCTGTTGCTCATGATTAAATGAACATCTGATGAAATATTTGAAAAAATATGTACAAGTAAATACAAATATCAAATACTTACTTGAAAGAATAGAAATCTTTACACGTACCTCGTATTTCACAGGCTGACAGACTTAAAAAAATTTAGAACTGAAGCTGTGTATAAAATCTCTACATGTAGTCACTAGGTAAAGACTTTCTAATCAATGTAATGCCCTTTAGGAAAGGTTCATGATCCCCAAGGGCTGATACTTCGAAAAATCAGTATCTACTGCTCATGCTTTAGGTTTCCAGCAATTGCTAAGAGATGGAAAAGTTACCTCAAAATAGCTGTAAATTCTCCATCTCAGCAGGCACACATTACATGGGTAAGATCAACAAAAACACGTTGGAGACCTAAATATTCTGCTGGTGTTGTTAATTCTCTGTCCTTCATTTAATCTTACTAAGAAAAAAAATACATTTTCAGTGCTAGTATAGAAGCATATTAAAGGAGCTAGTACTCAAAACAGAAAATAACCAAACCTTCAGCACCCATGTTGTAGCTCAGTTGTGTGTCTAACACTTTACGTTCTGCTTTTTTGATTTAACTTGTCCACCTTCTTGGTGTGCCTAAGTGATGCAGTTAAATTATTATAGCCCTTGTCCCCTCAATTAAGAGTGATGTTATATTGTTACAGTTCTTCTTTATCAGAGAAGAACGTTCTTATCTATGTAAGGCAAATTTGTACAGCTATCATGCATTCACATGACAGGGGTTTTCTTTTGCTAGGAAAAAAGCTATTCCAGTTAATACTCCAAATGCAGTATTTTTATTGACATTTTTCAGATTTAGAGTAGACCTCTATTCAGTTTGGAATAATGCTAGTGCTAAGGGAGGGAAACCATTGAAAAATTTTACCTCTTCCAATAGTTCCCTCACATTCTAGCTCTCAGTGTATCATAGCAAAGGCCCTTTATTTCCCATCACATGAGCAAAAAAAACCAGAGGGAGTGACATGAGAAAAGCTTAGTGCCAGGGAGCACCAGGATGAAGTGTTTGTTTTTAGTAGAATTAGGCGTGGAACAGCTGGGGAACTTCTTTCCTTCACTCACAAGGAGACACTCTGTTGAAAACACTTGTGCCTTCCTCTTCTCATTTAAACAGACACATGCTAGACAGCACCTGAGAGGAGGTATTGTATGTTACTCTGTATACTTATAAGAGCAGTTATTTACACCAAAAGAACAATTACCAGGGTTTAGCATATTATCTGCTGCTTGTAACATACAGCAAAGCCAAAGCTAAATCTTCCATAGCGTAATTGTTAGCTCTTAAGCTGATCCAGTGGCCACTTTATAGAATCATAGAATGGTTTGGGTTGGAAGGGACCTTTGAATATCATGTAGTTCAACCGTCCTGCAATGAGCAGGGACATCTTCAACTAGATCAGGTTGCTCAGAGCCACATCCAGCCTGACCTCAAATATTTCCAGGGATGGGGCATCTACCACCTCTCTGGGCAACCTGTGTCAGTGTTTCACTACCCTCCTCATAAAAATGTTCTTCCTTGTATCTAGTCTAATCCACCCTCTTTTAGTTTAAAAACATTACCCCTTGTCCTATCACAAGATGCCCTACTAAAAAGTTTATCCCATCTTTCTTATAAAACTTTTAAGTACTGAAAGGCTGCTGTAAGGTCTCCCCAGAGCCTTCTCTTCTCCAGGCTGAACAACCACAACTCTCTCAGCCTGTCCTCATATCGTGGTGCACCATCCCTCTGATCATTTTTGTGGCCCTCCTCTGGACCCACTCCAACAGGTCCATGACTGTCTTGTACTTGGGACTCCAGAGCTGGATGCAGAACTCCAGGTGGGGTCTCACAAGCGCAGGGCAGAGGGGCAGATTAATCTTCCTCAACCTGCTGGCCATGCTTCTTTTGATGTAGCCCAGAATACGGTTGGCTTTCTGGGCTGCAAGTGCACAGTGCCAGCTCATGTCCATCTTTTCATCCACCAGTACCCCCAAGTCCTTCCTGGCAGGGCTACTCTCTATCCCTTCATCCCCCAGCCTGTATTGATACTGAGGGTTGCCCCGACCCCGGTGCAGGACTCTGCACTTGGCCTTGTTGAACCTTATGAGGTTCACATGGGCCCACTTCTTGAGCTTCTCCAGGTCCCTCTGGATGGCATCCCCCCCTCCCTCTTCATGGCATGTCAACCACACCACTCAGTTTGGTGTTGTCTGCAAACTTGCTGAGGGTGCTCTCGATTCCACTGTCCATGTTGTTGATTTAAGATATTGAACAGGGCTGGTCCCAATACAGACCTCTGAGGGAGACCACTTGTAACCGATCTCAATCCAGACATTGAGCCATTGACCACCATTGACAACCATCCAGCCAATTCCTTATCCATCGAAGTGTCCATCCATCAAATCCATATCTATACAATTTAGAGAGAAGGATGTTGGGGGGGACCCTGTCAAAGACCTCAGAGAAGTCCAGACAGATGACATCTGTAGCTCTTCCCTTGTCCACTGATGTAATCACTGCATCATAGGAGGCCTCTAGGTTGGCCAGGCAGGACTTGCCCTTGGTGAGGCCATATTGGCTGTCTTTAATCACCTCCCTGTCATCCATGTGCCTTCTAGGAGAATCTGTTCCATGATCTTCCCAGGCGCAGAGGTGAGGCTGACAGGTCAGTAGTTCCCAGGGTCCTCCTTTCTACACTTTTCAAAAATGTTCCTTTTTTGCAGTGACCCTTCTCCCCTAAAATCTACTACATCCTGCTACCTTTTGCTTTCATTTAATCCTACTCATTCTGGCTTTGAGTAGGATTGATTCCCCTTTTATGCATGCCTCTAAACAGCCATCTATCTCAACATGTATAGACTTTTGCCTTTGCTCCTGCTGCCTACCTACCTACCTTATAAATTCAGAAAGCAACTCCTTTGCATCTCCAGCTTTAGTCTTCCAAAGTCTACATACCCCTATCCAACCCTCTTTCTCTTCAGCTTGTTTTCTGTCTGGCTTCTGTAATGTTGTTTTCTTTCATCTTCCTCATAATGGGTTCTGTTTTGACCACGCCTTTTTGTCTGGCTTATGCAGGGAGAAGCATCTCAGACATGGAGCATTCATCTTCAGTCCATGGCTCTTGAAATGCAAAAGAAGAAGTGTTTCTTGGCTCAAGACTTGAATACACTTGTTACTGAGTTACTTATCACATCTGAAAAGTTAGTTAGCTGGTTAGTTAGACAGGTCCAACTTCAGTCTTCTTCAAGAAGTCTCCACTGAGCATATGCTGATTGTGACTCCTTCTGGAAACTTATAAATTGCCACAGTTTGCAAAAAAATATAGATTCCTTCTCTAAACCCTATGTGACTAGAGCTCATCAACAGACAGGTTATAAACATTATCGGATAGGGAGGGAGGGACATGGGGCAGAAAAATAAATATGATAGTGAATGTCATCTTGAATGCTTAAAGCAACTATAGAAATCTTGTAGCAGGGATTTTAGGTCAAATTCATGTACAGGATAAAACTGTATTTAAAAACAGGAATAAATCACAGGGTTTTTTTTTCCCAGCTACTTTATTTTTTGGCTTTCCAAAAACCTTTTAAAAATAAGGTTGCAGTATGTGCACATGTGTGTGTTTGTGGCCTGATAATGAACTTTTGCCTTTGTTTGCAGTGTGGTCTGGAGCGTATGTTTCCCTTTGCTTTGGCTTACAGTGTACTGTGTAAACAAATGCACTTTCACTCTTTTTTTAAAAAAAAAAATTGTTCTGAGAACTGTTACATGCTCACTTTTGTGACTGAATTTTGTCTTCTTGAGTCTTGGGTGCAGTGTCATGTTATTTGTGAGGACAGGCTATGCGGTATCAAACAAAAACCTACACCAGAACAGCTTAACTGTAGTGACTGCAGTCAGCTCTGACCACAGTGGAAAGCCACTCTGAGCTCAGAACAGCGGTGGGCAGTGTGTGCTCCAGCCACTGTCGGAGCAGCCCTATGCACTCCTTCTGGATGTACCAAGCCCTTATGGCACTGCAAGACAGGACAAGGAGCTGGAAGCAGTTAGCAAAGTGGATATTAGATATAGAAAGGATATTAACACATAGCAGCAATTTATTTCCATCACAGACCCAACAAAATGCCATGGATTTGCTTTCTAAGAATCCTTCTACAGCATTTATATTACTCTGACTCGAAATCTCTCTTTGCTTTGGAAAACAGAATGAAAATTCATTCATATGAGCTAAACAATGGTAGACAAATATTTGATGGTAGATAAATATTTTACTCATTTTGATAGTCATTTTGCCCTTAAACTAAGGGGGCATAAATAGGTTCATATATGAAGAGATCAGACAATACTACAATAAGCATTGTGCCAAATCTAATTATGTACCACATTCTGCAATTATGGATTGGTCTTTCTGCTCTATAGGTCACAGTTGAGAATGAATGGTGTATTGTAGTTGTGGAAAATTCCTGTTCAAGTGGCAGACATACATCAAATTACACAATGATGTCTAGACACCTTCAGTGTACAGTACTCTTTAAAAGAGAGCACTGAAATAAGAGCATGTGCAAGTTCTAAATTTATAAATCCTTAGTCATTATACAAAGAAAGAGATAGCCACTCTCTAGCAATTTACAAGTTTGTGTTAATTCTTTCTAATCATAGAATCACAGAGCAGCCCAGGTTGGAAAGGAGTTCAAAAGATCATGTGGTGCAACCCTTCATGGGAAAGGGAGCCTGAATGAGATTATCGAGCACCTTGTCCAATTGCATCTTGAAAACCTCCAGCAATGGGGACTCCACCACATCTTTGAGGAGGTTGTTCCAGGGACTGACTTTTCCTGATGTAAAAAAATTTTGTACTTACATCATGATGAAGCCTCCCTCAGTGCGACTTGAACCCATTGTCTCTTGTCTTCTCCATATGGCTTCTTGTGAAGAGAGAACTTCCGTCCTCTTTGTAGCTGCCCTTTCAGTAACCATCTCCAAATCATACAAAACAAAGACATTCTATTTCATCCTGAGTGTAATCACATAGCAAATGACAGCTGTGCTTAGTGGTTGTTAGCATGGCATACAAACATATCTACAATAAAACAAAATTCTGTCCTGATAAGTTCCAAGACAGAATTTCTTCTCTATTTGTCATGATAAAGCAGACTCTGTTGCATACATAAGAAAAATTATATACAGTACCAAATGTTCTCAATTAAAAAAGTAGATTCCAAAAGACACAAGGGCTGATGACTGAGTTATACCCTGGGCAGCTTTAGATTCGTCCTAGATCATTTTAGTAATGTCCAACAAAATGAGACATTTACTTCTCTCATTATTTGGGCCACACTGTCTTTCATTTTAAACTGCGGCAAGTGATTATTTCTCTTCAGGTGCTCAGTGCTGAAGGATGGCTGACATGGTTTGTTGGCAGCTGCTTTGCCCTGTTTTTCTAAAGCTTCCCAGAAGAGATCCATCTTATATACAAAGTCATGTCCTCAGTTCTAGCAGAAAATCTAGACCGACAAACTTCTAGCTTATTTTTGGGGTTTAGGGAACATCATTGCTCTGATGAAATGGCACACTAATTTAAAAAAAAAACATAAAAACCATCTCTGACAGGAAAAGACAAGTATTTGTTTAAGATCAAGCACTTTGTTTAAGTGCCTTGCTGAATTAGGGCATGGAATAAGAAATACAGATTAACATGTGTCTGCCACCAAGAGCTGGGAGCTTATGCAGTAAATTTAATGTCCTCAAACAGATACATACCTATGCCTCAAGTTCTGTTTTCAAGGACCAGAATCAGATTTCTAACTGACTTAATAGAATTACATTTATTCATTTACCGTATCTGTGGTGAGACATGAAAATATTTGACTCACTTGTTACAGCACATACAATACATTCAAAGCAATGTGGACAGAATAAGGTATATGCTAGCTACATGCCAAGAAAATACTGGGTGTAGAGCTGATCTATATGCACATGAATAAAATACAGGCATCAGGACTGGAACCTTCTGTTGTAAAATGCTGTGTATCAATGCTTGACATGGAATTAGAAATTCTAGTTGTGGCACTTGATTGCCCTCTATGCCTTGGCATGCCAGTCTAGGGGTTTGCTACAGAGACTTGTCCATTGGGAAAGGAAAATTATCTAATAGGGTTTTTTACATAGTAAATAAGCAACATATTGTGTAGATAGAGTTCTTAAAATACTTTGTTCTGAGGTAAGTTCCAAATACAGATGTCAAAGGCAAGAGTACTTACTGTATTGGTAGCACTGTGCACACAATATTAGGAATTATTGCTTAGAAATCACATAAACTAATTCATTTTCATTACTTCCTTTTCAGTGATACACATTTCCCAAGTAGAAAGCATGTCAGACAGATACATGGAAAATCATTCTGGGAGCTATATTGTGTATGGCATGCACAGATTCCTGTGGGATGTTATCTTTGCTTTCAGTAGCGTTAATTTACTTCCGGGATAATACATTGCAGTTAAAACTTCAACAATTTTTTACTATTAAAATACAGTGCTGATGAGAGGTGTTATTACTGAAGTCTACTGCATGCCTATCATTTCATGGTCAAAAGATGATGGAGGAAACAAATTTCTGTGCAATAATCTAAAGCCCTGTAATATTTTGAACTGAGAGAGAAAACAGTGAAACTGCATCCAAATTCAGAGAAGAAAATGTGAAACTGTTCACCACCCTTTATGGTTAAATAAGAAAACAGCAAGATTTCCTTGCTACAAATTATATTCTCTTTTGTACACACTTCAAGTTAAGAATTATTAGTGTTCAAATCTCATCGACTCCTGTTACCTCTACCAGCAGCAAATGTTGCTCTTGTTACTTTCTGTCCAATCTGTTTTCATTTCATGGTCTAAGCAAACATAGTACAATGTTTACAGCTCACACTTAAAAAATATTTTTCGCCTACCCCATTGCTCTTTCTTCTCAGTTAGCAGTCATCCATGCTGAGTATTTCTGCAAAGAGAATATAATTCATTAAATAATTCAGCAAATACATAAATAGATCTTCATGCAAAATAAAAATTTCTTTCAGTGGAAAATGCTGATTCTAGAAGTATGCTTCCATGAGTACTGTAAAATAATAGTCAACTTTCGCTTGGATAGTCTGAAAAAATATATTCCTGTTAATTGTCATATCATAGCACATTCTGATGAATTTACGCAGTCTTTAGTCATCCAACATTTTCAGCTACTCATCCCACATTCTTTTTTACTTTCAGATTGAAATTCCATTTCCATTACCAAGCCATTCTCAGCGTTCAATGTAACAATGATCCAATGACAGGTGTCATCTAAGCAGAATAATGTGATGCCTTTTACCTGGTCTGTACAGGTAAAAGGATGTAGATGAACAATTTTCTTCAACTGTTGTTGTTACTGCAAGACATTATGAAGTCACAGAGTTACAGAGGATGGAATAGAATAGAATAGAATAGAATAGAATAGAATAGAATAGAATAGAATAGAATAGGTTCCAGTTGGAAGGGACCTACAAGGACCATCTAGTCTGAACTGCCTGACCACTCCAGAGCCAATGAAAAGTTAAAGCCGATTATACAGGGCATTGTCCAAATGCCTCTTAAACACTGACAGGCCTGGGGCATTGACCAGCCTCAGCAGGGAGCCTGTTCCAGTGTTTTACCACCCTCTCAGTAAAAAATTGGTTCCCAATGTCCAGCCTAAACCTCTTTTGACACAGCTTTGAGCCACTCCCATGTGTCCTGTCATCAGACACCAGCGAGAAGAGACCAGCACCTCCCTCTCCAAAAGGGCAGCATAATGATTTTGAAGGTCATTCTCCTGCCTAATAAGCAGTGATGTCAGAAAAGTCAAGGGGTAATGAAGCATTGCTTTTTTTTTGCTGTGATAGTCCCTTGCAGTAGAAAAGAAGCACAGTTTAACTAAAATTACCAGGAACTATTTGTTACTGAGGCTGACAGCACTGGTATATGTTGCAGCAATATATTCTGGAGACTGCTCAGCTGGAAAGTAGCTTTGCAGAAAAGGACCTGGGGGTCCTGAAGGACACCAGCTGGAGCATGAGCCGGCAATGTCCCCCTGTGGCAAAGAAGGCAAATGGGACCCTGGGCTGCACTTGGAGGAGTGCTGCCAGCAGGTCGAGGGGGACGATCCTTCCCCTCTACTCAGCACGGGTGAGGTCACACCTAGAGTGCTGTGTCCAGTTCTGGGCTTCCTGTTCAAGGGAGACATAGACATACATCATACAAAGATGATGAAGGAACTGGAGCATCTCTCCTATGAGGAAAGGCTGAGACATCTTAATCTGTTCAGAGAAGAGAAGACTCGGGGTGATCGGGGTGATCTCATCAATGTGTACAAATACCTGAAGGGAGGGTGCAAAGAAGACAGAGCCAGGTACTTTTCAGCGGTGCCCAGTGGCAGCACAAGAGACAATGGGAACAAAGTGAAACACAGGAGGTTCCTCCTGAACATCAGGACACACTTTTCTGCTGTGAGGGTGACCAAGCACCGGCACAGGTTGCCCGGGGAGGCGGTGGAGGCTCCCTGCTTGGAGATACTCAGAAGCTCTCGGCATGTGGTCCTGCGCAACCAGCTTTAGGTGGCCCTGCTTGCAGGGGGAACTTGTACAAGATGGTCCAGAGGTCCCTTCCAACCTCAGAAATTCTGTGATTTTGTGACTGAACTGATGTTATCTGGTTGACCTGCCATTTGGTCATGCTTTAGGATGTCATCATGTGTCACAGAGTAACAGGATTTTATAGTCAGGACACAACTACAGATCAGGTACTTCTCTGCAGTTATATATTCTTCGTATCATAATTGATACATAGGATATATAAAAGAACACTCATTAAAAGTTCAAAATTTAAGAGAGTACAAGATATAATTTAATTTTATCAAATTTTGCAATTCACATGAATTTTCTGGTAATGATGGTAGAAGGACTTAACTGTGGGAATGAAGGCAATGATACATAATCTGGACTTCTTGAAGTTAACACTGATCTAATGTGCAAGAGAATGCATGGTAGCCTGGTTTAGATAAAAAGAGAATTCTAGTAAAAAGTAGCTATTATTTGGCCAACCTTCTTCAGAATTAAAGCTTATCTTCAAAACCAGTCCATTCTCACACCGTGCACACAGTAACCCTAAATTGTGGAGTTCAATTTCTCCTTTTGGAAATTGAACTGATCTATACTTCTAATAACTAGAATACTGAGTAACCCCCAAAACAGTGCAAGAATTCCACTCTGAACTCTCTGAATTCCAATGATGGTCAAAATTAGCAAAGAATTTTCTTTTAATGAAGGGAGACAATAGTAGGAAAATAAGATTATTTTGTCCAATGAAATGCATTCCTCTTCTATAGCAAAAGTCAGAAATATATGCAATTTGAGACAATGTATCATTTCCTTCCCTAAAAGGGAGGAGGAAGTACTGTATTTTAGGTTAATTTGATTGTGGCATCTAATGTTCTCCCACCTTGGAGCCCTTCAGTTTGTAAGAACACAAGATGCAATATCCAGCAGCAGGTGGTTGGTTCCTCAGGTCCTCTATCCTGTAACAGCAGGTATTGCTGGGCTGCAGAAACACAGACCAAAGCCCTTTCTGATGGGCTGATAGTTCACAACTCCCACCGGACACCAATTCAGTTTTGAAATACAGAACTTCTAAGGCTGTAGTCTGGAAACTGATTTTTTAAATGTATTTGGCTTATTTCTATTGGTATGTTGTTGAAACAAGAGAAAGGCCAGTCTTCTTCATTACCATGCCATAGGTGAGAATGAAATACAATGTGAATTCCTGACATGTAATGCAGGAAGTGGATCCTCTGATCCACTGAAACAACCAGACTATCCCCCTCAGTCTCTGTTGTACTTTTTTGCCTCCATTTGCAATTCTTTAATTTCACATGGCAATGTTCAATTGCATTTTGAGGTAAGTTTTGGGAACCACGGCCACCGACAATGAAAATTGTAAGGGCTTTGAGCAACCAAAGGAGCAGGAGAGGGGAGCTCCACTTACTTTGGATGTGTCACAGGCTAAGCACTCCTTTTGAAGACAGTGAGGTGAAGTTGGCTGGAGAAAACAACAATCTGTTCATTCTGTCTAAAGAAGTTCCTTTGCCTTGATATAGCAATTATGGCAATCTGATTCAGACCCTTAAGGACCCAGCTGGTCTCAGAAAGCAGGAAGGGGTATCAATCAGCTGATAAATGTCTCTTCCTTTAACCATGCTTGCTACTGCTGCCTGAAGCCTCCTTTAGCAACTGTGTGTGCCAAATTGTACTCCGAAGAACAGAGTAACTGGCAGCACAATTTGCAGTTAGGAGCCTGGTTCAGCTGCAAATTAAAATACACTACGTGCCGCAGACCTTGCAGCTTTGTGTGTCAGGAGCTTCCTATTGTTATCTCTCGTGAATTGGAGCTGTTGCACTGAACACACGTATAAGGCAGAGAATCACTTACCGGGACACTCCTTCAGAATCTCGTGCGCATGGGACTGTGAGCCCGCACGAGTGCCAGGGTTTGGCAGACAAGGACAGCGAGGCAGGGAACTGGGAACAGGCAGGCAGGACTTTCAGTGGAGTTGAACTCAACTGCACGGGCTACACTCCATTACTGTACCTTGTTATGCCCACGAATATCTCTTGAAGAATGTGGGAGTTACTTTTCAGCAACACCAGCGTACTACTGAAAATCTGCACTGCCGTGGTACACAATGTGTACAGCGCATATTTAAGCGCACAGATCTGAGTACAGCCCTGTGGGTTACACCTCAGACTGTAGCAGCCTGTCAAGGCTTGTGACATACATCCATACCATGTGGCTTAGGTACTAGAGATTCTGCACCAGAATCCCCATCTCCAGCTATGCCTCCAACTGTGGCAGATGCTCCATCTTCAATCTAACCAGCATTTCCAGTTACATGTGCTAGAAAGTACTGTAAGAGGGCTTTTCTCATGACTGAATGGTATGGTTTATATGAATTGATACTGTTTTATCTTATTTTTGCCCTGACAGAAGGTAGAGGGAAATGTGAAGGACTGCCTCTCCCAAACCAAGCGCATGTACAAGCTGTGCTGAGGCAGTTGGGACCTATGGAGGTGACAGCGTTGGACGACAGGTTTTGGGACAAAATTCTCTCTGCCAGCAGGCCACCCTTTGTGAGCACCCACTGCTTTTGCAGTGCCTCTCAGCCAGGATTGGAGTGCCATCTTTCCCAGGTGTGCTGCCATGCTCAGCTCTGTAAAGGGGATGGTGTGCTGCTGGAAAGGGGTGTACTATGCGCAGAAGAAGGACGCACTTTCCTTTATTTGTTACTTCATGGCTGATTTAATATTTTTGTGGGGCTATGCTCAAACTGATGGTAAACATTTTCAGTTGAGTCTTAGTCCAGTTTTAATGGCAGATTATAAAATATGTACCTTGTTGGTGCATATATCCAGGCAAACACATAAATATATAAAACTCCTACTTTAAGTCTGGCATCCCATTCTGGCTGAACGATTTGAACCGGAGGTAACAATTACGTGTCCCAGGTGGGGAAGTTGCTTTCAGGAAATTATATTCAAAATCGCTTCCTAATTAAAGCCAATATGGTACATGCCAAGATTATGCAAATAACGACCATTATCAATCCTGCACAAGTGGGAGATTCACAAAGATAACTTCATGGGTGCTCTTACAAGCCATCAGCTGAAGACAGAGATCTCAGTGTGGTTTTGCATCTGCATTCGCTGTTACAGAAAAATGAACTAGGATTTATAAACAAATATGTCAGAGTATATCGTGGAATCATAGAATACCAGGTTGGAAGGGACCTCAAGGATCATCTGGTCCAACCTTTCTTAGCAAAAGCTGGGCCGCCGAGACAAGGTGGCCCAGCACCCTTTCCAGCTGAATTGGAAAGGCGTCCAATAATGGGGAATCCACCACTTCCCTGGGGAGGTTATTCCAGTGGCTGATACATGATATGCTGCAATGATTTTATAGTAACATAAAGTGCATGCTACATTCTGAAAAAAAACCCAACGTAGTAAGGCTATATGTTTTGCATTTTTGCATTTAAAGAAATGTAGCAATTAAGACATATATCTGGCTAGCCATAATTTTGTTGTAAATTAAATGGTCAAAGAGAAACTTAAAAAAAATATGTGGCCACCTGTTTTGTTTCCCTCTTTTTTAAAAAAGCAGCTACCTTTATTTCTTTGTTTCTTTATTTATTTGCAGGTAGAGTTTTCAGGTATATATGTCTGTAGAGCTTATTTTTCACTAAGTGCTGTTAAAACAGAAAATAAACAAATACAAACCTTTTTTTGATGATACGACTTACCCTTGAGGGCTATACTTTTTTGACTGCTCATCAATTCTTTCCTTCTTTTATAATTATTTTGATACAATGTATGGCTATCTAAGATTTTTCATGTTTGCCAGCTGACGTGCTGGTTACTGTCATGAAACATTTAACCCAAAGTTTGGCTCTAATACCATGGAAGTAGGAGACATTTTGGTGCATACAGAATAAATGAAACCTTTAAAAACGAATTTCCTTGAAAGTCAGCTTGCTGCTCTTGGGAATAAAAATATGGTAATGAAGAGAAAGGTACAAAAAGCATCTCCAGTAAAACAAAGAAGTGCAGGTTTTGTTCTAGCACTTTTGAAAATCCAGAGGGCTTTTACACCCTGGTGGCAGCATAGCTCCAGTGGTCTTATGATAACAGTCAAAGTGGTTAAAAGACATGGAAGACAGTGTGGCAATAGTGCAGCAAACTGAATTTTAATATCCCTCACCTCTTGCCAATCTCAGGGGAGTAAGGAACTCAAAATTCCTCCTTCCTTTGCTGGCTAGCAGGGGTCTGGGTCTTGCTCCTTTTGTCATACAGCAGCCAGAGTCACTCTCTGCCAGGGATCCTTGTGGAGTTCTGCTTTTATGAAAAAGAAACAGAATAAACCTGGCATTTTAAGATTTTAAGAGCCAGAAAACTCTTAAGGCTTCATTCACAAAGACCTCTGCATACTGTATATGGAGAGGCTGATATTCTCCAGCTGTAAACAGTGCTGTTCTGCCATGCATTTTCAGGTAAACTTAAAGTGTTAGTAGCATACGCATTAGAAGAAAACAAATACAATTAGTAATGAGGTCATCCTTTTAAGTTTTTGTGCAGTATTTATTTAGTGAAAATTTGAGCTATGGAAAAAATTTCAGAATTTGCCCCATAGTATTTTAATATTTAGGCAATAAAGAAAGGTACTCTATTTTTAAATGCTTATGCACTATATTGATTACAAAACATAAATGAAATAACTTACACTTTAAAGTGTACTTTATGTGGAAAATCTTGCAATGAAACCTGTCCATTTTTCTGATAAAATAAAAAAAAAGTGTTCACACTTTGACAAAGATTAAATCATCCTTCAGTGCTTATCTGTGTTCTGTATTTGTGAATACGAATAGGTCACTGTCTTCAAAGTCACTGTTCATGCATGAAAAATTCAACATATGCATGAGTTTATGTAGGATCTTGACATGAAATAAGCATTAAGAATGTATTGGTCTTGTATTGCTATGTCAGTATCTTCTGGATAGAACTTAAACACATTCCTGTTGCAATGTGTAGCATTCTCTACCTGCCTCTTATCCTGTAATAGTTTTGTGACTATGTAGAAGACAGCCTGTAATGCAGTCAATCTTTTAATTTTCATTAAAATTAAAATCACTTACAAGAAAGCAAAATGCACTACAAGGTAAAAATGTTAAAAGTCATAAAATGGTAATCACTTGTTTCAAAAATTCTCTACTGCACATTTCAGGTGGTAGCTACTGAACCGCTTCTTCATTCAAATCTTCCATTATCTTAAACCAATTTAGTCCTTTAGGAGATCAGAAGGCGCATCCCATTGAATTAAAGTGAATTTTGCTGGAGAACTCTGTTAAATGCCAAATTCATAACTCTGAATATTGGTTATGTTTTCTAAATGCTTGAGGTTACACTTTTAGACTCTATGCACCTACAATCTGAGATAGCAAAAACAGAGTCATTGAGAAGAAAAGGCTGAAATATCACTTTTTAGAGTAGTCTGCAACTGGACTTATTACCTTTAAGTATCATCCTATACTGCAAGAACATGTAGTGTAACCAGGCTGGACAGTCTTTGTAGATAATTTTGTTAGAATAAGAAATAATTCCAACATTCTAAGCAACTTAGGTGCTCCGATAGATCTTTAAAAAGGGGCTGCTGTTTCTCAAATCTGACAGAGTTTAAGGTCTTCAAAACCAGTTCCCAAACCATTGTTAAGACTATAAATACAAGTATGACATGATCTTCTTGAGTTCTAAATTACGTGGTAGCTGACTGGCCTTAACATAGCTGTAATCGCTATCCAGTGCTTTGTAATGCACTGGAACATAACTTAGTGGAGTCATAGAATCATAGAATGGTTAGAGTTGGAAGGGACCTTGTTAAAGTCCTAGTGCCATCTTCACTTCCAACACATTCAGCTTCCTTTCACTTCAGTGGGAAGCGAAGGGTGGCACCTTTTATAGTAATGGAAGTTGTAATCGTTACTCATCAGTCTTTTTCTATTCATTCAATTCTGCAGGACACGTTAACGCATAGAGGGCTGTGGTTCCAAATGCAAGAAGAAAATAAAGTGTTTGAGGGCAAATACTGCCTGCCTGGCTCTTTCAAATCAATGAGCTGAATTCTGCTTTTGGTGTAACCATAATTAAAGGATTGCTTTCAATTTGCATGGGAGTATTGGAGACAGGAATTTGTCCCACTGATGTAACAGCCCATCAAGACTAGTAAAGATAGCAGAATTTGTCTTACAAGGGAAAAACCCTCAGGATTTATAGTGCGACTGAGAAAAGTAGGTGCACAGAATGCCTAATTACACTACAAATAGAATGTTAAACATGTTATAATTTCTGTTTTTTTCTGTATTTTGTACATAGAATGCAATAAAAATCCCATGTTAGATGCAAAGTAAAATGAATGTCACTAAAAAATTACTTTTTCCTAAAATAACATCCCACCCCTCGAAATACTGTGACATTTATGACTATGGTGAGGGTGTATCTAGCCACTATTTATATTGTCTCTCAGCTCTCAGAGCAAAATGAAAATGGAAAGCTGAATGATGGAATTTTTGTTACAACATAATTTTCCAGCTGTTCAAAAAAGGCGTGTCATGGTATATATTTCACAACTGCTGAAAAGCAGTAAAATTAACTGATGAATATCCACACGGACCCAATCCTGGAAAGTGTTAAGGTCCTGAGTTTCTGTATTTCTGTTGAAGGCAGTGGGAGTCTGGGGTTTGCTGAGCAGTTTGTGGTCAAAATAGGAGGAGAGAAGAAGATCTTTCACCATCTCTCAGACTGGGGCCAACATCCAATAACATCAAACTGATCCTACCATCATTAAAATAAGTCCAAGACACATCACTATGAAACATGGTGCCAGCGGAAATCTGCTGTGCATTGGATGATTTGTGTCTGTTTCTCTAACGCCAACTTTGGAGGTCTCTTGGATCAACAGCAAGACAGAGCATGAAAAAAGCTTGTTTTCTACATCACAGTGGAAAAGAATCATCTGTGTGAACTGCTGTTACAATGGTAAAAAAAAATTCTAGAAGTATTTTATTTGCAAAATATTTGTGCTATCTCCTCAAAAGAAATGAGGATTATCTTAATCTTTACATCAGTTATTTTGGAGCCAAAAAAGATTGTCCACTTTGGGAGGATAACAAATCTGACGCTTTTCATCTGTCTAGCAGACTTTTTTTTTGGTGCCCCGAGGAGCAACCTCACAGCTGGACATATTTTCTGAGAACTGTAACTTCTTCACTTCTTCAACTGGAATATTCCACAGGATCGACACTTACAAGCCTCTTCCCACTTGCCAGTCACATCTCGAGGCCAACCGGGTTCCTCATTCAAAGAATGCTTGTTTCAAGTAATGGCCTTACTCCAACACTGAATTGTACCACCTGAACAGCACAACGCAAATGTTCCATTGGTTTATTTAATGGTCAAGACGCTTCTCCCTCCCATCCCATATCAAGAACATTGTCTTGATTTGATGCAGAGCAAAAAGAAACAATTGTTGCCATAGGCTTTCAGCCTGACTTCTTCCTAAGAAACTTAATTTCTTCCAGTGCCAAGACATTTTTTTAATGGACTGTTAAGAGAAAAGTGGCTAAAACCTTGGTTTACTGCTCTAATAAACTCAGTATCAATTAGAAAAAAGCCACAGGACATTCTAAAATGTCTCAAAAATGTAAAAATATTTTTATTATCATACAATTAAAACAAAATATCTATTCGGTGGAGAAGATGAATGTTCACCTGAAGTCTGAGTCTTCTTCCACAAAATTAAGTCTCCTGATTGATCTTTGGTGTCTGTAAAGTTACTAATGTCAAAAATTATTACTGCTGTCGCTAAAGCTTGTGGAATCAGAGCCTAAAGTTCTCACAATTTTATCATTAAAATTCTTATTATTTTCTTACAAAATAATTTGTTACAGTGCCATCCATGTTCATGCTTCCTGTATACCAGGTCCTTCTGTTCCCTTTAAAAGCAAAAACACAAAAGCAAGACCAAAGAAGAAACTCAATTACCCTCCAGCAACGCAAACTCCATATTCATGAAAATGGCTGTACCTTATGAACCATGAATTTAAGAAAGCCAATAAATGCGTCACAGAATAGTTGTGACCAGATTAGCCTGATTCTGCAGAGCTGCAATGAGGAGCTTGTCAAATAGAAAACTCGTAGCAAGGGAACCTAGCATAAATGCAAAAGGAGACACTCAGGTAGCCAGATATCTATACATTATTACATACCTAGACAGGAATACTCATGATGGTTTGCTCATCGAATGAGTCCCAAAGTGAACATTTCAATATTTGCTTGAAGGCTCCTTTATTCTGTACCTTGTAACAACCTTTTAAAAGAACTCTTGGGAACTTCCTCTAAATATGTCATTTCCTTCTAGGAAAACTGAAAAAAAAAGGCATCTGCTACAAATACTGCCACCCACAGAAATGTTACCTGTCTAGCCCCTCTGATGTTCTTTCACTGATTTATATAGTTTATATCTTTCTGTGACTATTCCTATACTAGACCTATATGTACTGGCGTATCTTTTCATGGAAAAGAGCTCATTAATGGCAAAGGAAGAAAAGTAGAATTCTCAATCATAGCTCAGATTCTCTCTTCTTCTTCTGCCTTTAACTTTCCAGAAGTTGTGATTGTGCAGAAGTATTTCATACATAGTTTAAGAGTTACTAAACGTACCACATCTACTTCTACTAGCAGTGAGCTTGAACTAGCACAACTGCAGGGTAACTGCTCTGTTCATTTTCATTGTCACTACCATCTAAAATCTGAGTTGGTACTTCAGAAGTGAACATTAACGGCTGCATTATTCAAAACCTTTAAGAAAGCTGGGATAATCTCATCTCAGAAAGTTCTTTAATAATAGATTAACTACAGAGAGAGCTTGGCAGTGGGGTTCCACTTGTCTTGGTGATAAGTATGATTTGCAGAAGTTTGAGAAAAACTTCTCTTAAATGATCGTTATTCCAGGCTGGTTCAACATGACTACCAAAGAAACAAACAAATAACAGCAGCTGAAGCAATAATACTAGATGGTATGCAGATTCTTGATAATCCACCTTTATCTATTTATAAAATAAGGAGTTTAACCACTACTGTGGCACAATCATTATTACATTTTTTCACCCTGACCCATCTACTTATTTTAGACATGCTTATTAGCTTTAGAACCTCTATCACAAAATATCATTTTATAGTTATCAATAGTCCACAGCAGGAACAAAGAGTCAAACCAATTAGTGCTGACTATTAGCATTTCAATCCACTATGATGCAGACAATGAGAGAAATGTTAGATGTCATAACGCTTGCAACACCATAACCTAGTTGTAGCCTGCTCTGCACTAAGACTATTCCCAGTCCATACTGGTAAGGCTATACAGGTAAGAGAAATGATAGAAGACTTGAAACAAAATTCTAGTGTCCGTAGATCTGAGTGGACTCCCCAGTCAGAGCGAGGCAATCCTCTTTGCTTTCTTTTTCCTATCCATCCTCACCAAATAGGTGGGGTATTTTCAAATGATTGTCTTAGGAACTATAAACTTGAGAGGGAGCAAGGAGTATAGAAATAAAACCCCTGCATGATGTGACCTCCCTTCTGACTTCAAGAGTTCATGGTCCCTAAAATAAGAGGTCATTCAGCCTCCCCAGTCTCATTGCCAAGCCTCTTTAGATCAGAGGCTGCTGGTTCTACTGACTGGTGCCAAATTATGTGTGATGGTTTTCCTGATACACTCAACTGTCTGCTAGGGACTGAGTTGAGACCACTAAACTAATTTCATGTAGGAGTTCAGGTTTAAGTCATTTTTAAACAACATTAACATATTTCATGTATTTTCTCTCCAGGAAAAAAAAAGCCCTTGAGAGGCCAAAGAAGAATAGTTTCTATAACATAAGGTAATCTTAAATATGATAGATGTAGGATCTGCCTATGACTTGCTGTCAATTACAGAATTTATCCTATATCAGATGAAACAAGTTTAATAAACCACTTAAGTGTTATAAGGTATGCTTCCTACCAACATGAATTATGTATCTATCTGCAGCCAAATGTATGTGTTCTATTGCTCTGAATATTAAATACAAAAACTATGTTTAAATAATGTGAAGGGTCTGATTTAAAGCAACAAAAGCCAATAAATTCAAAGTTTATGCTGGCACTCTATCCTTGACTCACACAAATTGTTTCAAACAGGTATAATGGCATGAATTACATCCCTCTTACATTTATGTTTCTACTTCCACATTTGAATTTCCTGAGTTTTGTCAGCCTAAGTCTCTCCATGAGTGTCTTTAAATAGAGTTCTAAAATGTAATTTATTAGCTTTGTTTTCACTTCTTATGGCAAATGTATGCCTTATAGAAAATTAGAAAAAATGCACATTTTTTGTTTGAGGATGGTATGGTTCCTTTGGAACTATTTTAGTTTCTCTATTGAATACACAATTGGATAGTTTAAAAATATTTATTAAATACTTTATTAACTTTCTATTACTTACATAAGAGACTGTAACGGATGTCTTACAGCTTTTCTGATGTCTTGGGTTACCATGGAACTGCCCAGATATTTAGTATGCTCACTAAAAAATTATTTTATAAACTGTTTTATAGAGTCTTACCAATATGGATAATAGCAAAGAGAAGGTCTACAGTGTTCATGTTTCAAATGCTGCATTGGCTTTTATCTGCTTTGCTGTTTCTATCATTTTATATGGCATCACATAAATGTGAATAGAACTTAAAGAGCCAAAAATAAATTCTAGTCAAGTGGGGTTTTGCCAGCAGATTCCATGTAAATATAATTGGAAAAAAACACTGGTAGAAACCATGAAGGAAAGGTGTGTTTTTTATATTTATGTCAATGCTGCTAATAAAGAAGTACCTGTAAATCCTTAGTGACAGAAGAGGATGAAGTACAATGACATTGTACAGTGTGATGTTTCAGTAGAACAAATAAATGCACATCTCCACATACAGCACAGTCTTAAAGTGCCATCTTGGTTGTAGGTGCCTCCAAAGAGGAATATGAGTACTAGATAATTTGGGAGCACAGGATCTGGATCTAACTATTTATTAAACAAGAGAAAGTTCTGTAGTTTAACAAGTCCAGAGGAGGGCCATAAAGATGATCGGAGGGCCACAAAGATGATCAGAGGGCTGGAGCACCTCTCCTGTGAAAACAGGCTGAGAGAGCTAGGGTTGTTAGGCCTGGAGAAGAGAAGGCTCTGGGGAGACCTTATAGCAGCCTTCCAGTATCTGAAGGGGGCCTGCAGGAAAGATGGGGAGGGACTCTTTATCAGGGAGTGTAGTGAAAGAGGGTAGATTTAGGTGAGGTATTAGGAAGACATTATTTACTGTGAGGGTGGTGACACTGGAACAGGTTGCCCAGAGAAGCTGTTGTGGCTCCACTCCTAGAATTGTTAAAGGCCAGGCTGGATGGGGCTTTGAGCAACCTGATCTAGTGGAAGGTGTCCCTGGAACTCGATAATCTTGAAGGTCCCTTCCAACTCTAACCTATCATTCTATCATTCTATGACAGTATAAAAGTCTCAGGTTTGGAAACGAAAAAATCCTAAAGTTGTTAGTTTCAAAATCAAATCATTTGGGAAAGTCATCAAAACTTTTTCCCTCTAAAGTTTTCCATGTGTAATACAGGAATACTTACTCCATTGGAATAGTCTCAAAGATTTACTTGTTATTGTTGCTATAGCACAGAAAAATATGTATGGAAAATCAAACTATCATATACTTACCTTTTATATGAACTTAAAGTTCATATAAAGTTTGGTTAGGTTTTTATTGTGGACATCTTATGACATCTGTTTCTAACTTTCCCAGTGTTCTTCAGCTAGGTTAACCTCTAATGAGATTGCTCTGTGTGCATTTATTGAGTTCATTTGAATCGTACTAGTATTGCACTAGAGTTGAAAAGCTGTTAACAAAAGAAACCACTTAAAATGACTCTGGTACATAACCTCTTTCACATAAATATTCAGAAAAACACCTCAGTATTTCTCTTCAGTTTTCACATCAAATGTGATTTCCATGTGGACATTGTTCTTCTTCACCTTAATATGAGAGAATACAAAAATTCTAGTAATGTGGAAATGGCCCAACACGCTTTTTTGTATTATTATTCAAAAGCAGTTTTGCTCTGTTGTTCTGAAGTCTGCACATTTGAAATATGTGTAACTATATGACTTTACACTTTTAGAGATATTTTACATATCATGAGAAAGTATAAAGTTACATGTTTATCTACACTTGGCTCATGAAAGCTAATTCTTAAGATTCTAATGACTCAAGATTCTCCAGTAAGGGTCAGACTTAGTACGTATGATGTCAAAGAAAGTTGTAACCTAAGCGAGTTAGAGACTAGATCACAGCAAATTGTCATAGGCAATACCAAACAAAATGAATAAATGAAACAAAAGAACATGACTTTTAGGAAAATACAGTGCAAAACTTCTTTCATACAGGAAGTGGACAAGTAATTTTGACTTCCATGGGTTCAGCGTCCAAATTCTATTTCAGATTTAGGGTCATCATGATCAATCAACAATTTAATTCCTATGATGTTAACACTGTGGTATTTGTTGCTGTATCAGAGGCTCTCCATCGAAAGATAAATTATTTAGATCACTGGTTAACTGTGGTTTTGAATGCAGATCCATAATCTAGTGCTAATGTTTCACCTGAAAAAGACTACATTGCAAAATATTTTAAGTGAAAGTCCACCTGCTAGCGCTTTTTCCACTGGAAGCATGAGGGTCTACCAAGAAATCTAATGGCAAATGTAATTTTGTCATTATGTACTACTATATGTTTAGAAATCATGCATGAGTATCTGCACATAGAGAAAAAGTCAATAGGTTAAGTAAGGTTTGGCAGCCTTTTTTACTTGGTTATAAGCTGTATGTGATTCTATACAGTTTAGAACAATAAAGTTCTGATGCACATGTATGTGACTACTTGTGCATTCCTGAAGACTGAGCCAGACAAGCAAGGAACAATACCTAATACAGAAGTGAACAGGTACCGAATGCAAAAAGTCTCTAAACAACAAACCCTTCATAGTTTTACAGAAATAGAAAACATAACATTAAGCAGGTAAGTCATGGTGGTTATTGTAATTTTAATTAATTAGAATAACTAGTGTCTCAAGGATTTATTAATTTCCTTTTTAATCTTTAAAGAACATTGAAAAGGATGATGTTCTCTATTTGGTCTTGAATGCCACATCTGATTCTTCAGAATGGGATAGGGCAGAATAAAGTCTTTCATTGCTGCTGCTGATTGACAATAGAGATTTGTGTGGTTTTAGCAGTGATCAGAAACAGAGGGAAAAATGAAGCAATGAGTCTTTTTTTTCTCTATTTTATGATACAGAAAAAAATATTTTAGTTCTTCTTTTTCTTCTGTTTTTAAAGACACTTAAGTCTTGTGGGTCTTTGAAACCTATGGGCTTTAATTGAACTTTAAAGAAATTTTTGCATCAATAGAATCACAAGTTGAGAAGTTAAGCAAGCGAAGGAAGGAAATTTCTGCTAATCTTAAAAATATTGCCTATGACAGCATATGCCCACCTTTAAACTAGTAAGGTTTAAGAGCCATATCTTTATAAAGCCTACTGTGAGCAGCTTTTATTCTTTAAAATTCTAGATAGAGCTGTGATTACTCAACATTCTTCAAGTGCACCTGTTTTATATGCATAATTTCTTAACCTGTTTTTCCTCTTTTGACCTTTTGTTTTTAATTTTGTTTTCATAGGTGATGATTTCTATGTTATTTCTTGAGGTAGCTTAGAATTTTGTTATAAGGGGAAAGGGGTTTGCTATTGCTGTTTTTACTCTAGTAGTAACTAAAAAGCAGCTGAACAGATTTGTTCAGACAACCCAGCAAATTAATTTCTTGGCTAGACACCAAATAAAGTCTACATTTTGACCTGGCTCAGAATTGCTTATGCCTGCGTTTAGAATATTTTGAACAAAAATCATCCAGATATAAGTAGTAACAATTTAAAATTACAGTACTCAATTGTAGGAATTTGGGGGTTTAGGTATTTATATACAATTTATGAATTTGTTGGTTATATTAAATTGACTTAGTATTGAATTTTCACTGACTCTCAATTCACTCATCTGCTGTCTGGATTCCTGAAAAATATACAGGGGTGCAATGAAAAGTAACTAGTCTAAATGCTTCCCAGCTGTAGAACAGTGTCTTAACACTGTATCTGAAGCTGCAAATTCCAGCTTGACTTAACTTTTTTAAAAGCTTGCGAAGAGGTACATGGGAGTAAAGGTGTCCTAGGGATTGCCCAGAAGGGGGAATCAAAGTTACTGGAAAATTTTTAAAGTTATTAAAATTTTGGTATGCATATTTAAAAATACACAGAGAAGCAGATAGAAAGGACCCTGCTTAAAAGGGAACACACAGAAGGTAAGAAATGCTAGCATTTCCAAAAGAAGGCATGTTAGAGGAGTTCAGCTCAGCAGAAACAACATGAAATGTTCCAGTGACAGGGATGAATCTCCTGAGCACCATGGCTGGTGAGAAAATGAAAGCTAGCAGTATGCATATTTGTTGTTTTTCTTAGATCTGAGTATCTCTTTTGCTTTCTAAAGTAAAGAGTGATTGTTCTTATCAAATATGTTGAAAGTTTTGTCTGCTTGTTCTATTGATCAGATGACCCTGAAGTAGTGAACTGTTCAGAGAGAAGAGCTCTAGGAAAGACATTGTTTAAGTTACTGATATGTTTTATGACATACTCAGCAGACAATAAGGTACTGTGTTTACAAAATAGGTTGGTGAACCGAGAGCCTATCCAGATCTTGGAAAGCATGGAAAAAATATTGACATGGTTTCCAGCTCCAAGCATATGAAAACTCAAAACATAGAAATCTAATTCTGTAAGGGGTTCTAGAGGAATGGTTGGAAATGACAGATTATCTGTATTTGTTTAAATTGTGTCCCTGCACACGTCAGGGGAGCTGGAATTAGATGACCTTTAAGGTCTCTTCCAACTTAAACCATTTGATTGTTCTATGATTCTATGAAATTATGTATCTCTTAAATGCAAAAGAGTATTCCTGGAATATTTTCCATACCTGCAAAATTTGTGTTGGTTTATGTGTGTAATTCCATGCAAAATAATTAGTGGGTCAGTTTATTAAAATAATTTGCATATCACCATAAGTGTCACTTTATTCTTTTAGCACTGGTAAAAGGTGAGTTTTTTATGTTTTTATAGGAAGACTGCAGGGCAAACTACAATGCACAAGCATGTCCCCTTCACCACCTCTTTGGAATATCTCAAGCAAACCACTTTGTTTTCTATCAGGCATCTTTACTGAACCACAGCCCTGTTCAAAACAGGTTTTCGCTGGGAGATAACTAGATCCAGAACACTGGAAATGTACACAGTTGCAGGTGTTACACTTACTGGCCTGTCCCCATTAAGTCGTATGCCCTGTCCCTTCTCAAGCTTCATCCAGCCTCCTTTTTCCCTCTGGACTCTCTTACTTCTCCTCTATACTAATTCTTAGTTCTGTCAAACAGATTACCTTCTGTCCTGTCTTTTTGCTGGTTGACAGCCAAATTATGACGGGAGAAATACACCCTGGCCTCTTATAGTGAAGGAAAAATTCCATTCTCCACAGTTCAGCTGAAAACATGAAGTTTCAGTTCTACTGAGTCAATTATGGCATGGCTTAACTGTCAAGTAAGATCTTTAATATTGAAGAATTTTGGTTTTCACTTTAGCTTTTTAGGATATTGGATGGACACCATTAGGACACCATTAGGCAATGCATTTCTGACCACTTTCACGGTCTCTGATGTTTGGCCAGCAATCCTTCACCTGTGTCTGCCTTTTCAGTCTTGATATAATCAAAAGTGAAAAAAATAATGAATTCAGGTTTCTGAAGTAGAAACTCAATTGGAGATTGAGTTGGTGGGATTTGTTGTTCCAGGAACTGAGGTCTGCTGGAAGAGTATGGATAGTATTTTTGGTAGAGTATGGATAGGATTGTGTGGCTGGTGGAGTTAACTGAAAGGAGAGTTAACCACCACACTGTTATGCAGGGAACTAGACAAGAAAAACTGTTTTAACTTCTGAAGGTATTGCAAATACATGCAGTTGGTACTGCATATTCCTAAGATCAGATATGGAACAGAAAAATGAACCAACTATATCATTGAAGTCTGGGAATGCTGTTGCTCTTTCCCATACAGTAAACAGATATTTAATCTTTTCCTAAGGTCTCCTTGGATACTTCAGTCTCCTTTTAATCAAGTGTTGCTTTAGCTCCGCTATTATAGCTATGTGGCTTTTACTAAGAAAAGTTTGGCTCTTTCTAGCTCCTCTTGCTCATTTGATACATACCAGTAGAGAACAGACATAGATTCAATTCCCATGACTAGGCCAATACACACTAGGAACTTAAAATAGCATCCAATTAATTAAACAACAAGAAACAAATAAACAAGCAAACAAAAAACCCCAAACAAACAGTAAAGCAGAATTTACCAGAATAAGATATTTCTATCTTACAGTGAGATGCTGTCACAACCAATCCTGTGCTTAAATACCAGAAAAGTAGCTTTAAAATTCTCATGAGTAACACAGATTCTGCTGGTTCACTGTGAATAAAAACTTAGTCACAAATAGTCCACTTAATACGATTCTTCTAATGATCTGGATGCAAAGAAAGAAAACTGTGCTTTGCCATATATAGGTACGGCTGTTGTCAAATTGAAGCCGAACTGGAGCAACTGAAGTGCGAGCAGTACCTTTCAGACAGCAGTGGGGACATGCATTGTGGGAGGTGTCCCTGCCCATGGCAGGGGGGTTGGATCTGGATGATCTTTAAGATCCCTTCCAACCCAAACCATTCTATGATTCTAAGCCTGTCTCCTGCTGTTTTATTGGGGGGGAAGGGGAACTGGTGAATCTGTAGCTGTATGACTTGTACAAGGGAACAATAAAAGAAGATCCAGTCCAAAACCCAACAGAGACTAGGGAGTCTTTCCATTACCTTAATGGCACAAATGACTTACCCTTATTCTGATATGGGGATGGAGTACAACCATTCCTAAGTGCAGCAGCAACAATATCCATAGAAAAACACAAAATCAAATCAACTGTGAGAAGAGTATGTGTGCTGTTTTAACACGAATATCTAAGATACTAGATGAATGGGGACTGTGTTTTAATATTTAGCTACTTTATTCATTAAATTTTCACTTATTTTTAGTTATATTTAGAAATTTCTTACAGCACATACATTGTAGACATCTGTGAGTTATTTTCTCTGTTATCATAATAATTTATAGTTCAAAAAAAAAGAAAAGAAAAGCTATAAATGACTTTAATTTTTTCCTTTTATGCTTCAGCATATTAACCTGTTTGGATAATTTATATAATTGAGTTCTCAAAGAAGCGTATGATTATAAATGCTGTCATCTGCATGACCAAGACTAAAATATGGATGTATAAAAGTAGACATTAAAACTAGAGAAAAATAAGAAGAGCTGGAAAATTCCTTCCTGACCTCACCCTTCTGCAGATATCACCAGTGGTATTATAATAGCTACAAAAACACTGACCCAGAAATTACAGTCATTTGGTGATCTGATCAGTGTCACTTTTCTTTCTGAGAAGAACTAAACTGATCCTGACAAGAGGTTTGGGAATTTTCATGACTAGAAAATAATTTTCTACACCTTTTCTAGCATGTTGATATTTACTGCTTTAAGGAAGAATGATCCCAACCCTTTATAATTTTGAGGTTTTTGCACTTTAGAGTCATTGTGGTCAGGTCTAAACACAAGGCAAAGGAAAAGCCCAA
>JAOXJM010000019.1:35098774-35113619 GCA_026413425.1 Tringa solitaria
GGCTAACCTAACTTGTTTAATGTAAACATGTTCAGAACTCTTCTTTGTTTGCAATGTGCCCATGGTTTGGAAAGACTTGCCATCCTGACAAATACAGAACTAAAACATTTCTAAAGTAATGAGGACTAAACATGTAGTATCTTAAAAGCAGTACAGCTATGTATTTTAGTGTTACTAGCTTATAACAGCATTAAGTTAACTATTAGCATAAACTATACAACAATACTGACAAATCTGAAATGTCATACATATGTCTTATGTGTATTCTCTTGAACTCGAACTGTTGACTCAAAACTGAGTGCTGTGTATGAGTAAAAAAATAAATTAACTGAAACCCATGTATTGAGCCAAGCCATTGTGTAATTGGGAAATGCAGGCACATTTTCTAAAAATCAAAGCTATTATATGAAAAGTAATTGAAACTTTTGAACCCTTCGTGGTATCTGAAATGTGACATGAAATCCAGGACTAACAAATACTAAATAAACACAAGAAAACAATAAACATTGCACTTTCCTTTTCTCCATAAACCTTGAATGACCACCTTCTCAAGACTGAGGAGAATGGAATGTGCTTTTCCATATTATTAAAAATGTTAATAAGAAAAAAGTCTTAATCAGACCAAGTGTGATATGGAAGGAGAGAAAAAGAGTTAGAATTACTTCACAGATAATAAAGTTGATAGCAAAAACGTAGACAAAGCTCAAGAATGCGTTTTCAGATGTCTAAATCCTTCAGTTCTTGGGGACAAAATGCTGCCTGATACATAGTTTTTCATAGAATCACGGAATGGTTGAGTTTGGAGGTCATCTGGTCCACCACCCCTGCTCAAGCAGAGTCACCTATAGCCAGTTGCCCAAGTCCATGTCCAGACAGCTTCTGAGTATCTCCAAGCAGGGAGACCCTACAACCTCCCAGGCAACCTGTGCCAATGATCAATCTCCTGCACAGTGGAAAAGTGTTTCCTGATGTTCGGAGGGAAATTGTGTTTCAATTTGTGCCCATTGTCTCTGGTCCTGTTGCTATGCACCACTGAAAAGTGCCTGGCCCTGTCTTCTTTGCGTCCTCCCTTCGGGTATTTATGGACATTGATGAAATTCTTGCCGAGTCTTTTCTTCTCCTGGCTGAAAAGTCCCTGTTCTCTCAGCCTTTCCTTATAGGAGAGATGCTTCAGCATCTAAGTCATCTTCATGGCCCTTCGCTGGACTCTTTCCAGTAGCTCCAAATATTTCTTGTCCTATGCAGCACAGATCTGGACACAGGACTCTAGGTGTGGCCTCACTAGTGCTGAGTAGAGAGGAAGGATCTCCTCCCTCGACCTGCTAGGACTACTTTGCTTAATGCAGCACAGGATACCATTTGCTGTCTTTATCACAGTGGTACTTTGCTGGCTTATGGACAACCTGTTGTCTGCCAGGACCCCCAGCTCCTTTTCTGTCAAGCTGCTTTCCAGCTGGGCAACCTCCAGTGTATATTGGTGCATAGACCCCCGTATGCAAGGTTGCATGCAGTTGTTCCTCCTGGGGTGCAGGACTCTTTTTTTCTCATTGTTGAATTTCCTGAGGTTCTTTTCAGCTCATTTCTCCAGTCTGTCCAGCTGCTGAATGGCAACATGATCCTCTGGTGTATCAGCCACTCCTCCCAGTTTTGTGTCATCAGCAAACTTGGTGAGGGTGTGCTTTTCCCCCATCATGCAGATCATTAGTGAATTTCCTCACATTTCTGATGGCCTGTACTAGGGCCATCATGCTTGAATTAAGATGAGTTGTGTAGCCTGTGGTGTAAACACCAGGTTTCCAGAGCTTTTGGTTTGTTCAAACTAAACCTGATGCACCTGCTGCCTGATGAGAAACACCACTGAAATTAGGTTATTTATCCTTTTATTTTGTATTACAGCAGTGGTTGGAGCTCTTGTGTGTCGTGTCCTCGTGGCTGTAGATGTGATTTGTAATTTGTCTGGTGCATGCATGCATATCAATTTTTATGTCAGCAATGTGTTATTATTTCTGTGTTTGTATCTTATCTTCACTGAAAGAGAAAATACCTGTGTAAGACGTTTGTAAGAGTTGGTGTGCAGTAGTATGCTTTTAAGAAGGGCAGCTTGCTGTGACAGCTTCTGAACCTGTAGCGTGCACCTCCATGAGATTGCTCTCTGTGGTGTCAGATCAATTTCAGAAGCTGAAATTGAAATTGATCAGGAATCTGAAATTGGTAGTGTGATACAGTTACCATCTGTAAGTGGAGAGAGGCTGAAAATGTAACTAGAACCAAGGAAAAGTGGCAGCCTGAAAAAGAGCAAATACATGCCAACGAAATGGGAGGAATTAACAGATGAGGAGGACAGAAGCTGCTTTTTTGATGATCTTCACAACTTGAATGCATGTTGTAATACAACCCTTTCAAATATCTTCCCTTAGAGTATCATTGACTTGGGGGGGGTGGCATGTGTGTGAAAGGCACCAGATGGTGCCAATGGCCAGTCCTGCATATTAAAAACTGTATATGGAGGTGGTGTCACTTTGACCTTGCCTCATTCATTGGCTGGGATGCCACAGGACTGAAACAGGCAGGGGATCATTTTCTGAGTTTTTGGAGTGGTTTTGATGGTTTGGTAATCAAAGATGGGAGCTGGCACAGAGAAAAGTGTAGTAAGGAGCATTCTCATTTGTTTTGTTTTTCTGGACTTGTCCTTTCTTTGTTGATCTAAGGACAAAAATATATTATTTGTGTAATTTACTTATAAATAGGCTGCTTATGAAATTGTGTTCTGGCAGTAATGAAAATTAATGTTCTTTTCTCTGAATTATAGACAGTAAGACTTCAAGGCTGTTTATTGCAGTCTACTAGTCTGTTCTAGAAAGGCGAGATTATTCAGTCATTTTTCTCTACCCCTTCACACGTCATACAGATGCATCAGTTGCAGCAACATTATTTGTCATAAGGTATTTATTTACTGGGAATTTCTGTGTGGCCACAAAACAGCTGATTGTATGCATCCATGCTAAGTAAGGAAAAAAGGCAAATAAATGACCTGTCTCATATTTCGACATGTATGTAAGCTCATATTGCTGCCAGAAACAACAACAAAACTCTAGAAGAGAGCATGAGATAATCTTTGTTCTGTTGTATTCTGCTTAGACTTTGTCTTGACTTTCTTAAGAGCCCTTTTAAAATTCCTCTAAATAAGAAAGCACATTTCTCCTCCTAGGTGAGATACGTATAGTTATTTAATACTGAGAGCTAAATTAGCTTTATTTGTAATGAGGGATTTCAACTGTTTGAAGGGTTTCCATTTTAATAGACATTACTGAAAATACACTAAAATAATTAATTTAGAGACGTAGAACTGAGAATTAATATGGTCTTTATTCACTTCTGTATTTTCGCTTTGTAAAATATATCATATTAGATATTTTAATTTAATTTTCCCCTTTGTTTCTTCTTTTCTTTAAATTCCTATCTTTTTAATTGGTTGATTGGTAACTTTTGGTCTTGATAGTCACAGCTGTGCCTCATCTGGCATATACATATTTATTCTGAATGCTATGTGGTAAAAATCTTACTCCTTTGAGGCTGGTGGCTATATTGCTATACTGATCTTACTACTGTCACTTTTGTTTTACACAGTGGCTCAAAACTTTTCTCAGTGGTGATGTATCCTTGCCATATATACGTAATTTCTCTGTGTATTTCAAGGAAAAACATTTCTAATTCCTGCCTTTAAATGGATAACTCGCTGCCTTAGAATTTTAATTACTCTTCTTCTGAAGGCTGACTGCTGCAGATACATATTTTTTTTTTTTTTTTTTTGTTGCTGTTGTTGTTGTTCTCCCTTTTCTTTAGAAACATTTCCCACCTGGTGTATTTAGTTTATAATATTTGTGTGTGTCTCAAATAAAGCACTGGTAGTTTGTGGTTTTGTTTTTGTTTTTTTTTAAATAAGGTGAGGCTTTTTGGAAAAATGCATTAAAATTTTTAAATTGAAACAATTAGTTTAGAGGGTACTGTTGGAATAGGGAACTCAGTCTGCCATTCATGCAATAGATAAAATATCTTCACTGGTTTTCCTTAAAAGATGAAATTAAAGATGTGTAAAAGTAGCAGTAAACCTTCTCTGTCTTCTATAACATTGTTAATTAATTGGGTTTCAATTTTGATCTAGAGGAACTAAAGCTAATCTTTTTGTCCTAGACCTTGTAACGTTTCAAAACCTTATCAACTGATTATACTCCAGAGGGGTTAAAATAGTACTAGCTTGCCTCATTATCTGCACTTGAAAATCTTCAGCTTGCTGTGCAAATCTATATTAAAGCCCCTTTAATGGGTCCAATTGAAAGAAGCATAATTCTACCTTCAAGCATTAATTAACACTAATAAATTTTTCTTAACTTTTGTACCTTCATCTGATTGTATTTTTCTTTGTAATAAAATGCTGTTATTAAATTAAGACAAATGTACACACACATTATTGCCATCTAAACACTTTATTTCCAGTAGCATATAACCTTGATTATTCTTGTGTAATGAGGGACATGAGGATAATTTTGGTAATAGGGTGTTTGGATGAATGTGTCAGTAGTGATGAGATTATGTGAAGTTTATAAACTCTTTGCAAAAAAAAGTTTCTCCAGTGATAGATACAGCAAGCGAGGAATATCTGAGGACACTTTTTTTCTTTAAAAAGATCATTTTACTCAAGTTGTACCTTGGAAGAGGGGTCAGCCTTCAGTGGTGAAATCTATCTGGTTTGTGTAGCCCCTTTGAACGGTGTCAGTGAGTTATCATGTCGTTGCCCTTTCTCCTTGCCATCTTCTAGTTAGTTTTCTCATAAAATTAAGAGAAAGAAATCTTATTAAGGAGCTGGTGTGAGTCAGAAAGATGGGGAGGAAAATATGTTTATTTTTCAAATAGCTGAAAGTTGCTGATTCTGATTTATTGATAGAAGACTACCTGAGGTAGGTGTTATGATGACTGTGGCTAATACCTGTGGGCTTGTTTCTCTGAAGAAAGTAATAAGCTGTAAATTACAGTGTACCTTCACAGCTCATTAGAACTTTTGTGTGAATTCCCAGTAGGAATACTTTCTATACAAGTTGAAAATGTGTTTCTGTGAGGTAGCTTACTCCATTTTGAGGAAGGAGTTTTCATACTTAATATGGGAAAGAAATCTGTATTGGGTGTTCATACAGATGTGCTGTAAATCCGCACTTCACCTGTTCTTTATTTTACCTGTCTAGCCACGCCTGAAGTTGCCTAAAGCTTCTGGATATTTATTACTCAGCCTTTGTGTTCTCAGTGGTGTTTCTACAAAGATAGCCTGGAATAACAGCTGTGCTTGGATTAGGCAGGGAAAAGTGCAGTAAAGGAATGTGATGTTTATTGTCCTCTGCCTGTTCCACTGGTTTGAATTGCTCGATATTTATGTTATCAGAGCTCAATATTCAAGCCTGGAAAGAAGAGGGAGGTTATCTTTATGATCTCATTTATCCTCTGGGGAGCTGGGGTGTAATTTGGGAAATTTTTCAATGCAGGTAAGAATAGTTATCATGTAGCCAATTAGTGTTACAATAGGATAAGCTTTTTTCTTGAGATAGAAATGGTTTCTAAAGTTGTTGGAAACTGGTTTTTACTGCAGAAGAGATTAACTTTTTATCTGTGTTCAGTATATTATCCGGTTGATGTAGTAACATTTTTTAATTGTAAACACTATAGTTTTAAGAGGGTGAGGCTGGATTTTATTCCCCCTTTAAGGACATTGTTGATGAGGAATCTTTTCATATGTTATGGTTTCTTACTTGAATTTCTCAAATTCAAGAAAACTGGTGTTCCTTAGGGATCAGGTAGCAGAAAAGAAGCACGCAGTGCCCTTTGAGATTAGGTTCTGCCCTTACAAATCTGCTGACCACACTTAGGAAGGAGCTTGTCAGAAAAGTTGATCATAGCAACAGCTGTTCATTATTTACTACACCTGATCTGGCAGGGTTGATGTATGTGAGTGTAATGAAATATTGCTGTGTCAGGAGTAGATGCTAGTAGGTATCATTTCATGCAGATCTCACAGAGTCATGTAGACTTCCAGAGACACAGGCTAACTCGCTCTGAGGACCTCATATAGGCCTTGCTGAGGAGGAAAGCATAGGAAAGAATACAACCCCTAGTTCCACTCCTCAATGAAGAGAAGAGAAAAACTCATTTTTTTTATCAGATTGTTGGTTTTGATTTAGAATTAGTAGGTAGAAGTAAGAAAATACTTTAGATTTTCTGTTGCCTGACTAGAGGGCTGGGCTGCTGCGTTCCATAGTTTCAAAATGTAGCTGCTAAGAAGAGAGGAAGGAGAGGAGAAAGTATGAATGTATTGGATAGTGCTGCTTTACAGCGCTGTGTTATTGGTCCTGTGGACAATCTGGTATGTCCTACTGCAGAGAATCACTAGACAAAAGAGGAAAGGGGATTTATTTGAAGAAGCTGATGGTTAAGGTGATGTTAGAGCTGTGGCAAGATTGTCAGATTATATTGTCAATGTTCACTGTAGTTGTCTTGAAAGCTGTCATATCCTCATTAGAGGAAAAGGGACAGTTAATCTCTAAATCTAGCAGGTGCATTACTGCAATACATGCTATGCTGGAGAGATGCTGCATTTATTATGATGCTATAGCTTTTCTGTTTTGGCAGTGCTGTCTCATTTCCAAATTAGAGGTGTGTTTTTGTGAAAAGCTGCCTCGAAGTATTGCCTCCTCACAGGACAAGGAGCTTCTGTATTCCTTGTTTCAGACACGGCAAACCTATTGTGCATGTGCCAGAAGCAGTGTTTGGCTCCCTTGTCAACGTAGCTGCTGTCAACACTAGCTTGCACTATGCCTGTGCAGCAGAAGGAACCAGCAGAAAGGGATACAAAAGGTTGTAGGGTATTGTAAGAAGTGAAAAGAATAGTAGAGCTTTGTTTTTAGTGGATGAGAGAAGGAATGTGCTGTAGTGTAGTTGTAAGGAGCAGCTTGAAACAAATGAAATCGTGCACATCCTAAACAAGTTTTGTCAGTGAAGTGACCTACTTCACAGATTGCTGGCCAAAGCTGGTTCCTTTGCTGCTGGTGAAAGTGAGGTACTGGAGTTGTAAGACTGACTGGTACACTACATAAAGTCACAGTTTATTTCCACCACGTGTTCAAATACTTAGAAATTCTGTCAGGTGGTTCGATTAAGACAGCAAACTTTGCTGAAGACACCAAATAAATCACATCAGATAAGTCCAAAGAGGGCAATAGGGAACATGGTGTTTATCATAGATTATACTGTTTGACCCTTCCTTGATCTATGGGTCAGGTGAGAATAGCAGAGCAAGACCAACTATTGTTAGAGGGATAAGTACATATTCTCTATCTGCAGGATGAAGTCAGCTCATATTTCTGGTTTGCTTCTCTGTAGACCCGTTTTACTTGATCCTCTTAAAAAAAGAGCTTTGAAGTATCTTAATTTTCTTTTATTTCTCCTGCAAAAAAGACCTGCCCTTTTTATCCAGCACATAAATAGTCAGCAAGCACATTTGAATGGACAGTGTTCTAAGACTGTTTTTCCTACTATTTGTCTTAAAGTTACCATGTTTTATTTCACATCTGTTACTGATAGAAATAGGCGTTCAAAAATTATCATTAATTCTGGGAATGGATTTGCAGATGCCTGCTTGCAGCTTCATACTTCTTTTTCTCAGAAACAATTATTTAAATTGTTTAATCTCAAGGAGTCCTGGAAAGCAGGGGATGGGATAAGGAAGAACAAAAAAACTTTCTGGTAGTATGAAAATCAAGTGAGATCCCTCACTTCAATTCCCCCCTCTCTTTGCACTTGCTGTTTTTTATTTATTTAAAATTGTTATAGCATAAGGACAGGTGTGAAAAATAGAAATTAATAATAGGATATACTCATAATATTGTTGCATTAGTTTCATTTTAATCCATTGTGTCAGTTGTTTTTTCTTCTTGTTAGGAGTCCAGTTCTAAGTTGAATAGTTAACTGTGAATACAGGCATCCTTTGGAAAGATACTATAGAATCAGGTAGTATTGTTGGCATTTTCTTTTTGAAGCAATATGGATTTAAGGTTAACTTTTGTTTTATATAGTAGCTAGGTAGTGTCATTTGGACTATGAAAGAACACCATACAGTCTGCAAAATGCAGCAGATGACTTCTACGACATATGGTTACCTTTTCATGAATTATTTACATAGAACTTCTGTTCATCCTACATCTGAAAATAATTAAAGAATCTAATGAATAGTCATGAGATGAAAGAGAGCGCATTTCTTTTGTTAATTTTAATTTTTTTCTCTTCTGTGTTTTTCTTTATTTGGGAGAAATATGAGAATATGACTGGGGATGTTATTTGTTAAATGTATAAATGTTCAGGTTTAGAACCATGAGGATTAAAAAAGTTGAAAAAAATTTAAAGAGAAATTTGAGAAAGCTAAATCAAGGAAAGCTATGAAATGCTACTGGCACATCTTTAGTGGTGTCTACTTATTGTTCAGTTCCTGCTAGAAAAAAAGGAAGGTTGGACGGGAGGGGACAAAGTTAGGAGTGTGGTAAGTCAACCTCATCTACTTTGTGGGGAAAATGAGTTGATGACAGGGAGACAATAAGTATTTAAATGTTGAAGTAGAAATTTTGAGGAAAAGTGTGAAAAAACCCCCCGATATTTGCACATATAAGTTGTAATAAAATAATTTAATTAATAAATTATTTTTGTTTCTACTTAAGATGTCCAGATTCCATTAAAAGTCACTGCTTGGGGGGAAATACTTCAATTTTTCATCAGTTTCAGTTACTTTGTGTTCATTTTTATTTTTTTTATGTGTTATATAAGCGTATTGCTGCATGGTGAAAGCTTTTGGTAAAGATCTTGGTGAAGAAAGCAGAGAATATAATGTTTATTTCTTACCCTGATCCTTTTGGTAGTGGAAATTGAATGCATGTCTCTTCACTACAGTAATAGATGGACACCTTTGATATTGCAGAGACTTGAGGTTTTTTTGTGAAGTGCTTCAGCAGCCAATGACAGAAACGAGGTGCGTTGCTGCATTTCAGTATTGTTAGCAGCAGCAATGATGGATATATGTCTCAGCTAGAATGGTTTTTAGGGGTATTTTGATAAACTCTCAGTAGGTATTTGAGTGTTAGCTTCTTGACATGAAATAAAACCAGCTTTTATGTACATTTTATGAACCTGTATAGAGGCAGGTATGCAATAGTGATTCAGTAATGCAGTCTGATTGAATTTCAAACTGCATAACCCGCTGCAGAGTGTTTTTGGCTTTTTCTTTTTTTTTTTTCCTTTCCCCCTCTACTCCAAAAATGTAAGAATCTAGTGAACACTTAATCCAACACTTAGGAAAACTGTTGCTTCATATTCCTTTCTGCATGCTGTTTTTTGTAGCAGATTTTAAAATCTTGCACTGAAGACTGGAAGTTCAGTGTTGATCTTTGCAACATCAAACAGTATACAGCTCCTGATAGTTGTATCCTAACTCATACTTTTTTTGGAAACAGACTCCTAGCATTAAAGAGTTAGGTTTTTGTTGCCACTTTCACTGTTTAGATAGACATGCAGTCTATCTAAAAATCACACTGGATAAAAATGAAGTTGAATTAAAAACTTTTTGTATATCTAGTCACATGAAATATTGACAGATAATTATAACATCCTACTACCATGAAAAGACTCTGAGGTGTTAAGAGCTAAGACAAAAAAGGGCTATTTTTCCCCTTCAGTTTTGATCTGTACTTTTTGTAGCTCATTTTGTTGATAGAATTAGCAAGTGATTTTGCTTCCTCTGCGGATTGATTTGAAGGTATTTTAAAAAGAAGTAGTTTTTGCCAGCAAACAATTTGACATTATTAGGGAAGTAAAAAGAAAAAAAAAGTATTGTGTTGTAGCTAAAGAGATGCCATGGGAAAGGATAAAAATGAATTCTGGAATGACAGTCCTCTTTAACATCAAAAGACCTGCTTCACCAGGTCACAGTGTTTCTTTCTTTGTACATACTGTTGCCTGGAGCATTCCGGGCTCCAGCAGTATACAAGGGATAGTCTTTGATTCTTCCCAGCTAAACAAAAGGGTAAAATTAGATTCCTTTGGTTTTCATTAGAGCAAATTCACTTCTATAATACATTTTTTTCCTCTTGTATTTGGCAGTTCATCTATGGAAAAATCTTTGGAACTGTACTCTAGCTGTTTTAGTTATGAGTTTTTTAATAGTTCTTGAGTACCAAGCTGTCAAAAGCATATTGAATGTTGCTTTAGTCCTGTTGTATTCAAATAAGTACAACTGCACTCAATGTGAAATGTAAGTTGAGATTGTTCTTGTGTAGCATTAGCCTGTCTTTTGTGGTTTCTAGACAAAAACAATAGATATGGTGGGAATGGATAAATTCCTGATAAGTGGTTTTTATGTGGTGAAGTCTGTCAAAATAACCTCATGTGGGAGATTGCCCCATGTGTTGATCAGGTATGGGGTTTTTTTTGTGCTGTTACATTTGCCTAGCAGAGTAGGGTAGTCTTTTAGGAACACTGCTTGTATTCTCTGCTGTAAGAACTAGTCTTTACTGTCTTCCTCCTGTAATACAAGGTAATTGGTAGGTTGAGGAAGTAAAGTGCAAAAACAGCTGCACAGACAAAGGCAGATGATAATTTGCTTAGTTGTCTGTATCTCAGAAATGCTTCTTTATGACCCTTATTTCTACCCAGTCATGGCTCCCAAGTAATACTCCTGTTTTTTTTCCCTACTTTATAAGCATGTGAAATGAGCAGATATGAGAGTAAAAGTTCAATTCATTTAGAGGAAAAGATAAGAACATACAAAGTGGTACAAAGAAAAATGCTTTGATATAACAGGATTTTTTCCATGCAGGTATAAGTTACCTAAATATCATTTCACTACTGCTGCAGCAGATGACTTTGTAGACTACTCAGGTGAGTTTGCTGCTCAGTAATTGATGTGGCATATTTGCCTTTTGATTGATTTAGAGCCTTAAGTGGGTCAGTTGTGGGAATAAGTAATTAGTGTGCAAGTCTGATTCAGGATAATCTGTCTGATTATCCTGCAAAGTATGCAAAGTAAGTATCTTATTTGAAAATGTTTAAAATTTCATCTCAGCAATACAGAACAAACATTAGAAATAGCTAGTTGCATTTTATTACCTTCATGTCTCCATTCGTCCTCCAAATTGCTGGAAAACTTCCCGATCCAAACAGGGCACAAGGATCTTTGATTTCACTTCACAAATACACATATGCTTACCAGTTTCTGTTCAGTGTATAATGAAACTTAGTAACATGATGTAGCTTGTGTATTCAAAAATTAGATGCCTTAAAGAGCTGGAGGTGCCCTTTGAGATTTTGTGAGAGTGTGTTTTTGTGAATTTTTAGCTTTGTTAGAGCCAGTAGACTCTTCCAGATAGGTAGAATTTCTAAGGGTGTTCTTCAAATACAGGCTTTGTCTTGATAAATGTTAAACAAGTAGTAATGAGCTGGAAGAAAGACTCAAAGGACCTGCTCACTCAAATTCTATGAGGACCTGGAGAGTGGGAGGGAGGCAAACAAAATAACTGATGCTTTCCATGGTGATGTGGATTCATACCTTTTTAAAGATGCAACTAAATAATCTCTGCCAGCAACAATTTGTTCCTGTAACCGTAATAATATCTCTGAAGAGCAAATATTTTGCTTTTTGAATAGTGAAAATTGAGCCTGGTGTCTGGTAGGTTCAAAATATGAAAGAGGGGAGTTCTACATTAAAAGGAGGTTTCTTAATTTCATTATCCCTTCTTCAATGTCTGCTGATAACAAACTAGGCTTGAGAGGGTTTATGCACTGGGCTATGTCTCAGAAAAATTTCTTATAAATTTCTGAATCTGAAAATCAGGTTAATTTTTTCTTTGGAGGAAATATAAGAATGATTATGAATCTATAATATTAGGTGAACTTTGACTGGACTCTGTTAAAAGTACCAGTGCTGTAGAATGAATCTCTGTAGGGGATTTAGTTATATTATAAAAAATAAACAAGTACTTTCTAGGTTTGAGATGAAATTACCAATTGAACACTGTTCTAAATACAAACTAGTTCTGATTTTAATTTCTTTTTAATCTGCTTGGTTGGTTGGACTTAATGACATCTGAGGCAAAAATCCAATATATGAGAAAATGTGATTTCTGTATTTTCTTTCACTTCTCTCTATTTTTGTTGTCATTTTTCCATTCTCTTCACATTCACTTTCTTTTCCTTTTTTTTTTTTCAGACCACTGTTAGAAACTACCAAATTTTGTATATTCTTTGAATTCTACTGTGACTGCTGTTGAGTATGAGTAGAACAAAGATAATTTTTTGTTTCGATAAAGTAAAATTTTTAGCGTGAGGAAAAAACATCTCTCATGCCTCCCTGCGCTCTTTACTAAACATTATCTGTTCATGGTTGTTTGTTTTCAGTATTTGCTACACAATTTAGCTGTATTACATTACCTTTCTCATATGTTGACGTGGTTGCAGGATTTGTTCTTTCTTGGACATGTTTTCTGCTATGTAGTGTGGTATGGTGGTTTTTTTTTTATTTTGTAAGAAATGTTACCATATTTGTAACAGTGTGTAGATAGCAGTAGTGGTCAGAGGGATAAAATAAATTTACTAAATATGAAGGAACAATATATAGAAAAGATTTGGAGTTAGTGGGAGGAGAAGAAATAGAACAATATTTGCAAAGAAGGTGGGAATGTGATGTGTAGAAAAAGTGAAGAAGTCTACAGAGGAGAGGCAGACATTCAAAGTAATTTGGAAAAAGATATATCAAAGTTCTCTGTTAAAAAGTAAAAAATGAAACAAGGAGGGAAAGATACAATCTACAGGAAGAAATAGTCATGTATATTTTTAATGACTGAGATATTTGCAAAATACATGGATTAATTTCACTGCACATCTTCAAACATGCTTCTCGCATGCCTTACTGTTGCTGTAGCTCACTAGTGATTTAAATGATAATTCATAAAGAAATGATTTTTGCTGACCTTAGTCTTATAATCACATATGTGAAATTAACGCTTTTTAAGTGACTTAACTCCGGAAATACTGAAAAATAATACTGAAATACAAAAATAATTTTGGCTGTTAAGCTAGTTGTCAAATGTTACAACATAGTGCAGCAGAAAGGGCAGAGAAGGTTTACTTTGTGCTTAGTAATTGTGCAGAGTGAGGAGAGAAGCATGTGTATCTTGAGGAGGAGCTGGTACTCAGACTGCTACTCAGGCTCTCAAAATTGCTGCATCCTTCCGGGGTTATCACTCTGTGGGCAGTTTCCTTGTGCAGTGTGGGTGCTCTGGATGCCAACATGCTGACATCGTTCAACAGGCTGTGCAAGCCCTGCTTACCCCTCCTGCACAGCTGACTTCCTATGCAAGGCTGCTATTTTCTTCTTGTGAGCGAGTTACTTCCAGTTCAATGGTGGCATAGTTACTTTTTTTGCCCTAATTGTTACCTGTAGGTGTAAAATCAATGGTTGTTGACTATGACTTCCAATGTATTGTTTTATGTTTTTTCACGGAACGTTTTCATTCATTTTCATGCCTGGCATACATGCGAACCAGATTTAACCATATGGAGGTAGAAAACCCTTATGCATGTTATCAGCAGTACTGTAGAATGATAATCTAAAGGTATATATGTGTTCTTGTTGATAAATTTTTATGTTCCTCAACACATTTCATTTACCTTGTATTTTAAAAGCAAAGGAGTTGCATTTTTGTCCTGAGATAAAAGTTTCAGCTGTTTCTTGCTACAGGTACAGTTTTAGAGAAATGACATTTTGATTTAGGAAGGGAAGGGACAAAACACTGCATGGAATTAAAACAGTCACCTGAAGAAAAATCTGGAGTTCAAATATGCATTTAAGAGTGAGGGTGTTTTTATGCAAACACTGTAAGAATAGAATGCAAGTATCTTAGAAGTTGAAGTTTTTTGGGTTTTTTTGGTGGCTGTGAGATTCTACTATGTGTCGGTATACTAAAAAGTTGTCGGTATTGAAGAGGGTAATATTATTTTCCTTGAGCTACAAATTCAGTTAGACTTAATTCCCGTTTTACAACTGTTTTGTGTGATAATCTTTTTGGTTGCCTCAATTAATATTTATTTCTTCTTATCTTCACAAATTTTGGAGTATTTTGAACTTTACTTTTTGGCTTGATTTTTGGTATGCTAAAAGTGTAAGTGAAATAGTACTCTAATGTATTCTTAATCCATAATCACAAATATAACTTCTGCAAGTGACTGTCTTTGTCTAAGCTTGACTGAATAATTTTCATTCAGTTCTGCATTTATGGGCTCTTTTGTGTAGTAGCAGCAAGATATTCAGTTCCTCGTTTACATTACTGTGTCTTATAGTCATGCAGTTTTGAGTACGATTAAAGTACTAATGGAATGAAAATAATGCTATAAAACTACATATATCAGATTGTTATGTTTCATAGGTCTAAAATGCACAGATCTGAAATCCACTACATGTATCTTCTTTTACAATTGTTTTTTGTCTATTAACAGATTTTTTTTTTTAATAGACACTCACAGGACAGCAGCAGGAGATAAACAACTTAATACAGAGAAAAAATGCTGTGGATGAGGAAAATGCCCGTTTGAAGAATGAATTCTGTAACTTGAACCAGAAATTTAAAGATAAAAGCCAAGAACTTAAGGTATATTGACTTGTACATAGTTTCATAAGACTATGGCTTTGAAGTAGTTCTTTAAGCAATGTCAGCCTGTGTGGCACAGAAAGTGACAAGCTTGGAGAAAAAATTGCCTTAGGCCTTGC
>JAOXJM010000019.1:35135973-35145973 GCA_026413425.1 Tringa solitaria
TAGTACCCAAGATTATTGGTTTGTGGTGGGGTGTTGTGTGTGGTGGTGTTGGTATTGGGTTTGGCTTGTGGGTGCTTTTTTTGCATGTTTTTTTTTTGTTTGTTTTTGTTTTTATGGTGGAATATATATATTTATTTTTTTTTAATGTGGTTGGACTCGATCTCAGAGGTCCCTTCCAGCCACGGAGATTCTGTGATTCTCCAGCTGCTTTCTGCCCATGTTCTTTTCAAATTCTCATAAACAGCATGATCTTGTAACATGGATTTCTGTAGTGGTGCAGTAATAGTTTCCCTTGTAGTTTTGTTGTGTCTTAATTTAGACTTTTTGCCATTGGCGTCATTAGTATATGTACAATGTTGTGATATGTTCAGGTTCATTTATTCGTGTCTCTGTAATACACTGGTTTTTGGAGTGTGAACATTCAGATGAATGTTTAATGTAGGAGTATATTTGTTTTACACCCAGTGTATATAATTGGCTACTGTTGCATTTTAATGTATGGGTCTACCTTAGCATTAGTTCCTCTCAGGAGTATAGTTCTGAAGAAAATTTCTCAGATGTCCCCACTTTCTGTGCTTTAGTTGATATCATAGGAAAGTCTATGAGAGCACTAAGTAAATGCCCCTTGGATCATGGAACTGGGAATTATTCTGAAACTGGAAAACATGTTCCAGCTGTTAATTGGCATTCAGTACACAGGAGCAGTCTAAATCTAGTTTAAAATAAATCCTGGACACTTGTATAACGTTAGTGTCTGTTACTTGTGTCAACTCTTTCATTCTGCATTTTTTTTCCAGTTACATTATGATTCTGGCTAAGATAAAATACAATAGATTGCATGGGTTAATTATTTAGTTTTACTAGGTTTTGTTGGAATTCCTCAGCTTAGGTCTGACCTAACTTAATATTGCCAACACACATACTTAATGCATGTGAGTACTTTAGCTCACCCTACCATTACCAAGCTGTTAAATATCTCCTGTTATGTGTGAGCAGGCATTAGGGTCACATCTTTTGGTTCTGGAAGTCCTAGCTTTGGTCTGGCATTTTTAGGTTGCTTGATGACATTAGCACACCTACTGTTCTCATGAATTTTTCTGTTTTAAGTAACTCTTCAAAGATCTAGCAAAAAAGTGTTTTTTGGTAAAATCAGTTAAATCAATATAGGAAATTGGTAGGGTAGCTGAGATATGTGTGATTTTTTTTTTCTTGTAATTCAGCTAAGTTACTCTTCCTTCCTGACTGATAAATAACGCTCTTGTGTCATATAGACTAAATTTATTACAGTGTACTGATTTCAGATACTTTTAATCTTTTTTTATTTGTTTTTAAGTACCTTCACCTCTAACAGTCTATGTTGCTTGTCAGAGAAAGGACAGCTCTAAGGCATTAGATTCTCAAAATACAGACAGTGCAATGGTTTTTGCAGAGTACAGTCTTGTGTTGCTGTCTATTGCCTTTTTTTTCCCAACTACCAAATTTCATAAAATGTATAAGGAATGATTTTAAATATTTTGCTTTTTCTTTCTACCTTATAACCATAATTATTTTTTTATATCTTGTCATGAGGATTAAATAATTTCCTGTGTAAATCTCATGTCTTATTGACATTCATGTAAAGTATAATCACTCACTTATTTACAGTCAAGATTTCATTCCTCTTTTCTGTGATGCTTGCTAGTTCTGAGATAAATAATTTTTAATAATTTTGTCTTTCTTTTGGATTTTCTACTCAATGCTCCATCTCTAGTCCTCTGGTATCCATTTTAGATCTTGTCTCTCTACACCTGACATTCTGTATCTTTATTAATGGTAGATCTGTTTCATCATGTTATGTAATTCTGTATGTTCTGGAATGTCCTTACTGCAGTGTAGTTAAATATGGTGCCTCTTCTAAAACAGGGTCAAAAATGAGCAGAACGCCCTCAAATAATCTTCTATAAACATTAAGTACATATTTAATTCACAAAACAGTACATGGACATAAATTAAATTTGGAAGCTGTGGACAGTAGATGTTATTTCTTTTCATACAGATAATTTTAATTTTGAAACTTCTTGATGTTAAGTACCTTAAAATAAAAAAGAATCTGAGTACTATAAACAAATACACTGGTGGTGTTTAAGAAAAAATATAAAACTCAGTGAAAAAAAGATGAATGATGTGAATGTGGTTTTCTGCATATAGTTTTTAGCTAGTTTTACACTTGAAAAATATGTGTTTTTTTACTGCTGTTTTCAAACAGTAAAGGTTGGAAAAGTTTATGCAAGTAAAAAGACATGCTATTTGTCTTGTCCTGACAAATGCTGACTACCAAAAATACCCATTAGCTACATTAGGGGATGTGGCTGCCAGCTAGAAAAAAACATCAAATTTTTGATGTTCTCCATTCATCTTACTAGGCTGTTACCTTTCAGATACTATAATTACAACCACTTAAGTGCTGCTAGTCGTAAACCAGTAAATTGTCATACCAGTATGATCTAGCTAATGAGCTTATATAGTTATAGCTGGAAGTAACTATGTTTTGATGTTCCATTCATTTGGAAGGACATAATCTAAAAATGCATTTTTGATAAATGAACTGTTCATTTTCCTATGAGATACTGATTTCCATAAGAAATCAGCTAATTTTGAATTTGCATTTCTAGTAATGATGCAAGCTTTTTAAAATATATAAGAAAAGATTCAGTAGGCACAGAAATTTCAATGCAAAAGTTTAATTTTTAGGACTCAGAGTAATTTGAAATATCAATCTGTGTGGACTTTGAGTTAATTGTGCCTGAGAGACATGATGTCTGGTCTCCTTTGGAAGTAGGTAAGAAGTAATTTACTTTGTCCTGGGTGGATTTTGAGAGCTGATGGGAGTAGAAAAGGATAGGTAGGTAAGTAATTGTTTGCAAATTTCTCACAAAGTGTGAGGTAGACCATTTCAAAATCTAGACTTTTACTTTCAAAGGCTTTAACTTCTAAGTAATGTAAACAGATGAAAGGGAGAATGAAATATATCATTTAAGTAAAGCTGACAGAGATTAAAATTAACAGTAAAGTTTTCACAAGTAAAATTACTTGTGTCAGTACCTTGCACTTATAAACATTATTGATAGATTTGGAAATTCTGATTTTAATATTTAATTAGTTTCTTGTGGGTGGAATGGCAGAAATAAATTTTCCAAAGAAAACTGTCAGCTGCCTTCTACAGGTTATTTTGTGGTAGTAGCAATAGTCAGAATACTGTATGTTTTGAGAAAAAATGACAGTCAAAGGAATGAAAGACTAAAATAGAGGAATGTACGCTTAGGTAGTAAAGCTGTAGAGTCATGTATTTCCTTCAGAGTCTGTACTTTTGTTTATTCAACTAGAGTATTTTCAACTATTTATTTTTTTAACTGTTTCTTATATCTTTTTACTATAAAGCTGATTGTATTTTAAACAGTTTTCAGATGTTTCTATTGAAAAAGAAGGTTAAAAATAGAGGTATGGGGTGGTTATTAAGTTCTCTTATTCTTATGAAATAACTTCTTTTTGTCAGATGATATGTACTGCTAATTAATACTTAAATATAGTTCTAGAAATTTTTCATGTGTGCATAATCTCTTGTAAAGTGATTGCAGAATATATGCAGTATTCTGATTTCAGCAAGAAAAGTTGAGCAACAGTGAGGGATAAAAAACTTCTAATATAATCTCTGGGTTTTATAGTTAATGTCAAAAAAGTTCCTCCAGAATAATTATTTAAACAACCATTTTACACTTCATATAATATGCAGTAAGCAATTGTGGATTCACTGTACTGCTATCCAAGCTACATTAAAAATGTTAGTTTTAAAAGATTGAGCTACTCTACAAAAGAGAAAGATGGTATTTGGTATTATTGCTCCTTTAATTTCATTCCAAGGACAGATGTTTCCATTTTTTGCCTAATATTAAGGGATTTTTTTTCATTTGTATTTTCTGTATTTTATATAAACTATTGAAGAAGTAAAATAAATTCTGATTTTTAAGTGTCCCTTTCTATTTATAAATGCCATAAAGAAGCAACTGAAACTGATAATATCCTAATGTAAGTTGCATTTTTCTGGAAAAACTTCTTTCAAACTTAAAATTTCAGTGATTTTTGCAATCACTGTTTACAAATCTGTAGTGCATGACAGGAGGCATGAAGACCAAGAAGTATGAAAAAACTGTCAAAACTTAAAAGAGGGTAATCTTTGTGGATAAGTTATTTAATTTTACTTTCTCTCTTGTATTTATATGTCTATCTATATTGAAGTTATTTTTAACCCTGTTATTTCTCTTTCTCCTCTCATAGCTTTATAACGAATTGACTTCGTGTTTTGAAATTGTTAAAAAAAGTGAAATTCAACTGCAGCAAAACTGTGCCTCTCTTCAGGATCAGTTACTTGGAAGAGATCAAAAGATTTGTCAATTACAAGAGCAACTTCAGCAGGCTCATGATGCTTTAAATCAGGATTCTTGTCCAAAATGTGAGGTACAAGTGAGTCCACTTCTAAAATAATAACAGTTGTGTCCTCTTGTTTTGAATTCAGCTTCTGTATCAGGTAGTTTTAAAGGAAATTGCAGGTTTGGGTTTGTTGGGCTGTTTTGTTTGTTTGTTTGTTTGTTTTTTTAAGAAAAGCTATGCAACTGTGCTCCTGCAGTAGTGTATCTATTTCTGCTGTTGCTAATAGAAGGTGCTTCACAATTAAATATGTCCTGGGAAAAAATGTGAGTAACTTTTTCAGTATTCAAGATGACACTTATTTATATTTTCTAGCACAGACACTGAAAATAAAAACAAGACCAAGGTGATTTTGTTCTTGAAAACAATTCCTAGAAGAAATGGTGTAGTTTCTGCATTTCCTCTATGAAAATGAAATGTAATGTTCCTGATTAGTTTCATTGTTCCTGACCACGCAACTAAACTTTAGATCATAGGTCTAGAGAAAGTATTATGGTGGGTGGAAATATTTGTCTAAAAATTTCTTAGCCTTAATGTGCCATTAGGAACTATTATAATAAATGTCACTTTGACTAACAGGCCTCCAGTTTTACAAGTGTGCCAGATCTTACATGTACACCCCTGACATTTTCCAAAGTCCAATTTATAACTTAAAGTGAGTTTCAAAGGCTTTGAAATTATCTACTTACAATGGTTTTGTAGATTCTGTTGCTGAGTTTCTTCCATGGATTTGTCAATGAGATGGAGTTGCGCATTTCAGTTTTACTAGCACTCTTTCCCTTGATTAAGCAGAGAGGGGAAATAATTAAGGTTATAATGCTCGTTAAATCCAAAACTTCACTTAACATTGGGGGGGTAAGGTAGATCTGTAATCAGAGCTTCTATTCATGAGCCCAAACGAGTTTAACTATTAAAAAAAATCATAGTGTTTGATTCCTTAAAACAGAAAAAACACAGAATGCAGTATCTCCTGGTTGTATTAATGACGGTCATTCCCGAGTTAATGTTCTAACTTTATTCAGACTATTGATTTAATTGTTTATCACAAGATTCTTAACCCATATTTTCTATGATTTTTAGTTTCCCTTAATCTAATGATTTGATAATTTTCTTTCAGAAAGGTAATTTCTATCTTTCTTTTAGGTCGTGTTGTCCTCTTGATACATTCTTCACCTTTTTCTGAATCTTAGAAATAATTGAGTTTTTTCTTTTAGAATATTTTGTTGGATTTTTGGGAACATTATAAATATAAAATTAGTCTCTAGCTGTTTCTGCTTGAAACACAGCTTTGGATCATGGTTTTTGAATGCTCAAACTGTATTTCCGAATACATCATTCTGCTTTCATTATATTGTTCTGAGTAGCTTTTTGCAGTTGATTTTGTCAGACTATGTTTGGTTTTTTTAATCAGAAAAGCTTTTATTATGTCTCGGGATTACGTTTCCTGAGGTTAAAGAGGTCTTTGTTGTCTTTGTGAAGTGATGTTAGAATGCTTTACTCCATGTACAATACGTGTATTGTCTAACCTGAATATTGTGTGACATTTGATTATAAAGTTACGCCATATCCCATGTGGACTTGATGAAAATATTTGGCATTGGCTTTTGTCTTTATTATCTTGAATAGCTTAGTAGTATTAGAAAATTTTGATACTACACTACCCTCCTACCTTTCTATATTTCTTGAACATGTGGGACACCCCAGGTGACTCTTTCCCACTGAGTAAACTAAGCACTTATTGCTATTACTTATTTCTCATAATTAAAACAATTCTTTAACTGTAAAATTTTTACTTCCCTTAAAATACATCAGTGGTGTTCCTTTAAGAGCTCCTAATGTGAAGCTTTACTGAAATCCATTTCAAATCCAAGTAGACAATTTCACTTGGATCATTTTTTTTATTTCTTAAAAGAACTTCAGGAAATTTCTGACATCATAAGTAAGACTAATTTAGAAGCTACTGGAAATCTACAATTGGTGGCTTAACTTTTTACTTGAGTTCCTTTGGATGTTTTAAAGTAATCACTTCCACTGTGGGTGAATTGTTGCTATTTCTTTTGTTGATTTATTCTGTGTCTCCTTCTAGTGCTACCTGAACTTGAAGTATGTTAACCAGTATGTTCCATGTAAATTAGGATCCAAATGTGAAGCTGTCTTAAGTTACTTAATGGCAAACATGGGTGCAAATAATTATTTGAAGGAGTGATTCTTCAAAGATACTTGTGATTCTTCAAAGAATTTGCTGTTTTGTTAGTGAATATATGTTCAGTCTGACCTTCTGCAGAAATATATCAGTTGAACATTATGTGATCTATCATGAGCTCAGTCAGATACTTATGAAAGTTAGTGGAGAAAACGTAGTATGAAGCAAAAGTGGACAACTTCTCATAGTGAATGTAATATAGTAAGCTAAATGCTGTGTATGAACCTTTATTTTTCAGTAAATTAGTCTTAAACCCAGATGGGATGGAACAAATGATCAGTGTGACTGAAGCAGCCTCAGGGAAGGAAATGTGTATAGGTAACATCCATAGCTGCTAGAGTTGTAGGAGAACGAAGATGTTAAGCAGCATGTGCTTAACATGCTAATATTTCCTTTTGACTAATATACTTCCATTCTGCTATAGCAAATATCCCGAATTTTGTTGACATGAAGTCTTGCTCTAGGTAAAAGGCCAGAGTATGCGTTTTGGGATTGTTGGCTCTTTGTTGGCTGCATTCTGATGACAGCCAAATTCCCCATTGCCAACTTTACTGTCTTGCATAAATATTAGAAAGATAATGATTGTGTGGTTACACCACAAAATATTGTGTCGTCATACCTGAGGTTTCTTCAGGGACAAAAATGTGATTACCTATCATTACTTTTGTGACCTGCTAGATAACCAGAATACTGGTTGTTTGTGAAGCTCTGAAATTAAACATGATTAAGAATCTCCCAAGTCATTTTGCTGTCTCTTGATTGCAACACCAGTACAACAAGATGAATTTGGAATTGAGTCTTAATTAGCAGGACACCAAAGCAATGTAGGCATCTATTAGTTTTCCTGTTACCATTTTTTAAAACAATCCTTCCTAAAAAAAAAAAAAAGTTGATTTAAATGACAATTGTAATTCTGCTGTAAAGGACTGATTTCTTGAATGTATTTAGATCCATGCCTTGCTGAAACTCCATCCTGTGGGACATGCTAACAGCCTGTTGACAGCACTAATGTATCTTTTTCAGACTTTCACTAACCAGGAAGATTATACATTGGTGTTGCATATGGGAGCACACACGTTTTCCTGGATTTGAGCTTTCTTGCTGTTGAAATGGCATTATGTTATATTAATTTTATTTTATTGGCTTTATTGGCAAAAATACTCTGTTTTCTTTCATTAAGGATAAAGTATGCCTTTTTAATGTTGTAATATTATTCTAGCCAGTATGGCGCTTGTGTTGGTGAGGGCAAACTTTTGGTTGATTTTATTTTGACTATTCTGGTAATGTGTGTGATGAATTTGAATCTTCTTTACAGTAAAATTCTATTTACATTTTGATATGTGTGCATTCAGCAGCTCTCACATACCTTTTCTCTGATCAGAGAGATTAAGCATCTCTGAGTTTGGAAGTCTGTTTAGTTAGATCTATTATCATGCTACACAGTAAAAAAGGAGAGAACAAAAACATTTTAAATAGTTTTCAAAACATAAGCCTGTGGGGTTTGATTAATTTCATCTCATGTAATTGCTGGTTTGGTTCTGTTTCATTATTGGTGTTAATCTTTAGTTCTGAGATGTATACCGTACATTTAGTCATATGGTTAGTATACCATAACTACTACCCATGTGAATAGTAAATATTTAAATATGTTTACAAATGGAAGCAGTCATTTCTGTCTTGACTCCTACTTTTCATATGTGTGCAAACATCAAACACCATATTAAGAGATGATATTTGATCAAGGAACAGACATTTAAAGGTTTTATTTTTGTAACTGTAGTATCTGACAGGTATGTGCAGTCTGCCTAATAGAGAATTCAATTGCACTGCTGTCATAGTATCTTCATTTCTCATTATGAAGTTTTTAAAAGAAGTCAGAATAGAAAACAATAATAAAACAAACAATAAAAGTAGATATTGCACACAGATGTAACTTAAGCTTATTAGAAAAAAAATGGTGATTTGTAACTAAATAAAAAATGATTTTAGAAAGATTTATATGAGAAATACATAAATAAAAAGTTTCAAGAAAAACTGCATTTGTTTTTGTCATGCAAAAATTCTTCTGGTCCTATCAGAGTGTGACTTACTAGTTTTCTGACAAAAGTATTTTAGACATTTCAGTTTAAAAGGCTTCTATAGTACAGTTGTTAAAATACTGATTTTCTTTCAAATATCAATGGTAAAAAAATTAGTTGGAAAAAGTAACTCTCCTTTATTTTAGTGGCTCTATATTTCATCCTGTATACTTAGTATTGCAATGTGACTATTTAAATTCCACTTCTGAGGATTAATTTTCTATAGGCAGATATCCTGTTCAAAGTGTGGTGTTGTAAACTTTTAGGATCATTTTAGTGACTGAAACTTATTCCTAACAAAATCCTTTTTATATTGTACTTATTTAGGCTTTACTGTTAGAAAAATTACTCATTTAATTTATTTACATTTAAAGTTTTTCAGTCTTGCACCGCCTCCGGGTGAAAGATTGCCACAAATATCTTTCGTTTTTTAGAAATATTCAATTCATTAAAAAGCATTAAAATTAATCACAAGGATCTCAAAATATAATTTAAGCAACTAACAATTACTGTAGTGAAAAGGTATTTGTATAGGACAAGATGACATGAAATCATAGTGAACATTTAGAACGATGTAATACTGCAGCACACTGAGGAAGGCAAAAGACTATCACTGCTTGCTTGAAGGCTTGGGCTTGAAGAAAGTACAGTGGAACTGAAATTGACCAATTTTGGCAGCACTGCTTACTGAATAAATAATTATAACATTTTCAAATGGTTGTATTCCCTTAAGCTGCAAACTTTCTTTTATTTGGAGTTTATTACCCTGAAAATAAAGGCAGGTAGATATTGTAACTTGTAAGTTAAATTTGCACCATATTTAAATATGTTTTTAATAGAAAAGTATCAGTATTTTCTAGTGTTCTCAATATATATATAACTTAAACTTTACATTTTAGACACGTGATCTTCATTAGTAATGATGTCATTTTAATATTTTTTTTTTTATAGCAAATTTAATATGGTAGCTTACAGCTAAACACTTTTTTAAAAACTAGTATAAGCGTGTCTCTGACTCTTGGTCTTTGGTTAGTTTCCAAACACTTTTTTTTATACCAATGTATTATGAAATTACACTTAAAATGTCTTGTATTTTTGTGTCTTTTAAACAAAGCAGAAAGGAGAAAATGTAGGTGTTTGTTGAAGCAGTATTATTATTTTTCTAGAAGGTCTTTGTATTTGAAGCGCATAATTCTAGGATAATATAGACACAAAGGAGTTTGTATCTGGTGGTTCAAGCCATACCCTCGTCCTCAGA
>JAOXJM010000019.1:35151501-35168089 GCA_026413425.1 Tringa solitaria
TAAGTTTGTTTGGTTTAGTTTTCCAAGAAATACATATGTATGCATGTGCACAAAGACTGTTGTAAGAGTTTTATTGAAAAATACGCTTTTGCAGAATTTTAATTTGAAATAAGTATCACTGCATGTTGGTAATTTCTAGAGATCTCTTTTGGGAGAAAAGAGTGTGGGGGGGAAAAAAACCAAACAGTGAAGAACACTGTTCATATACTGGTCCTATTAAAGTCATTTAAGCAGAACTTCATTGACAAAAGAGCAAGGATTTGATATGATCTATGACTCTTAAATATATTTACATTTCAAAACATTCTACACTTCATATTTGAAAGAATAAATGAAAAGGTAGTGATACAGTAAGAAGCTAATTGTTAGCTAAACTTTATGTAATTCTCATGGTTTAAAAGTCAGCAACATTTAACATTTGTAGACTTTTTAAAGTAGCGGTAATATGAATTAAAATGATTATAACAGGTTGAAGCTGTTGATTCTTTTTTTTTTTAGTTACTAATGTAATTGTACAATTTATGTTACACGTAGAAGTCTTTTTTTTGCATACAGCTGAGAAATCGATGAAATGGGAGAAGTTGGTAAGTGTAGTCACTTTCTTAATAAAAAAGAAAAAAGGTGAAGTAAAAAAACTAATTTTTTAAAAAAATTTAAATATAAATTTTTTAAAAATTTTAACTGCAGCTCCCTTATCTACTGGCACTGTTTCTGTCTTCTAATTTTTTTTTCTTTTTATATAGTGCTACGATTTTGTTCTAATGAACAAAAAGCCTAGCTTTCTTTTAATGTTCTTCTAAATTCATGGGCTTGTCTACTGCTCATTTTTCTATTTTCTTTTTTGGTTTTCCTCTGTGTAGAATTTTCTTTTAGTTATAAATTGGCCTTTTGCTGATCATAGGTGGAAATGACATCTGTTTGCAACTACATATGGCCTAAAGTATGCAAAATGAGCAACAGAAATTATTTAAGGAATAGTCAGCAAAAGCATGGGCAACTTTGACAACTTTCCTGTACTTGTTTGCTTTATGAGGAGTTGCACTTGGTATTTCTAATTTGCGATTTATTTTTAGAAGGTGTGAGCTTATAATACACTTTCTGATAAGCTTCATAATCTGCATGGAAAAAAATAAAATGGCTATGCCCTGTCAAATACTAATTTTAGAGTGTTTGCTTGATTGATGGGACCATCTCATTTCTTGATTGGCATGAATTTGGAGATGGTTTTGGTTTGCTTAGCCTTTTTAACACTATCTTTTCTGATTTTTGTCAGTATACCAATTTGTTTTACTTGGGGCATCTCAGTAATTGAGAGAGTTAGGAACAAGTGAATAATTGTACCAAATTCTTTCTTCTCTATTGGAATGAGTATTTATCTTAGGGATATGCTCAAACAGTTGCAAGGAAGTAATATTGTCAGAACTTTACTAAAAAAGGAAAGTATGTGTAAAATAAAACTTTTAGTCAGTGTTGAAAAAGTTGTCTCCTGGATCAAACTTTGTTGATTGAAGATTTCACTGTTTCCTAGCTGCTTGTCATTGCTATCAGAGCACTGCTGGCAATACAGGTTTCATGAGTTTGCCCTAGTCAGTGCAATACAAGGTCAACTCGGTCAGCTCTTGCCACTTACATGGACTTTTTAAACTAACCTGCCCTTTTATTTATGCAATGGATTAGGGAGGGGAGGGGGTTTGTGCCATCCCTTCTTTCAGTAATAGTGTGGGGTGCTAACCTCTAGCTGCCTGGATGCATTGAACATCTGGGAATTATGTTATCTTTGTCTGGCACAGCTGTTGCAAGGTGAATGTCTGTCCCCAGCCTTAAAACACTGTGGAGAGTGTTTGAGCTAAAACATTTCACTTTGTGATTGTCGTAGGCTGCCACAACAGGCTTATTGCTGTTGCTTATGCTAACCTAACAATGTTTTACCTTGTGGTTGTAACACAGTGTGGTGTGATCACAGGCAGTTAATGAAAATTCAACTGACAAAGAGTAATTTATCACACCATGGTAACTTTACCACTCTTGGTCATGTGTACACACATGAGGGCACTACTGGATGTTGGGGATTTGACTTAAAGATAATTGGTACCAATGAAAATGTGCTTTAATCTGAATAGGCTTTGTAACAGGGCCAAGGTGAGCAGTGTGCGGCAGTGTTGTATTGTGCCAAGGAGTTACCGTGAATGGGTTGATAGATGGGAGGGGTCCTGGAATTCAATGGCTTTATGAATTAACCTATCTGCAATGAATAACTGTTATTTAGAATTACTGTCTATTTTTTCTGTAAGTCTTCAGTTTGATCACATTTGTGCTGTCTGAATTTATGGGCATAGTGCATACATGTGGTAGATTTTGAGGAGGTACTTTTCTGAGGAAGATTTTAACTAAGACTATTTTCATTGGCAAAATATGCAATTAAGGTTTTTTTCCCTCCAGTTTTGATGGGTCAGTGATAGTTAACCAACTTGAAATTTCACCAGAAAAAAGTCCAGGAGGTAAAATATTTTGTCATGAAATTTTGACAGCATGTGAGATAAAATATACCATAGTTGATGCAGAAGAAACATCTGTATAAAACAACCATTGTTAAGACTGTAAATTTGGATTTGGAAAATATGGTGGTGGTGGTGTGAAAATGTTCAGTTAACACTTTGGGGTCTGGTTTTGATTATACATTCATGAGTCATTTACAGAAGCAGAATTATTTACAGCTATCACATGTTCCGATGATATTGGTAATGTGTTTCTTTAGACAGTTTTATCTAAATGGTCTGTTATGTTTCTGATTTTTTGCTACTAATGTAATATACCTGTACTGTCATTTTCTAGGTATTTCAACAGCCTTCTTTAAGTGAGCTAGAGTGTCTTATTACGATGCAAAAATCTGAAATCGAGCTTTTCCAGGAAAAGTTGAAAAAAGCAAGTCTTAACCTAGCAAAGCATAATATGTATGCTACGCTGGAAAACAACAGTATAAGGACTGGGAGAAAGCATGAGGTAGGATAGTTTTACTGTCTTGTGTATTTGTATCTAAGTCAGGCTGGTAAAGCCAAACATTTTTGCTCAAGGGTCCAGATAATAATTTTAATATCTGTTGATGCTGCTTATAATTCTGGAAGCTTGTTTGAATGGTTCTTGTTTTTATCTGCCAAAGACTTGTTAAAATAGCTGTTGGGAGTAGAAGGTTTTACCTTATTAAATACTGAATAAGGGATTCTTAATTAAATGAAATATTTGAAGGATAAATTCTTTGTAGGTTTGTTAAAATGAATATTTATCAGGTCTTTTGTGGTGTTTATCAGGATGACCATCTTACCCTGCAAGGAAAATGAGAGGAATATAAATGGTTGTTATTATGATTTTATAAATGAAAAAGATATTTTTTTTTCAAATTCTTGATTTTTAAGGTATGGTGTAGTATTTTTTCTATGACAAATGACAACAATGTCCTTTTGAAGTTTATGATTTCAGCTTTTCATTACTCCATGTAGTGCTGGACTGTCATGATGACTTGCTGTGAAATTGGGGCACCAGGTAACAGTCACAGCTAAAAACTATAGCTAATGAAATAGATCCATAAATAATTCTATGGCTTTAATTGATTTATGTAATTAGCCAAAGTCATGATGGTTTTCAGTGTATTCAGCTTCTTCCTCATCTAAAATTATTTTTTTCTTGTGATAGTATAGAATATGGAAAACATGGAAGATTTTTGTAGCAAGGAAGCAAATAGGAACCTGCTTCTATGTGGTATAAGTAGTCTACAAAGGTGGCCTATCCTTGGTTTTCCTTCCTTGGAAATCTTTTTTTTCCACATTTGGGATCTCTTAACATTTCAATTGAAAACTGTATGGCTTGTTCTTTCTTGGTATCATGCACTTTATGCTATTTTGGGGAAAAGACACATTTTAGAACATTTGTTCAAGAACATGTGGTGGTGCGTTTTTGAAAATGAAATAAGGAAGGACGCAATGTTGCACAGGCAGTGTAGAGGGAAGAACAGAAGGTGAGAAACAGCCCTGCAAACACCAAGGTCAGAGAAGACCGTGAGGGAGAAGGTGCTCCAAGTGCCAGAGTAGGTATTTCCCTGCAGCATATGGAGACAACCACCATGGAGCAGATGTCCACATTACAGCTTGTGGAGGAGCCACACGACACCAGAGCACACGGATATTCCTTCACGGAAACTGCAGTGTGTGGAAAAGAGTCCATACTGGAACAGGTTCTTCTAACAATGTTCTTTTGACAGGAACTGCGGCCAATGGAGGACCCACTCTAGAGCAGTTTTATCCTGAAGGAATCCATCCTGCTGAGAGGTCCCATGCTGGAGCAGGGGAAAAAATGTGGGGAGGAAAGAGGGGCTGAGAGGAACTGTTACGGACTGACTGTAAAACCCCCTGTCTCCTTATGCTTCTCAGCAGCAGGTAGAGGAGTCAAGAGTGATGAAGTAGAGTCTGGGAAGCAGAGTAGGGGAGAAGGTTTTGGTTTAATATTTTCTGTATTTCTTACTACCCAAATCTATTTTAAGTGGCAATAGCTTAAATATTTTGCCCTAAGTTGAGCCTGCCCATGGTGGTGAATGATAATGCAATCTCCATTTCTTTATCTCAACCCATGAGCTCTTTGTTCCTGTCCCTGTTTTGGTGAAGAAAGAGAGGGAGTGAGCAGTTGGGTGGGTCTTTGATCCTTTGCTAACATTAACCCACCACAATGTTTATCAATCTTATTTACTCAGAGTAATGTGAATGAGAGTACTGTGTTTGTCATGAACTGATCACTGCATTAGGAATAAGGCAATTACACTTCCTTTAGTAAAACTAAATACAAATTTTTTAAATCCTATTGTAGAAAATATTTTCCTGTTTTGATACGTAGATCCTAGTCATGATTTTTCAATACTCTAGGTTGTTTGATATGTGCACTTTTTCAAATGTTCACACACTACAAATTTTTAAATAGAAACTTTTGGGAACTAAATTGACAGGCTACAAATCACACAATCATGCAGAATAGTAAGGGTTGGATGGGACCTTTGGAGATCAACTAGTCCACACCCCCTGCCAAAGCAGGTTCAACAAGAATGCATCCAGGCAGGTTTTGAATGTCTCCAGAGAAGGAGACTCTACAACGTCTCTGGGCAGCCTGTCCCAGTGCTCTGGCACCCTCAAAGTAAATAAGTTTTTCCTGATGTTCACATGGAATTTCCTGTATGCCTGTTGCTTTTTGTCCTGTCACTAAACACCACTGAAAGTTTGGCCTCATTGTCTTGATCCTTGCCCTTTAGATATTTATAAGCATTGATGAGATCCCCTCTCAGTCTTCTTCAGGCTAAACAGACCCAAGTCTCTCAGCCTTTCCTCATAAGAGAGATGCTCTATTCCCTTGTCCATTTTTGTAGCCCTCTGCTGGTCTCTCTCCAGTAGTTCCTTGTCTTTCTTGAACTGGGGAGCCCAGAACAGGACTCAGTACTCCAGATGTGGCCTCATCTGGGCAGACTATAGGGGTAGAATGACTTCCCTCGACCTGTTGGCCATGCTGTTTTTAATGCACCCAGGATACTACTTCCCTTCTTGGCCACAAGGGTACATTGATGACTCCTGGTCAACTTGTTGTCTACCAGGACTCCCAGGTCCCTGCAGAGCTGATTTCCAGCAGGTGAACCTTTAACCTGTACCTGTGCATGGGGTTATTCCTTCCTAGGTGCAGGACCCTACACTTGCTCTTGTTGAACTTCAATAGGTTCCTCTCCACCCAGCGCTCTAGCCTGTCCAGGTCTCACTGTATGGTGGCACAGCCTTCTGGTGTGTCATCTACTCCTCCCAGTTTTGTATCATCAACAGACTTGCTGAGGGTGTACTAAGTCCCCTCCTCCACGTCATTGATGAATATGTTCAACAAGACCAAACCCAGGACTGACTCCTGGGGAACACCACTAGTTACAGGCCTCCAACTGAACTCTACACCACTGATTGCAACCCTCTGAGCTCTGCCATTCAGTCAGTTCTCAATCCACCTCATTGTCCACTCATCTAACCCACATTTCCTAAGCTTACCTATGAGGATTTTGTAGTAGACAGTGTCAAAAGTCTTGCTGAAGTCAAGATAGACAATGTCCACTGTTATGCAGCCAGTCATGCCATCATAGAAGGCTATCAGGTTTGCCAAGGATGATTTCCCCTTGCTGAATCCATGTTGACCCCTCCCAATAACCTTCTTTTCCTCTACATGCTTCAAGATGACATTGAGGATGAGCTGTTCCATCACTTTACCAGGGTTGGAAGTGAGGCTGACTGGTCTGTTGTTTCCTGCATCGCCCTCCTTGCCTTTTTTGAAGACTGGAGTGACATTGGCTTTTGGCAAATCCTTTGTATTTAGGCAAGACAGTAAGGAAAATTGTAGAAACAGTCCAACTTCAGAATCACAAAATATACATATAAAATAGAAACAGTAGTCCTGCTATCTTTACTGATTTTTCCCCTTGCAAAGAAATATCTTTCCGTCAGTGTGTTATTCAGTCTTTAATGCAAAGGTATTAATGACAGAAGTTATTAGCATGTGATTTGACAGGAAGAATATCTTGGATATACAATTCCTGTTTTACAGTGGCGATCCTTTTGGCTTCACAAAGACTTTGTTGTGTTAACCCTTCATCCCTACTTACGTGCATTCCCAGGATACGAGGAATAAATAAGCGTGGGATCACTTGTGATCAGAATTACACTGCTTTGATGACTTTCTGCTCTAAAAAAGTGATTATTTTAAAAGAAGAAATAACTGGGAAGGTGTTAAAAAGAAGGGTCTGGGACAAAACAGAAACTTGCTACTAGTGTGAATTGGGATGTGTGGCAACATGACTATATGGTTCCATCTATGTTTGATTCTGCAGAATCCAATGATATATATACACCTATAGGCTGGTGTGGTTTTTGTGAATTGCAGAAATTAAAATCTATTGCCTACAATAATACAGCGTAATACAAACAACTTATTCTGCAAGACAGATGATGTGGTGGTTAAAAGCTTTGTTAAATGTGCATGCGTGGTATAATTTTTCTTGATTTTTTTTTAACTGTACTTAGAGGCAACTCGTAGTCTAGTCTCTGGGGAAGGTGGTATAACTGAGTGTTGTTTTGTATGAATTCAGTTGCTTGATCTTCCTAGAGCTCTTTTTTGGAGCTTAACCTTTTTAAGTTTGTGAGCTATGTATGACTTCTGTTACCTAGTTAAACTGCCATCTGTATGTCTGCTGTAGCAGCGCTATTTCTTCTATAACTAAATGTTCCCATTGCACGATGCACGGGAGTTATACTTGCCTTTTAGTGATACACATTCTATAACATTCTTCTAAATCTATGATGTCAAGATAATGAAAGGCGTTGAGTTAATTTGCAGTACTGATAAAGTTCCTGTTGAAACATAGTGAATCAGAATTTGCCGTTTTTCCTCTCCAAAAACCCCCACCTGTTTCTGTTTCTTCAACTGATAAAAAGCACTAAGATTTCTGCTCTCTGTCTTCAGTGCTGTATCCTGGCAGATGTTGATCTGATTTGTGTGTACAGAAAAGCTCTCCAAAATGTTTCAGTAAGACTTCCGGCTTCCCTTGTTTCCCTTGTATTTTTTTTTACTTGTTTTGGGACTTTGTCCAACTCAAAACCTGTTAAATTCAAGAACATGACTATTTTCAGCTTTGTCCCATGGTGTCTTTCATGGTGCAGACAGGTAACAGAAGGTTGTTTAGAAAGAGGCATCTTTTCTTTCGTTCTGTTCCTGTACCTCTGTTAACAGTTTATGTGTGTTCCACCCACTTAACAGCTACTTCTTTACGTTAAAACTTCTGTCACAAAGTTTCATATCTATTAATATTACAAAGCTTGTTTATTTCTGGTTTTCCACTACTTGGTTTGGTCTTTTGCAAACATATTTTAGGGCCATTTGATGAAAAACCTTCTATTGTTATCCTTTACTGACTTGGATTTTTGCTCATAAATAGGACTTTTTCTTACTCCTAAACATTTAGGAAACATTTAAAACATCACAATTTTTGTATATATTTAATACAGGTATGTCTAAATTTACTGTAGAATTTGAGGTCTGAATTAAAAATTAAATGTTTAAACCTGGCAGAAGCAGCAGCAAAGTTTGCGGTTGTGAGAACAGTATTACAGATGCCATCTTCCCAATTGACTTTTGCAGCAGCTTCAGGCAATCAAATTACAGTGTATTTTACTACACGGTCTCTTCTGTCTTGGTAGGAAGATTAAACTGTTTGCCGCCTTAGCAGAGATTGCCTTCAAACTACCTATGTGCACCTCTAAAGCCCAGACCCAGCTCCTTCTCTCCAAAGACGTCTAGTCTGACCACTAAATGGGTAAACACATATTCAAACAATAAAATGTTTCTCAATGCACATCACCAATCCCACCTCTTCTCACAGGGAATTTTTTCTGTGTTGATGAATAGCTAGAATTTTTCTCTAATTTTTTCCGTAGCTTGTCCCTGTGAAAAAGATTCACAGCACAATCTCAGGTAGCTATATATAAAGACTCTGTGTGTCTTTGTGTGTATATAAATATATATATCTAAAACCTGTTGTGTACTCATTTTACCTGCTCACCTTTGATTAAAACAACATATATTGTTCTGTTTTTTTTTTTTTCTTCTTTTCTCCATACCTCCATAGAGTCTCTCTACCTAGTTATTCTTAGCAGTCTGGTGCTGGTTGGTTCACTTTTTTTCCCTTGTTGTCCTTCTCTTTGGCAACAAATGCAGTGCTTTAACCTTTTATTCCTGATTTCAGAGAAATCAAGTATTCTCCAAGTCTTCTGTGTACAAACATGAAGTTTAACTTAATTTCTTGAAAAATAATGCATTTGGTATTTTTAGGAAAAATAGTATGGGTATGCAATAATTAGAAAATTTGGAAGATTGGAGTTTTACTTAAGAAGGTGGTTTTATTCAAGAAATCTGAGATTTTGAAGATGAATATGTTTTTTTGATATGTTGGTCTTGAGATGTTCTGCTGCAGACACCTGAAAGGGATCAAATTGGTTTTGTGCAATGTTAAGATCTTTACTCATTAATATCAGCGTCTATTAACTGAAGTAAACGTTTGGATATTTCTAACAGAATTATTAGGAAAAAAATTTGAATTGGTAATCTTATTATTTCAGAGAGATCTATTCTTAACCATTACAACGTTACACTGATAATATAAACCCATAAATTTGGAAATATTATTGTCAATGTTCATTAAAACTTTCTTATAGTTTCTTCTGTTATATAAAGGAACTGTCAGGAACATAAAAATATGTCCATTTGGCATTCAGATTTTAAATATACTGAAATTCTTTCCAGATGTTAGTTTTGTTTTGGGGGGTGGGTTTCTTGTGTTTGGTTTGGTTTTAGTTTTTGTGTGGGGTTTTTTTTTTTTTTAAATCTTGTTCAGGTACATTTCAGAAGCAAAAGAGAACAAAACCCAAATGACAAAAACACCTTGGCAATATTTAAATTCTTAAATAGGAGAAATTATTATTTTCTGATATTTCATGATTATCTTTTTGTCGATTTTGGAAACCCAGAAAATTTCAAGTAAAAGTGTGGTGTTCAGTGTCTTGTAAACATTTTATACTGGAAGGTAGTGGTCAAAGAAAATAATGCCAGTTGCTAACTAAGATTATCTTTAAGATTAATTTAATGGAATAGTAAAAATGTTGAAATATCTAGTACTTATAAAGTCTTATAAAAAGACTTTATCCTTTTATTGTAAATCAGCTATTTTACAGTGAAAATGGTAGCATGCAACAATAATAATCACAAAAGATCTTAAGTTTTCATTTAACTTTATGTATTTATCTAATAGAATTTTACTTTTTTGGTATTAAGTGTGTGCTAATATTAGTCTGTCCTTATCCAAAGTTATTCAGAAAATCGGAAAGTCTAATTTGATGAGGTCTTTCTTTCTTTGCCATAAGGACATATGACATAGAATGAACAAGAAAGCTGCCCAGTTTAAGTGTTACTTTTGCATATTCTTTCTCCAGATTGCTATATGAAGCTGTACATAATATAAACACATATTCTTGTCTCTAGTTAGTCACATTATAGTTAATGACCATATGGTCATTATGGTATAAGATCTACTGTCTGTTGTATTTATATTCCTCAAGCATATTGTTCCTTCAACTTCACAGTGTGTTAAACTATTTCAAAGGGAAAAAAATCCTTTCCCTCTTGTTTCTGGTTGTCCTATCAAGTGTAACCTTGGACCCTTATAGAGCAATTAGACCAGCCTCTATCCCCTCCTTTGTAATGAGGTTTCTTGCATTTCTGAGTCTATAACCCTTTAGTCTTCCCTAATGGGACATCATTATTCTGAAAGAAACAATGTAAATGTAAATGAATATTCTCATTAACGAGTCACAGAGAAACCTTTAGTGGTAGCGCTGTGGTAATTCTGCTTGTTATTTCTCTGGTATTCCATGCAGATTTTTTTTTTTTTATAATTCATTATTAGTATTCAAAATTACTTCTTCTTTAATTCTGCATGTCTTTCATAATCCAGTGTTCCAACTAGTTCAACCATGTCCTTGTTTTATTCTCCAGGAACCACCTGTGAAACGTTCAAGGTCTCTGTCCCCAAAGAGCTCTTTTAGAGAGTCAGAGGAGCTAAGGAAGCTTAAAATAGCTGAAAGGAAGATTGAAAACTTAGAGAAGACACTACAGCTAAAGGTGAACATTAAAAAAAAATAATAAAATCCTCCAGCTATAAGCTTGCATAGATAAAGATATACCAAAATAAACAGACATTTTAGAAATGCAAAATGCACATATCATTATGGACTGTAAGCGTGTTAGCATAAGAGAGCAGTCTCCATTAGTTTGCCTTTTTCCTTTACTGCTAGGAATCTTATATGGGTACTCCTGCAGTCCTATGGAAGCCTAATTTGATCTGTCATCAATAATACATGGTTGTTAAATACATTTTCCAAATCTGTGTCCAAGAATATATATTCCAAGAAATTCATGTATTCATATAGAAATAAAATGAAGCAGAAAGTACAAAGAAATTTTTTTTTGTACAGTGAAGCCAGTATTTTCAATTGCTGAAGTCAATTACTTGGAACAGATTTACCCCTTGTACTCTTAGAAGTTATGGCTCAGAAGTTGTTCTAACAAATACTGTAAAAAAAAAAACACCCAACACCCACCCTTCCACCCCAACATCCCCAAACCTTGCTATAAAAGCTTAATTGAGCATGTATTACAATTTCCCATTTTATTCCCATTTTATAGATTTTTGTTGGGGCTTTTTGTGGTTTGTTTTTTTACTTCAAAAATAGTACCTTTTGAATGACCTATTGATTTTGAATTGCACCTCAGAATGCAAAGCTCAACCCCTGAGTCATATTTTGTTAAACAGTTACATTTTGTACTCTGCTCCTTTTTTTCTTCTCCTTCCTGTGTTCTCTTCTCCTTTCCTTCTCTTTCTTACGTTTCTTGAGGGTTACGGAATTTGAAAGATATTTTCAATATACGTAGCCTAAAGCAGAACTGGTTATATTGAATATGCTGTGATAAATGTCCAGTAAGTGAAAAAAATTGGGGACCCCTGCAAACATAGTCCTGAGCTCCTACCTCAAGCAAAAGGACACTCACACATGATAAATCAATTTTAGAAAGAACATGTGTTGGAATTCTATTTTAGGACAAATGCAAAAGTTCATTGCCCTGCATATGTAGGAGATTTTAATGTAATGCCTTAACACATGTAGATCATATGGACAGGAAGGACGATTCAAACTTCAAATTCAGTCTTATAGGCCATCTGGCTCCTTGTTCCTGGGAGTCAGAAGATTAATTTTGTTTTGGTTTTTTCTCTATGTTGAGAAATCTAGGGTATGTCCTACCAGCTCTACCTGAGAACTGGCCTTTGTCAGGCCTCCTGTTTATTACTCTTAGTTGGCCTGTCACTGATGCTACAGATTATTCTGGCACTGTGAACTACAGCTGCTCCACCCTTGGCAGCAAAGCTCACACATCAGTGTGTGTGGTTGTCGTCTTAAATGGTAGGGAGTTCCACAATTCTTTGTGTTCAGGAAAGAGGAGTGAAGAGAAGCACTCTGTTTTTCTAAGCAGATACAGAAGAAAAGGGACTGTTACTCCCTCCACCTGACCTCATAACATAATATTTACCATTCTCCTTACTGCCCTTCTAATTTCTTCTGTTTCATAGGCATAATTTAGGGATCTGTGCAGCTTTATTATATGGCAAGTGTGGGATCTCAATTTATCACAGCTATTCATCCATGAGGTCTTTAAAGGGCTAAATCTTATATCTCCCCTTGAAACTGAATATATGAACTCCTTTCATTTTCTCTAGAAAACCTACTTGGCTTGTTTAGCAGAATGCTTTAATTGATTGAAAAGAAGCTATAGAGGCCTAAATCAAGATATTAAACAGTGTGTGGCGCTACAGTCATCAGAATAATTCTATTGGTATTGTGTGATTTCTTGATATTAAACTCTTCTCAGGCATTACTTCCAACAAAGAATAATGCATGTGATCAAGATTTTTGAAACTGGCACTTGCATTATTGTTTCCTCAAGCAAAGTGTTGACTATATGATTACTTGAAATATACTTGCTCAGAAAAAATGCTTGCTCTGTCAATAAACGTACTTATGATACATATCCTGAAGATGAAATTGTGACTTTATCCATCAGTCCTTCTAAAAAATTGGTAACAATTTAAAAAAAAAAGATGAACAACTTTATTTATGGGGTTTGCAGGAACAGGAGTATTTGATGACCCAGTCAGTATTACAAAGGAACACAAAAGGGCAAGGTCCCATTCATAGGATTTCCCAGTTCTCAGGTGACTCACTTCTGTCCGAGGAAAGTTGACTCTTACTGTCTTTCTCATAATATGTAAATTCAGTGTGTCCACAGTTTTGGTACAGAATTGGCCTAATTTCTGCACTCCAGGACATACTAAAACGTAATAGAACATGCCTGATTGCACCTGGGCTTAGAAAAGAAAATGTCAAAGTAAATAAGAAATCCTTATTTAAAGTTTGAATATGGATTTTGAATAACAAATTAGCAAACTGGTACTTGGAATGGTCAAAAGCATAAGTACATCAATCTACTCTTGGTCTTTAAGAATTGGGCAGGAGTTTGCTTGCCAAGAGTTAGATATTTGGTACAAACTAAGGATATGTTCTTTTCTCCCATATTATGTTTCTAGAATGGTGATCCTTACTGTATCCCAGAGGAGATATTCCTGACTGTAACTGGAAATTTTTCAAAAATAATAGATCTTTCAGTTGATTTTACTCATCCTTTTTGTTTGGAGAGAATTAGAACTTGAACACCTAGATTAACCTTTAGAGCCACCTTAGTAATTATTTATGTGAGTGATGTATTTAGGTTAGATTTCATATATGGTCCTGTTCTGTATATGGTGTTCAGGTGCCAAAAGTGTATTAATATTTTGTTTGTCTTTTCCACATATCTACTCATGGAAAAAACTATTTTTGAAACGGTCAGGTTCCTCACTTCTTCTCAACCTGAGTACTCAAAGTATATTCAGTATATTTTTTTAATTCCATTTCAGTTCAATTTTTACTGTAACAGTGGTTGCAGGTAAATTTCAACAAAATTTTGAAGTAGTGATTAGCATATTCTGGCTTGCCTGAGCTGCCTGCAAATAATAAAATTAGTTTTTTCACAGGCAGTTGGGTTCTTCCTCTTGCAGAATGGACTTCGACTTTTTTGTCTTTCGTTGTCACATGGGAAGTACTATAGAATGACAGTGGAGAGCTGGAGAATAACATGGAGATCCAGCACTGCTAGAGGTGGTTTTTCTATCCCATTTCTGCCAGTATAAAGAAAGCTGTATACAAGATAGTTTGATTATTAAAAAATATAACATAATTCAATCAGATATGGAACTAACTGAGGTATGGAAATGACAGTGTAAATTCAAAGTTCTGAAGTGCTTAATAATTCAATAAAAGAGCGATTAGGACAGTTAATTGTCTAATTCCTATTTCTGTGAGAGCAGAGCAACTGATAAAGGAAGGGAATAACTGTAACGGGATGGGTAATGGAACAGATAAGCAATAATGAAAAACGTAGATTCATAAATAGGAAAGGCCAAATTCTACCCTTGGTTGAATTCCTGAAAGGGCATTTACACTAATAAACTTCTGAGGATTTATGCTGAAGGTATTTTCCAGTACCTTACGAGACTTGATCAGTTTTCACTACCAATATCAAACAATCTCAGAACAATGGTTTCATTAACTTTTTTGAAAACAAAGTATCTATCATTGAATTCTTTTATAAATTTCCTGTTGTAGTGTCAAGCAAAGCTTGATAAATTAATGATAAAGGATATAGAGACTATTATCTCGCTATTTGTGTGATTGTTTTTAATATCATTGTAGTATTTATATGAGCCATTTAAAACCAGTGAAAAGTACTTTTTAAGCAATTCAAATTTTATAAATGTATCTGGTTTAGAAGTTGTTTCAGGAAAAAAAAACAACAACACTTTGTGAAAGTTTATAATGGTAAGATCACTTTGGTACCTGCTTCTATTCCTAAAGCTGCTTTTTTGTGTCACTTCCAGAAAACTTCTGGAATTTTATATATAGTAGCATCTGAATTTTTAGCTGGTATCTTCCAGATATATTTATGTAACATGGAAGCTGGGCTACGGTTTAGAAGCCAAACTTAGTCTAGGTACTTTGTAGTTAGCACTACTGTAGAAACCCTTGCCATGTTTCTGTAGTGGGATTTCATTTTCATTGCTTGCAGCTCTGACTATTGGTGTATCGTATTTATTGATTAATGCTGAAAAGCTCTCCTTGCATATAGGCAGTAAGTACTTGCAAATGAAGTTTTACTTAGAAATTAAGGAATATGTTCTGTATTTGCTTTACAAGCAGACCTCCTGTTGAACTGGCAATGAAGCACTGAGGGCAAGTTTTACTACAGGATAATGTCTGGTGAATTCTTTACTTCTCTCTACCAGAACTTGACTTCTGTGGAATGACGACTTCTTAATGTTTTTTTCAGAGCACAGTATTGTCACTTAGGAAAATCTTTTTTTGAACGTGCATGATGTTACCATGCAAGTAGTATAAGTCAAGATATTTCTTTTCATTCTGTAATAAGAGAGTACATTTTTTGGTATTGTTTTGGTTATATAAAAACTATTGCAAAATTTGTTTTTATTTCCTTTTTTAATATAACTAGAGGACAAAGCCTGGGTACTGCAGGTTTACATATATTTGCAGAAATAAATTAATATATGATGAAATCATGAAGCCATTTAAATTTACATTTTTTTAGTGTGGACTTCAGTGTGGCCATTGTTTCCCTAAAAAATACATAGATTGGCTTTCCATGAGGGAAAAAAACCCCAAACACGTCCTTTGGAGAAAAAGTCAGTGCCAATAATCCTTTTTCAGTCTATGTATTTTTAGGTGTAGTAGGCCAATGGATTCACAAGGTGAAAACTGACATTTTGGTAGTAAATTTCTAAAAATTTCTCAGCAGCATGAAAAATATATTTAAGTAAATTTGCCAAATTAGCAAATTTTGCTAAAGTAGCAATAAGAAAAACTTGACCTCAGGGATTGTTGTTTCTAATCCTTCCATTTAGATTTCTGAGGCTCTTAATAGTTACTTAAACAGAACTTTTGTTTTGTGTGTTCTGTGTGAAAGTCTTAACATTTTGCCCAACTCAAACAAATTTTGTTTTTCTGGTGCTATATAGACTCGAGAAACTGATGAGCTAAGAGCAGCCCATGAAAAACGTGAAGAGAGGCTGCAGATGTTACAGACCAACTACAGAGCACTAAAAGAGCAATTAAAGCAGTGGGAAGAGGGTGATAGCAGGTAAGTTACGTAGCTCATTAAAAACATTTCCCTTACACAAGTAATCTGAATAGAAGTATTATATAGGTATATAGGCATTCAAAAGAGAATTTGATTTGAAGGAAGAAGCTACTACATGGTGATCAAAACTTTATCTTTTGTTAAAGCAGAATTCATGGCACATGTCTGTATGAGAAAAATTACAGTTGAAACCAAGAGCAAAATGTATTGAGCTGACACCTTGACTTATTTTATTTAGAATCTCATCGTGAGCCTGAGTACTGGACAAAGGTCTGCTAGGGCTGCTTATTTATGCTTGTCTAATTCCCTAGTCAATTAATTTGTTGACTGTGTATGTTTTTAATTTTCTGTTATAGAACAACTGCTCCTTATGTTTCAAATACTTTTTAAAAATAATTTTCTTCATTAAAAATATAGAAATATCTGCCCCTCTAACATTTAAAGATTCAAACATTAACTGAAGCTAATCCTAAAATCCCATTCTTAGTAGGGAAAAAAAAAGACTATGGGCATGAAAAGCGAGGTGTTTTTCATCTGTTAAATGATTGTAAAATCAATTATTTCTGATAATTCTATAGAAACGATGCAGCAATATATCTTTATTAGTGGGAAGAAGAAAGACTCTACTATATCAAAATTTCAACAGTGGATATTCTATATGTAATTCTCCCTTAAA
>JAOXJM010000019.1:35175805-35192785 GCA_026413425.1 Tringa solitaria
CGGAGCCTGAGCCCCGGGACGCGGCTCCCCGGCGGCGGGGCGGCCTCGGCTCCTGAACTGTCTAGACTGAGGGTTGCCCAGTTAAAATGACAGTCAGGCTCAAGTGTGAGAAGTTGGAACAGTGCGGTTGATGGCTAAAAGCACTGCAAACAATTTAAAATGTAAGAAAACAGCAGCATTAGTTGTACTATGAGGTGCAGTTTTTAAAAGGTGTTTTTAAAGGACCAAAGTCAAATGCCACATAAAGTCATTTAGGGGCTTTTGCATAATTAACTTACGTGGCCTGTTTTATGAAGAGAATTATTTACTCTTTTCAAGCAAGCTTCCAGTGACATTTTCACAAGGGACTGTGTCAGCTAAATGAAACAAATATATTGTTATTTTCCAGTGAGAGACATCTGTCAGGGATGATGAGTAATTGTTAATCTTGTCTTTAGAACTTTTCTTACCTGAGTCCACCAGATCTTGTCATTTCCTGCATGCTAGTTAACAGACAAATTCAGGGGCTTTACTGTGGTTTTGGAAATCAGGTGCATAGGTGCTTTCCCCTCGTTCTTCCACATTTAATCAGACATTTCTTGTCTGTAAGTATTTGTTCAAAATCCAAGCAGTATTATGCAATCTCTGTAATCAGCCTGTAATACTTTTCTGCCTTTTCTTACATACTGAGACTGTGTCATACAGAAAATATACACTCATGCTGTTAAACATTCTTCCATAATACATAAGCAGGGAAGGGCAGAATTAAAGTTGCATTAATGATGAAATTTGGGGATTGTCAGGGACAAAAAAAGCAGAGAGATTGTTGGAGAAAAGTAGGGACTCTAAGTTAGCTTCCCTTTGTATTGCTTGCACAGAAGTATTGCCTGTCTTGCTGTTGAATCACGGTGATTTCTGTAGATTATTTGAACGTTTCAGAAATGAGGTCTTGTACTGTCAGAAAACACGCTGCCTGTAAGAATGCTGTCTTTTTCTTCTCTCTATTGCCTAGACAAAAGTTCTCCAGCATTTAGATAGAAATGTCTGATTTATCAGCCTACACATATATGTGTATGTATAAAAAATAAGAAGTACTAAGTATGTCTTGTTAAACTGTACTGAATGTTCATGAAAAGAAGCCTATGAACCTACAGCCTATAACACCAAAGCACACCAATGCGAGTGACGTAAACTGTCAGGCTGATATATTAATAGAGTAATGAGGGAGTAATGAATATAAATGTATCTCCAACACCTTCTACAAAGATCCTGGGAATTCTGCTAAGGGCAGAACTACTTGGTGCGTTCTAGCAAGAGATAAATTTAGCAGAGAAGGCTATTTTTCCATTTGCCTTGCATGGTACTGATTTTCAAGTTTAGGTACATCTCAGCTTTGCCAATAGCATGTGGAAATTCAAGAACTGAATATTGCAAAGAAGCAGAGACGTTAAATTTCTTCAAAGACTGCAAATAATATTTTACAATGAAAATTTTTAAGCAACGTTTGTGTGTTCTTGCCCTATGTTTTGAACTCTTTCCTAAAGTGTGCAGTTCTGGAATTTCAGTAAGTCAGATGTGGAGCTAAGTGGACCTTTATTGTGGCTCAGCATGATCTTTGTGATGAATTACTTCCCTCTTTTGCTGCATGAGGCAGAATATGAATATATATATAAAAAAGTTTAATCTATCCTAATGTTTTTGGATTTTTTTCTAATTTGTAAAGAATTCAGAATGCGTCTTCTGATAAGTATTACTGTATTTGCTTTTTTCAAACACAGTCACATGAGAGAAAACATGTCATCTTCCAAATTTTCTTAAAACTGAAATATTTCAGTGTAAGAACTACTTTAAGAAATTGATATGTATCCATACTTTTCACTATTGGAAGCCAGCTCCATATTAGAACCCGGCTGTAGAGGCTTTGGTGTGTTTGTCATCTGAGGTTTATATAAAGGTTAAAAGCACTGATGGTGCAATATAACTCTCTTGATATTCATGCAATGGAGTCCATATCCTATGTGCTTCTCTGAGTTACCCCATTCACAACCCTTCAGGTTGCATCCTTTCTGAACTAACTACAGGTAAACACTGTTTATGAGGCTATTCTGGTGGTCTTGAGCGCAATTCACACAATGTAAGATTTTTTTTTTTTTAAACACCTTCTGGTCAATCAGCTGGGTTTTGTGCTACAGTAAAACAAATAAAAAATTACTAAATGGAAGATAAAATTTTAGGCGTGAGATTTTCCCATGCTTTTGCAAGCTAAAGCGTTTGCTGCATGTTGAAACTATTTTAGTCTCTAGTCACTAGTGCATCTTTGGGTTTTGACTGACTATTAATTTGAAATATAACTCAAACCTCATTCTTGACAACAATGGCACTGTTCACTTTTTTGTTATGTGAAAAGACATTGGATTGGTGAAGGGAGTTGCTTTTATCCTTTTTGCTCTTGAATGTGGGTTGTAAATCAGAGAGACTTTACTTAGCACCAACAGATATCGCTTCCTGCAATTTTCACCCATCCTGTAAGTGACTGAATTGGGAAACAGGAACGATAAAGACATATTTCTGGGAAGTGAGTGGACAAAGTAAGATAGATAGCTCAATGACTCTGTATAGTCAAATATTCCATTTCTTTGGTTAATTAAGACTACAGGTTTCTTTGTGTAAACTAAGTTTACAATTTTCTTCCTGTAAAGGAATTCTAGTAAATCATTCTGACTAGTTTGAATGTTCACAGAATGTAAGTAATGCTAGTACTTTTTGCTTTACTCTTCTTTTGGCAGCATTATCCCCAGACATATGTAATGGTTTTTGCTCTCTCGCACAGCCTAGATCAAACACCTGCTCCCAGGTTTACTCTCACCTCCCAGGGCTGTCAGTTGACACATAAATATACAGACCCATGAAAAAAGCATATTTTGCCTTTACTGCAGGCAAATGTTCTTGAATCATGCTGTAGGAACAAAATGAAGAATTTATGTCAGAGTACTATTTCACATGTAAAAGTTGGATAAAGTTTCTGCCACGCTTGGTTCTCATGACTATAAACAATTTTTGAGTAGTAGAAAATTAAAATCAGTGTTTGCATTATGACGTATCAGATGACCCATCATTTATGACAGCATCTTCCTATATTTTCTTTATGGGCTTTTTACAAAAGTATACATAATGTGCATATGCTTGTCCATTCTACTCTGGTTTTACAGAGTATAATTTTTACCCTCTTGAAGACTCGTGAACAGAAAATACAATTCAGTTTTGCTTACCTAGAAGACCTTTCTATGTTGATCAGTTGTCTTTCTTCCCAAGTTCCTTTCTTTTCTGAGGGGAAGAAAATAGATCTGCTTCTGCTGTTCCATTTTCCTTGTAAGGATTATTAGGCTATTCAGCTTAAGATTTGGATAAGAAAAAATTATCTGGCACTATTTTGACCCAGTGTTTTTAAAACTTACTTATTTTGGTTACTGTAATAAGCAATCCTAATGTCCCTTTTTAAGAACCCTGATAAAAAGCATTCAAAGTTTGCTTAGCAGTCTTTGTCTGATTTTATTCTTAATTTGGCTTTACAGTCTTTAACAATCTTCCATGACTCTGGAGAAAAACATTTGAAAAGGCAATAGTTAACCTCATGGACTTGGAGGAAGGCTTCCCTGACTGCAGCAGCCCCTGGACTAGCCCCCTGATATATGTCCACACCAGCAACAGTATGCATTAGGAGATTGTGCTTGGTTCTGCTTATTTCTCCAAAGAGTCGTCCTGCTGCAGTCTTACAACATGTAATCCTTGGGAAGGAGTCGGTTTCCTCAGTGGGTTATTCCTTCATATGTATTCAGCTCTATTAGAAATGAGATTCTCTGCTTGGTTTTATTTTCCAGATAAAATTCCCTGGGACAAATGGGGAAAAAAAGTCTTATTGTTTGTTTGGATGTTTATTTTAGACTGCCATGAGCCTGCTCTCTTAATTCCTTTTATCTGTATGCAGAGGAGTGTAGGAGTCTCCTGCTGGCCCTACCTGTGAATGCTGAAAGCTGCTGATGAGCAATGGCTGACTTATGGGATGCGTATTACTCAGGAGGCAGTGGTTTGCTAGAGGACTAACTAGAGTCCTCTGGCAATGGGTTAACCTAAGGTCGGCAACTCTTGAGGGAAGGAGCCCTTTAAACTGGTAAGCGCAGAGAGAAAGTTTATGCTATAGTTCATGTTGTCTTTCTAAATTACCTTTTCTTTATTGCATTGAGACTCAAGTGCGCCTGCGTATATGTACCTTAGATTTGGAGCTCTGTGAGGGCTCCTGATGGTATCTTTAGAACTGCTGACAATTAAAAATGATGAGTACTAGGAAATTTTGTTCTAGCAAGAAGGTATATTTTGCAGAAGCTCTGCTTATATGCAGATGGTACGGGCATTTCGCCTGTTCTAGTAACTTGATAAGTAAGCAACTGTTACAGAGAATTTCTTGCTGATGCCTAGCTATAATGCAAAAGAAATCAGAAGTAATTCCTTTGGCAAAACTGATTCTATAGCAGAGTTTTATTATGCTACCTCTTCCTATATTCGAAATGGGTGAGTACTAAAAACATAAATAAATAATGAAGGAGTAATCAAAAGTATTATATTGCCATAAAATAGAATTCAGAATGTTGTATAATACTGAAAAGAGTAGATACTATAATTGTGAGTCAAGGCCAGTATCTTCAAAAATGTATACAATATCAGCATAAACTATTAGCCGGATAAATTTGATCTCTCTTGATTTCTTACTATCCTTGTTTTAATATTGCCAGATGAGACTGTGCCAATCGTAGTTGGAGGATAGAAATTAAACATTGGTACATAAAACAGGATGCTGTGTGCTTTCCTGATTCTTGGTGCCTTTGGTTTATACGTGTTACAAGCAAGAAGAATGACTTTCATGAAGTTACTGATAGTAAACAAAACACTATTGAGATTGTTCTTAGCATGTGAAAACAAAAGCATGATTCTACTTCTGATCTGCCATATTAGAAGATACTGACAGTCTTCTTGGAAGTGCCATTGAATTCTTGCTAATTTAGGGTGTTGATTCCTGGTAATTCAAGAGCTTGATTGCTTTTCCTTGGCTAGGAAGGAGTAGGAAGTTGCTCTCTGACCATATAATCTATAGCATCTAAGACTGCTGCTCCACTAAGAAACATAGTGGATTGTTTCTTGTTAACAGAGTAAACTTTAAAAGTCTTTTGGAGTAGGTTATATTGACAGAAGGTCTATTTGGGTTTTTGACTTGTTTTGACACCAGATAAGAAAATGCTTATTGTTGAGAAAGAATTACTAAAGAAGCAGAGTGAAATTCTACCAGATATACTTAAAAGCAGCATAACCTCTCTATGCAGAGAGCTCAAGGCCAAGACGCAATTTTGGTCTGAGTAAAGGTGAAAAGCAGTACACCAGTTTCTAGGCTTTGTAGGGCTTTACGTCACTTCTCTCCTGTCTGATGGGCTATTTGAACATAGCAAAGCTGCTAGAAAATGCAACATTTGAGTATAAATAAGAGCAAAGCTTTTTTTTCTGGATGGAGTCATAAATTCTGGATTTTTTACAGTCCACTAATTTTACTACTCTTTCAAGCACATTGCAAACCCAGTCTTTTTCCTTCCCTCTTTAAAAAATGATCCTGAGCAGAAAAGTGTGTGTAGGAGCTGAATACATATTTTAAATAAAATCTTCAGTTAATCTAATAGATATAGGATCAGTGTATTTTTTCTTTTAAATTAGAAATAGCAGTCATGTAAGTCACTCATATTATGTAACCTTTATCATTGGCAAATTTGGTATGATGATACTGTAAATTTTCAGAGTATATTTTTCAGTTGTACAATCTTCTTTAGGACTCTAGAAACCTTGACTGTAAACTAATCAGGACTGAAAAGACTTTCCCAGTGCCATCGGAAAAGAGTTGTTTGCCATATTTTGAAAGAGTTTTATACCTTGTCAGCTTAAAAACAACCCCAAACCAAACTGATTGAAATGAAACCTGTGTAAAGAATGCATCTAGGCACAGGCCAAGTGATAATTGTGATTTCAACATTGCAAGATTTTAGAAGTGACTCACTGTGTAAATATTACCATTGCAGATATGAGTTTAGACTGTGAGTTTAATGAAACTTAATAAAGTGTAGCTGGGTGGTTACTTATTTTCTTTTCATCTGGAGTGCTGATAGGTATTCCTAGTAATGAATCTTCTTTGCCTAAGGTTGTTAATATATACCGCTAGAAGATGTTTTATGCAAATTTTCAAAGACAATTCTGAGAAGGTTTTTTTATTGCTTTTAAAACATATTGAAACTTATTTAGATTTTATTTCTACTCTTAGTTTTTTCTTCAGTTTTTTAATGGTTGTTGACAGAATTTATAGAGTTCTGGAGTTCAACACCCTGCAAAGTTTCACCTCCTCCACATAAAAGATTGTGTAAGTTGTCAGAATACTTTACAGTATTTGATAAACATTTGTACAGAAGTCATGTCTGGTATCTCTCTATTGTTTTAAATTATATCCTAGAAACTTCCCTTTTTAAAAGTTAAATTAAATAATAGAATGAATATACAGCATGATTTTGACAGAGACTGTAAAATGCAGTAGTAGCCTTTGACTTTGTCAAGATAAAAGGGGGAAAGATGTGAATTTATCATGAGCTGGAAGGGATCATTTCATACTCACACTCAGGTTTGTTTGTCTTTCCTCTTGACCTGTATATTTACTTTGTGTTCAAATCCCATCATTTGTTCTTGAATTATGGTTCAAAGGTATATCTTCTCTGAGTCTGTAGAGTAAACCCTTTTTTTCCAAAGAAAAGTTTTTTAGTTTCTTATTATAGTCTTTCTTTTGAGTTCTACATTGCTGTACGTATTCAGTTTAGAACGTTAACCACTTCTGTTGTCTAAATAATGTTTTTCCATGGACCTCTTCATTTTTATTTTTTTCCCTGGTTCATCAACCTTTACTAAAGGACAGCATAGTTCTTGTTCATTCCTTACTTGTTTGTTTTTTTCATTTGTTGATGTTGAGTATGGTTTGTTTAGCAGTACTTTGGTACCTACATACATCATATTCCTTCTTTTGTACTGGGATATCATCTCCAAAGGAACTTCAGGTTCTAGCTGTTTCCTGTACAAATGGAGCTTAAAATCTGTTTCTTGCAAAACATTAAGAAGGCTGAGGTTTTATAATTGCATAATAGGCATAATAATGAGGTCATGTTTATGAGATGCTGACTGAAATAACAGACAAACAAATAGAGCCATAGAATTAAAAAATTTCAATTTTTAAAAGGCAGAAAATAATTTTTCCTTGTAAAAAATGCTGATATGTAAATTTCATATGCTATAGATTTTTTTTGCTTGCTCAAACGAAAACATAGATGGTGTGAAAAAGAGAACTAGAAAACACCCTGTTTGTCTTATTAGGAGACTTGTGAAAGGGTAAGCTGAAATCATCCTCCATACTCCATGTTAATGATTTACAAAGTAGAGGGTTGACAGTTTCCAGATTTTTGTAAATTTGTTCCTCTCCTGCAGTTCCTAAGTACTCTCATTGATGAATTTTCCTACTGGGAAAAGAGTTGTGCTCAAATACTTGTGCCACTCAGTTGTAGAATCTGAAAGGGAAAGTAATTAACCTAATCCTCAATATAAATTTATAATCTCTTTCACTTTGTTTAGTAGCTTCTGGATTTATCAGGAGAAAAATTATTTGATACCAGATACAAAAAGTTTAAAACATGCTGTTTTTTCTTTTCTTTTTAAGTCAAGGTTGTAGTTGTATGTACTTGTAAAATTGCTAGAAGTGCAGTTAAATGGAGATTAGCATAAACATCTAAAATATACATCATCCTCAAAATTGTCTACTCTTGAAACATCTTCAGTTCCTGGTGTTTCCACTGCCAAAATATGGAGGAGGCAAGTACTAATGTTCAAAGATTCCTTTTCAATATCCATGCCTTAAGACTCCAATCAGCTAGAAACACTTTACAGAGAAACTACCTTTCCACTGTAGAAATATCTTCAAAGATTCCGTCTCTCAGCTTCAGTTTGTGTCTTGGGTCTTTTCAGATGACATAAACACGATGCCCTTTGCTCAGCGCTTGCTAAATCAAACACAAGTACTTCAATTCACAGAGAAATCCCCTTTCATTTAGGATCAAAACCTGGCGCATTTTTTCTTTCCATTGTTTGATGTGTTAATTGAAACTGAACAATGCAAAAACTGGTGCAGTAAATCTAGTGAGCATATGCCTAAGATAATTACGTAAATATTAGCTTCATCTGCTAAAATAATGTTAGAAGCTCTTATTCACAGTATCTGAACTTTGACACTGCTGTTCTGACTTTCTAGTTCTAGTAGTGTTAGCATTCTGCATTACCACACACAGAGCTTATTTTTGATCCTCTGAGTTGAAGGATTGCAGAGGCAATCCTTCTTTCACCCCCAGTAAGTGAGGGAAGCATCTCATGTCACTAGAATCCATGCAACTGGATCACAGGTCTCTTGAAGTACCTAATCTTCTTTGTAGAAGAGTTGAACATGGATCATTTAAAAGACTGGTGCGGCAGATGTAGTCTGCTAAAGGCAACTTAGGAAATTGTGGGGAGAAAACACACAGAGACATTTACCTTCAGACCCACTTGAAATATTTTTTGGAGAGGGAGGGAGAGTATCATAAAGATAAGTCAGTTCTTACCTATTAGGTTAGGACACCTGTGTGATGGGTCACTGAGGCAGATAATGGTGTAGATGAAAGGCTGGCAAGCAAGCATCTCCCCACCCCTTCTTTTTGTCACTGTGTTTCTTTCAGGTTGAGTCATTTCTTTCAGTGTTGCATTATCCTTCAGCAGTTTTCTGTGACTTCTTCAGTTCTCTTGAATTCCTTGGAGGTCCCTTCTTGCTCCTTAGAATTTCATACTTTACACTTTTATGCTTGTTCCAACTGATCATCTTCACTTGTTGTGGAAAGTAGCAAACATGCAGTCTCAGCAAAGAATTGTACTCTTCGAGAAGACCACATTGCACCTTTTTCTCCTTTCTATTGAGCTGCACTCTTGCAACAAAATATGCAGGCTACAGTACTTTGTGGTGAATTTTAGAGAACAGAACTAGATTTGGGGATTTTTTTATAATGTATTTGCAGGTTGTTTTTGTTTTCTTTACAAGTTCTAGCTAGAGTAGCATGTCAAAAATATTCAAATGTGTCGGAAAGCATTTTACTTCTGAGTTGGGAACAAATGGACAAGAAGGAAGAGCTACTTGCTTCTGTATGTGGTTCTTCCCATTGCAATTTTGCTCTATTTTTTACCTTGAAATGAAAAAGACTTAGGGGTGACAGTAAAATCACACTTGACTGCACACAGTCATGATAAAAAGCCACAATTACTTGTACATTCTTTTTTCATCTTTTGATTTTGTATAAGGAATATAATATGTATCAAGACCATGCAGATAGTCATAAAATCATAGAATGGTTTGGGTTGGATGGGACCTTAAAGATCATCGACTTCCAGCCCCCCTGCTGGGGGCAGAGATGCCTCCCACTAGATTCAAAGCCCCATCCAGCCTGGCCTTGAATCATATATTTTTATTTTTCTCTGTTGCCACTATGTTTGTCGTAAAAATTCTGTAGAAAACGAAGATTGATGGTTTTGTTGTATTACGTTTGTTTTCCAGAAAAAAAATAATAAAAAGATTGAATAGAAATCAGTATAGAATCTTTTCCTAAATAAGTTAAATACTTAAAGATTTCCTCAGTGCTAACTGTGTTGGCCTTGAGGGTCCCAGTCTGCATGAAGAAATTTGTGAACCTAAGATTGTCAGTATTCAGAGATTAGAAAAAATGAAAGAAACCAAGAAGCCAACTATGTGTTAATACATGCTGCTACAAAGAGCATAAATCTTGGGAAATGAGAACATCCTGTTTGCAAGAAGGAATCTAATCTCAGATGAGACAATGAATGAGATGAGAGCTGCTATTTAGCTGATGTGACAATGACCTCTTCCACTAAGAATGCTCCTGCAGTAAGGGGACTCTTTTTGAGGATAAGAGGAAGTAGTTCTTGGTAGTGGGAGGTCACAAAAGCTAAGAAAAGCTGTTTTTTGCTGTCAACAGGACTTCAGTGGCCTATTCAGTAACAGAATGAGGAAATAATGAACAAGTACTTCTGTGCTAGCAGCCCAAAAACTAAGATGTTGAGCTAGGCTACGTGGCATCAGATGACAGTCCTGAGACACTAGGCATCTCAATGACCTGGAGGAGGGGGAGTTATCTGAGTTGTCTGTGAGGTCCAGTGTTGCCCATGTACTACCTTTGCAAGAATGACAGAGCAGGATGACCTGGTGAGAGAGCAGTGCCGTATGAAATGGATTATTTAAATCTAATGTTGGACAGCTATTACAGAAAAAGGGACCACTGTGTAATGATTTTGCATAGAAGTCCTATATTTCAATAATAAAGAAGTAGCAGTGAGATTGTACTGCTGATCCTTTCATCAAGATGCTGACAGTGATGCAGAAATGTGAAGTGAGACTCGATGAGTTGTGAAGGAGAGACTGTAATCATGAAAGGTTTCAACTATCCACATGGAGCCTGCATCACTATCTTGCCAAGGCAAGATGGGGAGTTACAAATTTTGCATGAATAAGTAACATTTCTAGAACTTAGTTCAGAAAGCATTAGAAACAAAGCCTCTCTGTAATAGTTACCTCAGTGCAGTGTGAAGAACAGAATTCTGTAGTTTGGAAGGAGCCTCTGGAAGCTGTCTTGTCCAAGTTGCTGATCAGAGCAGTATTAGTTTTGACAAAGGATCAAGGAGTTGGAGCCCAAGGATGCAGATGTCAGAACCTTTCTGGGCAACTCTTTCAGGGTCTGACCATCCTAATGAGCAATTTCTATTTATATCTAGTTGGAATTTGATGTATTCTAACATGTGTCCATTGGCTTTCATACTGTCTACTGTGCTCCTCCAGGAAAAGTCAAACTCCATCTTTTCAACACCTTGAATTAAGTAGACAGAAGTAAAATCTTCCCTTCTCCTAGGGCTGAATAATCCCACGTCTTTCACCCTGTCATCATAAATCATGTGCCCAACCCCTGACTATTGTGGTACCCCTTGCTAGATTAAATCTAGTAGGTCTGTCTTTTCCTGGAGAAGCCCCAAACTAGATGCAGCACACATGCAGTCTCAGAAGTGCTGAATAGCATTAATTTTTAGACTGACTATACTGTTGCCCATACAGCTAGTAAGTTGTTAGCCTTTCGGACAAAGGCATGTCACTACCTAACATTCCACTTGTTGCTCAGGACTCCACTTTTTCTTCAAAGCTGCTCTCTAGCAGCTAGAGTTGGTCTTCTAGAATGTCTGTTGCGAGATGTTATTCTGGCAGGATTTTGCCTCCAATGAACTTTATGAAGTTCCCATCAGCCCATTTTTTTCTGTCTATGAGGTCTCTCTGAAGAGCGGTCCAGCCCTCTAGGGAGTGCATGGGTTTCTCCCCTCAATTTAATATCATCTGTGAACTTGCTGAGAGGCACTCTAACCCATCTTTGATGTTGTTAATAAAGACATTAAGCAGTGCTGGCTCTCGTATGGATCCCTGAGGGACACTTTTAATAGCTAGCTGCCAGTTGGACTCCACAGATCATCACCCTTTGAATCTAACAGTCCAGCCAAGTTCCCAGCCACCTTATCTACTTTTCAGTTCAGATCTCAACTATTTGGCAATAAGGAGGTGGGAGATTGTCTCAAATGCCTTGACAAACTCAAGGTATATGCCATTGCCTGCTCTTTTATTCATACAGGCTGTCATTTCATACAGTCATTGCCATCTTGCAGAGGCAACCAGGCTGGTAAAGCAAAATTTTTCCCTGGTAAGTCCATGCTAGCTGTTTCCAATTACCTTCTTGTCCATTAGTTGGCTCAACATGATTTCCAGGATGATTTGTTCTGTAACTTTTCTAGGAAAAGAAGTGAGGTCTGTATTCCCCCACATGTCATCCATTATGAAGATGAGTTCGTGTGATATTTGCTTCTTTTTTTTTTTTTTTTTTAATTGTATTTAAATATTAGCAGAAGAGAGTGGACCAAATGAATTGGCCTTGAGGTGTTGACTCTCCAGAAATGGAACTATGTAAAAATGAAACAACTACCCAAAAAGCGTCCACCCCCCCCTACACTAGAACAAACATTACAGAAAGCCTGTGGACAATTGGAGACTCTTAAGAAAGGTAGTGTAGCTAAAACTCAGTTGAAGTAGGTGCTACAATTTTAAAAATGAAACTGAAAAAAAATCAAATCAACCCTCACCACAAAAAAGTCTGAAGCTCTCTGTAAAGACTCAATGAGGAAATATTTGTGGCCTTCACAGAGAAAAGATCAGCATTTAAAACTTAAGCTTGCATTGGTGAGAACAAGTAGGCCAATTAACAATGGCAAGACAAATGCAGGTGGAAAGTTGAGAAGGCTTAAAAGCTCTTGAAGAGTGGTTTTCAAAGATGCTTAAGCTGCAACAGTAATATTTTGCTTAAATAAAGTGCAAAAGAAGCCAATTAGGAAATTTGTAGGTTTGCTTAATGATAACAGTGTAAAAGGATGCATGAGGTTTAGACCATAAAAGAACTGCTCAGTGAATCTTTGCATCAGTCTTCCCTACTGAAGATGCTAAGAGATGCCATCAACTCATGTACTCTTTATGGCAGATAGATCAAAGGTTTTAGATCTGTTTGAAGTGACTGTAAAGCAATTATGAGGTCAAGTAGATAAGTTTTTTGTTAGTATTTTGTTTTTAATGTCTTCACAGCCCAAGGGATGTGAAGAAACTGAAGTATGAAATTACTGAACTGTGACCTTATTGTAAACAGCCACTGTGCCAGTTGACTGGCAGGTTGCCACTGTAACTCCCATCTGCAAGATGGGCTCCGGAGGGAGCTGCAGACCGGTGAGCCTGACTGCTTCCACTCTTGGGAAGATGACAGTCTGTCTTTAGGAAAAAGAGGGGAAAAAAAAAAAATCCCCAAACAAACAGAACGGTGAGGGAGAGAGAAATCGCTGAACACAGATCAACACAGTTTTGTTGGGGAAGCGTTGGTGTGGCTCCTGTAGATGGAAATCCTGCTTCATTAACCTGCTGGAATTGCAGAGGGGTGACAGTAACAATGTGGATAAATCTGACCTGTATTTTCTCCAGTTGCCTTTGACAAGACTCCACATGAAAGGTTATAAAGAACTTCCATTCCTGCGGGATTGAAGGAAAGGTCCTTTTAGCAACAGGGAGCCAGTTAAAGCAGAGGAAACAAAAGGTAGTGCTTACATGCTGCTTTCAGGCTGGAAAGTTGGAATCAGACTGCTGACACTATTAGGCTTGTTCTCTCTCCTGAGTAGCATCTGCTTTTGCCCCTGCTGAAGACAGAGCACTGGTGATGGATGGACCCAGGTCTGGTCTAACCCATTTGGGCATTTCTAGCATTCATGCAAACCAATCATTGACTTGTATGGGTTGGATCAGGCATTACACGTTGTAATTTCTTGTCTAGGCTTGCCTGAAATATTTCCAGCTTATTTATATCACAGCTTCACTTGGAGACTATTTCACAGACAAAAGAACTTATTTGGAAGTGTTTCAGATATTCAGACTATAAGCCTACCCTTCTATTTATTTCATATCATTCATTTACTTCTGCATGTCTTTCATCACCCTAAAAAAGCTTTTATGTAAAAGTTAACTCTTTTTAAAAATCTTGTGCAATTATCATTGTATGCTTGTCACTTAGTGTGTAGGGAGGCAGTATGAATGTGTATATATATATATATTTATATGTGCACGTAAATGTGTGTTCATTCAAATAATGTTTTTCAAGTTGAAAAATAACATGTTCAGAAGATAGAAGTTCAAGCAGGAAGGATTCTAAAATATCCTTAATTCACTCCCTTGTATTCATGTAATGTTGAACGCAGTCTTTGGCTGTGTAAACAGATAATGTTTTTTCGAGGAAGCATTTTGCCATTCAGTGCAAAAAGCGAACATGCTATGAGGAGTTAGGCCAGCGTGGAGGTAAAGGCCAGTGTAGTCTGTGTTACAGGAACTGATGATGACTGAGGCATGGAGAATGAAAGAGCAAAAAAAGTGAACCTTGGGAAGGCAGCTGAGCAATCCTGAAAATAGTTGGACTCTTACATATCATGCAAAGCAAGTTACTTTAACTTTTTATGTTTCTTATTTCCTTTGTACTTCATGTGAGACTGCGGGATGTCAATTGCAATGTGTAGAGTTACAGCTGAGTCAGAGATACATTAAACATATAAAATACTGTGTATACTGAAAGACAATTTTTCTAATACCCTTTCCTTAAGTTAGCAAATATTTTGGCAGTTGGCAAATAAATTTGAAGCAGCTAGGTGCTGCTGTTCAGAGTACAGCAGAAGAGGCTGTGAAGAAATATTAATCCAACGTTCAGAACAGAGCTAGAGTAATGTGTATTTGCATAGGAAATGAGGTTATATATTAAGCAAAATCTGCGTATTAACTGACTGCCGTCTGTTCTATGTGCTGCAGGATCCTGGGCTAAAATAGGTGGGGATCTTATTGCTAAAATAATGCACAACTAAACAATGAAAGATTGTGTCAGAAAACAGAAGTATAAGTGAACTATTTAAATTAATGTCTTTCGTTCTAGCATTTCCCAATGTGACTTTGAAACTTTAGTAACTTAACTGGTAACTTTATTTGTATATAATTTTAATAAAATGAAAAACAGTAATTCAGTTATCTTGTTGTATAGACCTTAGCTGGTTGATATTACAGAATAAACTATAGAAGTAATATAGTAATAAATCAGGGACAGAAAAAGGGAGGAGAGATCTTGTTAATAAGTTTCTCAAATAGTCGCTGGAAAAATAGGAATGGTAAGACATATCTGCACAAAGGCTGGCTGGTCATTTCCCCTGAGACTGAATGCTTATTCCCCTCTTAACAGCATTCCACCTCCTAATGGTTTGCTTTTCATTTCAGGTGTTTTCTTACTAAAAAGAACCAGCTGAAATTGTGTATGTTACAATCAACTTTATATTTGAATTTTGTAAATTCAGGTTTATGAATTTTAATCAACTGTTGAACAAATAACATGTTGTACAAATGACAAATATTTGAAGTATGCTAAGTGTTGTCAAATTAGAACTAATTCTTAGATGTTGACAATTTTTTCCCCACTAACGTATTGATATGTTTTTTAGTTTAATTTCTTAATGTTTTTAGTGGCATCTATGTGATTGTTCTGTGCTTCTTACTTTTTTTATTTCCTCTTTTGTAGACTGAATCTTGAAGAAGAATTGGATCAGATGAAATTACACCAATCTGTAGGTAAGTTCACAATACAGGAGTTTTAACTATGTGTACAACAAAAAAGCGAAGGTATATTATTTTATATGTGTGTTTATAGTCTACTAAAAATATTAATTTTAAGGCTATTTTCTCTCCAAAGATTGATTTCTTTTTATTGAATGTGTATTTTATAAGTATAAGGCCATACATGTTCTTATTTCAAAGTATATGTACCCTTAAGTTCTCCACATGCCTATTAAATCAATGACAATTTTTACATATACGTATACACTAATACATGTTTGCAACTTATGTGTGTATCCTACATAAAAAATAATTATGTTTAAAATATCTATATATAAGTATATAAATCTGCATATGTAAAATCTAAAACATGTTTATATGTTTATGAAGCTTTTTCCAGAATCTGAAATGTTTTTTGCAGTATTGAAATATAGTGATACAGAAATTTCATTCTTATTCAGAATTCTTTTTTAGTACTAGCAAAGCATGTGAATTTGAAAGTAAATCAAAATGGTGTAACTCCTAGAAGAATTTATCATTAATATCTTATATCTTTACAATCTTTACAGTAGTTGATGATTCTGTGAAGATTGGTCTTTGTCAGTCAGATAGGTAATACGTTACCATTGCCTCTCCATCATTCCTCTGATTCTTTGTATTATTTGCTGTTTCTTAGTGGTCTGGGGGAAGTATTCAAGAGGGCATAGGTACAGTCCAGCTGGGTGTCACATCTCTGGTGAATTTTTTATGCATTGTACTGTGCAAAGAAAGGAGTAGGAGACTTGAAGAAGTACTCTGCATGTGCCTAGCAATAAAGCCTTATCATTCTTTATCCCAATTTTCTGCTATTGGCAGTTTTCTTTTTTTGTGATAATGCTGGCCACTTGAAGGAAAAAATTAAAGAAAAAAATTCCCCCTCCCTTTTTTTTTTTTGGTGCAGTATCTATAAACTAAGTGGGAATATCCAGCTGCTGAAGACTGAGTTACTGTTTTCTTATCTGTTACTTTCATAGCCCCAGACAGAGCTGAAAGGAACTAGCAAAGGTTTCAAATGCTGACTTAAAAAATCACTTCTTTGTTTTTGCCAATTTAGTCAGTCTTTGCATGGAGAGTAGTGGAAAGGCAACCAGCAGTGAGAAGGAGCTGAGGGCCTGCTGAGCAATAACCATGCATTTCCACAAAACAGTCAGAACCCTGAAACTGCCAATTCTTGACATGTTTAGTGCTTTAACAATTACTCTTTTATTCCTTCTTTTTTCATTATCTTTCAGATTAAAACATTCTTTTTTTAAAAGTGTGTGGGTGGATACACGCTTCTAGTATGGTTATTAGTATGATGATTGTTGTTGGTCGTTTTTTTGAGACTGAGAAAAAGGGTTAAACTACTAATGAAGTGTGTTAGGTAAATTTTATTTACCTTTTCCAGCATTTGTTGTTATTGGTATCCTTTAGATGAACAGGTAATTTCTTATAAAATACAAAATCAAATCCAAAGATATCTGTTCAGCAACACGTTGTGTTAGCACATAAAATGAGCTGATTTCAGCTATTTCCAAACTTACCAATTGAAGTATAAAAAACTAGTTGCTCATCCACTCCATAAAAAGTAAATTTCTTGTTGTTCCCCTCGCAATCAC
>JAOXJM010000019.1:35201731-35217257 GCA_026413425.1 Tringa solitaria
GATGATCTTTAAGGTCCCTTCCAACTCTAACCATTCTATGATTCTATGATTTTCTAAACAATTAGTCTGCAAAAGTATTTGGAGGGTGTGTAAGGAATGCAAAAGCTGATTAAAAAACAGTAAAGCTGCTGTAAGCTAGTCCTGCTGTCTCACAGTCCAGACAAAGAATGTGCAAATATCCCATTAAACTCTCTCTCAACCAGAAGAGCCATACAGAACAGGGTGACATAACTCCATAACAAGGAAACAGCTACATCCTCTCCTCCCCTCCTGCAAAATGATGTGCTGACTAATCAAGCATGAGCACCTCTTCATTCATTTGGTGTGTGCAAAAAGAGTTGTCTCCATCTTGGAAAGAAGCTTTTGGCTCTATCTCTATCCAGGAGATTCTGTCTAGAGAAAAGTGTGCTTTTAGCTTCTTCTTAACCCGTTTACATTCACTGTCTGGAATTTGAACACCTTGTCTCGTTCTTTACATCTATATGCTGTTTTCTCGCAGAAGAGAGCCAGCTGGTTGTTTCCCAGGTCTTCAGAGGCTCTGTACAATCTGTAACAGATGACTCATTCTTTGACTTTTGAACAGTGCCTAACACTTTTTCCTCCTGTGTTTGCCCAAATAAATCACTTCGTGGAATTTAAAACACATGCAGATATTGTTATTTCTTAGTTCAAGAAACGGAATGCTGAAACAGTGGATAACTTGCTGCTGTTATAAAACTACTTTGAAATTCTGTTATTTATGGTGGTATAATAAAGAGTTTGAAAACAGCGTATATTTTCTTAGTCTCCAACATTTAAAAGCAAATGAAAAGTCTTTGGTTTTGTTATATATTCTTGATTGTGTGTTTCCATCAAAAGACCTGCTTTTCTGGCAGATAAGCTGCAGAATTCTGCAACCATGTAGTGGTATATAATACACACTATGAGAATGTGTGTATTATATGCATGCTATATATGATATGATATGCAAATGATATACATGAAAATCTGACAGAGCCCACTACTGGTACCTCCTACTGCTCCTAAGTGAGGGTATACAAGGTGGGGAATCCAGGAGGCTCTGGTCTCTCTTCTTGGTAATGTAGATACAGACAGTACCTCTCTTTTTTGCCTATATGGCATTTACTTTCTGTTGCTGCTGGAAAAGACAAGCACAGATACAGTATGTAACAGTCTGGTGGACTTGGAGCATACACAAGAGCCCTAAGCAGGTAAATACGCTTCAGCAGAAGTCTCCTGCTGCAGGAAAAGCACTTTTGTGAGTACAGAAGATGGCATTGCAAAAACATTTACTATTGACAATTGGGAACACCAGTTTTAACAGAAATCTTAAATCCCTCCTGAGGATTTAAGGACAGTCTAGCTGGGTCATGTTATTCTTATATAAAGAGGGTCTAGAGAAATCTCCTAAGTCCTGAACTATGTCTGGGATTGAAGATGAGATCATTTATGACACAAGGACTTTCTCAGTGTTGCCTTATGTGGTATAAATATATAATACCTTGTGCAGTATCAGGAGAGTTATTGCCACTATCTTACATACGTTTATCAGAGTTGTGGCCTAGAGTGGAGATCTCCATCTTCTTGCTGCAGGCGTGGATCATCTCCTCAGTTCTCTGTAACATATAATCACTATTTCATACTGGCGTTGGTCATCCAATTACATGTCTTCAGTGGTTGTAGCATTCTCTGGTTATACTGATGGGGACTTAGTACTGTCCATTGGGTCTTTGAGACATGGGATGAAATAGTTAAGAGACTGCTTGAAGGACACAGACCTACAAGAGCTTGACCTCCCTTGTTTTCCTTTGGTTTTAGTCTGAAAAGTTGGCACTTATATGTCTTTTCTTTTTTTCTAGCATATCCTATTTCCCTGCTCTTCAAATTGTGTGGTGATTGTACAAATCTAGAATTCATGGCTGAGCTATCCTACAATGTCAGTAATTTGTTCATTGCAGTTAATATGTAATCCATTGCTGTTCACGCTTTTAAATTTGGTGAACAGCTATTTTATATATGAATATTTCCAGAAATATCTTGCATGATATCACATAGAAATTGCAAACTGAAGACTTCAGAAATTGGATAAATGTTGCAGGATTCCATAACAAAAATATGTCAAAATGCACTGAGCACTTAGGAGCCAGGGAAATAGGACTTTGATTTTGGAGTAAAGCATGCTTATTATACGTATTGCAAGCAGCATTCTTCTTCAGCCTCTGCTTCTGTCATTGAACATTTGATAGTTTCTGGAAATAGCAGATTTTTCAAATCAGATATTTAAAAGGCAAGCATCTGACTTTTGTTAAACCCTGTAAAAACACATGGATTGTATATGCATGTTCATATATACATTCATACAGCTCAGTGTCTAATCTGATCTTCCTCCTTTTGAACTCACTGCTATTCCCTTTTATTTTCACTTAAATATCTCGAAAAATAAGATACTGTTGGTTTTCAAGTAATGCATGCCATCTTTGTTCCCTACACGTAAGTTCATATCTTATCTAAAAAAAATAGCGTAGGCATTAACAGACACTTCATTTTTCTCTGGGATTCTTTGGAAAGGGCTATGATTTACATATAGCAGTTCGATATTTTTTTCTACAAGGCAGAAATTTGTACTTTTCACTGGCTGATGTAAGATTGATTTTCAAAATAAAATTAATTAGAATTTTGTGTATTATTTGAAGTAATTTTTGTTGTCTCAGTTCAATCTGGAAAACTTCAGAGTGTTGTGAGTGGTGTGCCATAATGAAGAGTTGCCAGATTTGTCCTTCTGTTTTTTATTTAGGGCCATTCACAGAATAAAGACCTAGAAAAGTTACATTCCAAGAGGAAGAAGATCTGCTGTCTCATAACATCTTATCCATCAGTTCTAAGCAAAGGTAGGAAAATGACATCTTTTTGGCAACTTCGTAAGTTAGATTGACAAAGCACTCCTGCCTGATAATCCAAAGCATCTTCTATATTACACAATACTACTTATATGCCGTTGCAGATTTTCATGTTTAAATTTGCATGACTATATTTTCAAAGATCTAGCTCTTTATTTTAAAGTGAAATTGTTGTATAAAAAGTTACTGTCAAACAACATCTTTTAGCACAGTTAAAATATACTCCAATTTTACTAAGTCCTATCTATTGAATCTACTGACTAAAATAAGGCTTTTCACTACCTTTTGTTCTTATTTGGCCCTTGTAGCCAACACAGCCAATGAAACAAAATTAACTGTATTTTGGCTTAGAGCTTAAAAAAAAAATGGGTTAACAAGACACTGAAGTCTTTATTGCTGGTAATACCAATCAGCCATATTTAACTTCAAAGTCTTTGTTGAGCTTGCAGTGTTGGCACTTCAGAAAAAGAGCAACATAGAGCATTTACAGCTTAATTGAATTAGTGTAGTGGTTTACTTTACTGGGAAATATTTTAGAGGCTGGAACAGTGTTTTGAAGGGCCAAAGATAAATCAGAAATCATCTTATTTTCATGATTTGTCAGTTTTAGTAACATGCCATTTTATGTTTAGTGAACAGAACAAAAAGGAGAAATATTGTCCAGAAACCGGGCTGCCCTGTTACTCTACTGCAGGAAAGGATCAAGTCATTGCAGCAGCAGATAGCTGTTTTACAGAATGAAAAAATGACAGCAGTGTCTTCTTTGAAGGGATTTAAAGAAACCAATGAGAAACTAACAACTCAGCTTCAATCTAGTAAATTGACCATAGAGGTAAAGTACTTTTCATTATGGTGTCTTATAATATTCAGCTTAATTCTGTTGTATTTCTGTGACATTTTGGTAACACTGATTTTTGTCTCTTAATTTGATATGATCGCAATTATGAAATGTTATATATTAGCATGCTTTATATAAGATTCTGGATCAGTTATTATGTACAAAGGATAGGGGGGTCTGATTCACTGTTGAATCAACCTGATTCATTAGTCCTTCTGAAAAAGAAGTGGTCTTCATGCTGACGTTTTACCTGCAGTCAAATGTGTGAAGGAAGTTGCACTTGAGGCCTGAGAACTTTCTTGAGAATCTGGTCAGTCCACATGAACTAGCACTCATTCCTTTTTGAAGAACAGGCATTTTTAGAAAATCCAACTGTCTTCATGTGCCCCAAGAGTGAAGTGCTAAAGGCAACTGGAGGTCTCTTCCAAGGCAGGCTAAAGCCAGTTCAAGATCTATTTAATCCCATCTCTCTCTGTGAGGGTGGAAAGCTGGAGAACAAGATTTATGAAAATCAGGGACTAGCAAACTATTTGGTTAACAGCCCCAAAAATGCCAGCTTTCTTCTCTACTTCAGTCTTCATTCCTACTTAATCCTTTCCCATATTATTACTCCTTTCTGGTTTTCCCTATTCTCATTTTTATATATGTATTTTGTGTTAATCTATATGCAGCTCCTCAGCTGGAATTCTTTTCTGTTCATACTGTAGTGATTGGTCTGCCCTTTATAGAGCTGAATCAACAAACACTTTTGCAGTAATTGTCTCCTGTTGGTCACACACACATCCTGCTTCCAGAATTTTAGTGCTACAACAGATGGACTTGCTGGAAGGAGGCAGACATTAAAAAAGAAATCAAATCCCCTCCCCCTCAAACTTCTCTGTATTTCTGTCTTTGCACAGAAGGCAGAAGCAGTTTCAAGAGCAGCACTTTTCTCTTTCTTAGGGCTGGGGAACTGCTAATTTCTAGAGGAGGGAAAACCTCATTTCTATTACTCATTTTGCATAACTATATATATGTAATGAATTGTTCAAAAAGAGTTTCCACGGTCATTGGAACCAATGGAGATCTGCCCATCTCACAAACAGTATCATAATGTAAAGTTTCATGGACAGTATAAACTTCACAAAGAGTTATATATGTAATTTAGGTAAAATATTCTGCCTGCTCAAACATCTTCATGATTTGCCTTCCTAGATGACTACACCTTAGGTGTCCATAGGAGAGCAATGTGAGAAATAAAGTAAAAAAAAGGCATTATCAGGAAACTTAAAAAAAAAAAAGAGCAAATTTGTGTCAAGGTAAGTGCTGCTGTAATGTAAAAGACTGACTAAAAGTAAAATAGCATGGTCTTAAAACCAAACCCGTTTTCTTTCACTCAGTTGTTCTGGAAGGCTTTTTAAAAAAAAAAAGAAAAAAGGTCACTGGTCTATTTAAAGGGTGGTGCATTCTAAGCAAAAATAAATAAATTGTGTTGCAGGTACTCAAGGAAAAATCTTTATTAGGCATGCACATTTTTTTCCTTCTCAGCAACCAATTCAAATTCCCTTTCTTACAACTAATTACTCTTCAGGTGCCATACTAGTGCTACCAAGTGGGAAATTTAAAGCAGAGGCTTGGGCTACTTGCCAAGTGAAAATTAAGGAGGTAAAGAACCTACACAGTCACTGCAGGGTACATGCATGTTTTAGAGAACCATGATTCAGACAGATCAAATGGTTGTAAAGAACTTATGGGGAGGGGCAGGGTTGTGTGTTTTTTTATAAGAAATACTATATAGAAGTGAGTTTTAAGATATTGTAAGGGAAATGATGTTTCTTAAAAATATTTTTTTTCACTAGCAAGAACACTATGGTCATAGTTTCTTCTTAATGCTTCTGTTACCTTAGATTTTAGAATTTTCTTGCACAGGTAGAAGGTAAAAAACAAGCCAACAAATCATGAAGAACTGTCTCTGGATTGAGGGAGTCTCTTAAGAATTTAAGAGTGTTAAAATTACTAATACCCAAAAGTAAGCTTCCATATGTAATCATAAAGTTCTCGGTATATTCATATACTCAGAACATATATAAAATTTACTGTATATTAGCAGTGAACTTGTGATGCTGGGGTAACTATAGCATTCTAGCAAACATGCACGTTAACATCATGGCTTGGATTAGATGCCATGTTACTAAGAAACATTTTCTTTAGCTAAGAAAATAAATTCATTAGCAGACAAAGGCAGATGTTTGTGCAGTTAGTCCTTCATTATAATCCCCAAGGAATCTAGTGCTAGAAGATCAACTTTGGATTTAAGATTTAAATGTTCTAGATGTCAATTTTGAGACTGATTTTACAGTTCGTACAGCCTAAGGACTGTCTGGCATCTGTTGATTTTTAGAATGCATGTTACATGTATGGTCTTATGTATTTTTCTTTAAGATCCACGTAGACGAGCGCATGAATGCATTTGCCTGCTTGTAGAAATTCAGAATGCTGGGTTCAAGTCCTTTTTTTGTTTGACCTTATAAACTCTTTGTAGTAATGTAATTGCACTAATTTCTTACTTTGTTTTGTTTCTGCAAAAGCAATTCTTTGCATATTGCTGCAAAAAATGACTATAACGTGACTGCATATGTGAGAATCAAAGCTTGCATTCTCCAAGGATTCACATCAACACTGAGTCAAGACCAACTGTACAGAAGTACAGTAGTTACATTTTGCTATCAGTGTATAGAAATAACAGCTGGACCTGTAGAAGTGAAGTGATTTAGCATCTCCTTAGTTTCTTAGAAAAATGTGTGAAAATAATTGTTGGAAAAATCCAGGATTTTTTTTTTTTTAATATTTATTCCCCCATTTACTTATGTCACTAAGTGACTGCTTGTAAGAAGATTGTATGTATTAAATACAGCACAGTAATTATATAATTAGCTTTATGCAGTAGTTGTCGTTCTTGTTGCAGAAGTTCAAAGTATATTGAATAAGAAAAAATAAAATCATAAACTGCTTAAGTCATAAGTGTTTATCATACTCATGACAAAGCTACTCACAGGTCCACTGCTGAAAAGTACCCTAGGATCTTTTGCATCAATTTTCCAGTGTTTCTCAGGTGATGTTACAAGAAAAGCTGCATTTCTTAATGGAATGCCATAGGCATTTGCAAAGTGCCTGTGTAAATCTACTTCGGCAGGAAACCTGAATCACAGAGAATGGGAACAAATGAACTAGTCAAATACTGACAGATCCTTTGGAGAGGATAATGTGAAGATTTAAGTAAAGTTTTTCAGATGCATTCCTGCAGACTGTAACTACGATATTTTTTTTTAAGCCTCTGCACATTTTAGCTGTAACTCACCCTAGGATATTTTTTTCTGATAACATTTTAAAAATCTCTACAAACTTTATTTTAGCCATTTGATTTTCAATTTTCTTTGACTTTTAAGGGTTTTTTTTCCCTGAGCTCATATTGTGCTTTTAGAATACAATTTTCTTGCCAAAAGTTTGTTTATCTAATGGATTATCTCAAGCATAAAAAGGTATGAGCATGAAAAGCAGAAGAGTGAAGGACTAGAGAAGGCTTTTGATTCTTTGAAATTTGTTTGTGACTTTCTCTACATATTCTCTTGACTCTTTTTTACTGCCCAGTCTGTCAGAGAATGGGTTAGAATTCAGTTGCATCTGCAAATTCAGCACCACAGCTTCACTCTTATGGTATCCAAATCTGAGTAAACCAACTAATTTAGCATTATTCAATTGCGCTGAAACAAAGAAGCAGCTCATTGATGAACTTAGATGCCTTGTAAATAATGACAACTATTATTTATGTAAAGATACTCTGGACTCTGTTTTTCTTGAAGGCATTTTTCACTCATTAAAGATATATTATTTACACAACAATTTTTGTATGTCTAGGGTTTCCTTAAAGTAAATTTTAGGAATAAGCTTGAAATTGGAAACTGAATGCTATTTATAATTATTGTGCAGTAAGCTAAAACTGCTTTTCAAACTTCCTTCCTTTATTCATTACGGCAAATATATAATTGTTTTGACAGGTTTTGAGGGCTTTCTGCATAAACTTTATCCAGTTATGGACATAGTTATGGACTATGTCTCATAGACACATCCAGTTGTTTTGTCCCAGAAAACTTTTACATGTGTCCTAGTTTTATCTTTTTGACTCCTCTTTCATGGAAATATTCCAAAGCATTTTGATATTTTTTATTAAGTTCATAAGAAAGCTTCTATGCTTAGTGTCATCTTTTCTAAATTAAATGTTGGGGTATTTTTCCTCCAGTAGCCTGAAAAGAATTTTAATTATGTATATCAGATAATACTAATCATACTTACAGAATATCTGAATGATAAAATTTTAGAAAAGTTCTAGAAGGATTAAAATTTGGAAGACTTTGTTAAGCATAAATGGTAATTTTTACAGATAAACTATGCAAGAAATTGTTACTACATCAGTAGTATGTTCAGGAAATCTGACTTTCATATATAGAAATAGTAAAAAAAATAATAATTAAAACCAGAGCTGCTGTAATGACCTTATATTTTATTAGATAAAATGTAATCTGACAAGAATTAAATTTGTTTCTTGTCTGGTCAGCAATGTCCCTTTCCATTCTTACAGTGTGCATTTAAGTCTGGACCATCCTACTTGTATCTATCTTAAAAAAAAAAAAGCTAAATATACCCTATTAACACTTTTGCCAGACTCATTGCAAAATAATTTCTGCAACCATCCACTGTTGGCACAGAGTGTAATGAAACAACTGAAAAATTCTGTGAAGCTATTTAGGAAAAGTCTGTTTCCGAAACCTTCATTCTCTGATTCTTTAGAGTCGTACGGATAATCCTTTCCTAACTGCTTTGGTTAAGAGTAGTCTTGGTTAATTTGGAGGAACTATAATCTTTGGGCACAATATTCAAATAGAAGTAAAGGCGGTTTCTCAAAAATATTTAAAAATCAAACCACCAGCAAATTTCTATTCTACTTTTTCTTAAAATGCGGCAGGAGTGAAAAGGTAAACCAGAAGGGGTAAAAGTGTGATAAAGCAGGATATTCTGCTTGGCCTTTCCAGAGTTTGCAAATACAATCTAAGACAGCAGAGGTTTATCTAATACCAGCACTAACCTATGTGCTGGTATGAGACTGATGTCTTCTCAAAATTTGATTGAGTGTAAATTCTGCTTTTTTTTCTTCTGAGGTCATAGTGCTGTTATCACTGTGTATGCATGCCTTGAAGGAACCTTTTTGTAGGCACAGTAGATAACTCAAAGCTCAAAAGGCACCCCCAATCTATGTATTCTTGAGGAAAAGCCATTCTTCCTTGACTCACCACAGTGTTCCAAACCCGAACAGCAACATTGTCTGTAGGTAGGAAAAATTGTCTGTAATCTATTTCAAACTTAAGTTTTATGGAATTTAAGTTTCATTTCTGGGTCCTATGTGTATTTTTTGAAGGCTTTGAATTGACAATATTGAGAAGAATAGATTCTGATATATTGTAGTTTTATTAGAGTGTTGCTGAGCTTAATAAATTGAAAACCAGACTATGATGTCACCTATATAAAGGCCAGAAACAGAGGCAGACAATATTATGTGACTCTGTCAGCATAGAATTCACCTCTTTCAGGTTTTAATCCAAAATTCTAGCTGGAATGAAACATAATCAGATATTTAAACATGTTTGTTCAAACTTTTTGTTTACTAAATGGGGAAATCTGTATATAATTTTTCCTCTGGTAAACTACTACTGATTCAGCATTGCTGCTGATATAAAAGAGTTCTCAAATTTCTATCTTTTACTCTGTCAGAGAAATTGACTTTGAAATAAAATGAAGAATTGCCAAATGTTAAACATGAAAGTAACTGCCTTTTTAAATTGCATCTACTCAAAAAAAAATTTTATTGTTTTATTTATTTTTATAGTTTGCTGCATTGAAAACTTAGAGCATCCTAAAGTAAGTTCCATTAACAGAACTACACTGTAAAATATATTTATTGTCAAACTGTGCTGTCATTACAAAACAAAAATAAAGCAAAATACCTTTTACATTTATATTGATCTCTGAAGAAAAATTACAATAGACCTGTTGAATTATTGATGAACAACAGTTGAAGTACATTGCATGTAGGAAATGAGTCTCATTCATAAATTAAAGAGAACAGTTGGCATGTACTAGAACTATGAGAGTTGTATTATATTGCTGTCAAAATGAAATAACTTAGAGATAGGTAAGTTCTGGAAAAATATATTATAAAGAAAAAATTATGGAGAGTACATGAAGTTCATAAAATATACTAAAAATCAATACGATTTATATTGCTCTATTATGTAGAAATCAAAAAAAGTATACTTCTATATTAAAAGAAAGAGCATGTATCACAAGGATTATCATGTTCTTTTAATGTTACAAATAGAGATAGTACACATATCTATAAGCATACCTAATATATCTATATCTCACAGTATAATACAGGTGAAGAATATACTTGTACATATCACAGTGAACACTGGAAGATATCCTGTAATTTTTATTTTATGTGTTTCATGTGATATGTAGCTTATTTTTCTTCACTTTTCCTGTGATTTGATCAAAACTTTCCTTGCTCAATCTTATTATTAGACAAAAAGTGGAACTCAGTTTGCGGATTTTTTCCTCAAAAATTTCCTGAATAAGATATTATTTGAGACCTGGAAAAGCTCAACAAATACTGTCATAGTAGGATTTCCTTTTGTGTTCAGAGGAATGTCTTCACTGAATTCAGTGTGATCTTCTTATTTAATTAAAGCTAAAAATAAAGGTAGACTGGACTCTCAAACCTTCTCTACTACGTAAAGTTCTGTGTATAATACATGGTTTTGTCAGATAATATTTATTCACTCAGATCTCACCCCAAAAGAATCCATTGATTTGAGGATAATTATTCATATGTAAAGAAAAGATTACATTTCAGCTCTGGCAATCTGATTTTTCATTGATTGTCATAGAAAAACAGTTTGGGTTGCAATTGGATCAGTACTCTTAGGCTTGTTCACTGCAGTGGTCCATTCCTTATTCATTATTAGTAACTGCAAGTATTAACTATGAAACTGATTTATTAACCACTTTATGCTTATTTCCACTGAATTAAATGAAATGTCAAGACCTCCTGGGTACGGTGGTAAAAACAAGTTCTGTTTGGTCTAGCCTTGAATATAGACCTCTCTATGGTGAAATGTTCTTTTGTGTTTGAACTCGCAGGGGAGGAATTACAATAGAGGATGTAGCTGCGTAATTTTTTTAATATTGTATGACCTAGTATTGTGATAGACTGTGCAATAACACCTCTGTGTACCATTTTATATAGGTGCTCCTAAAAGGCAAAAAACAGATGCCTTTGGTTTCTGTCAGCCATATATTCTACCTTGGAAGTTTGAATTCTCTCCCCTTGTTTGCAGTTGTCTGTTTCATGGTGGATTGTTACCTAACAGTCTCTCTTATCTCTCATTCCTGGCCTATGTAAAGGTGTTCTGGATTATGTTCTTATGAAAAGTTATCAAGAGTCATGAGAATTGGTGAAATACTTCTACATTTATTTATATTGTGAGCATTAAGTGAGTTAAATCTCCTACACTCTCATAATGCATCCTTTTACCTTACTTCCCTTTCCTTTGCTCCTATCATAACCTGTTAAATAAATTTCCCGCATTGTGAAGTTAGGGAACATAAGACTGATGGAGGAGGGTGCACAGTATGGTTAGCAAGGTAGATGCAAGTAATGGGTGAATCAGTAAGAGATGATTTTGTTCCGTATATGAGAAGCTGGATTTCCTAAGATGTTGAAGGAACAAGGTCATGGGATTGCAAAAATGGCTCTATAACCTGAAAGTATCTAGAATTCTTATAAGCATATTCATTCATTTTTGTTGTGTGCCCCTGTGCAACAGTGATTTTTTTTGTACTAAAATGTACATAGGAGATTAAATTCCAAAAATTATCTTCATGATTGGTTTTACTTAGTATTTGGATTGGAGCTATGCACTGGCACATGGAACACAGTGTAGACTCAGTGTCTCAATTCATGCCTTGAGGTTAAATTGGTGCATATAAGTACCACTTAATCATTCTCACTAGCTCAGAATCTCACGTACCATGAAATTAATTTTTCAGTTGATCCCTCACATGAATGATAACAATATTTTTTTCCCCAAGATAATGGTTTACTCCTTACACATCTATTCTATTTGGATATACTATGAAATATATGACAGTCTTTTTGCTGTTTGTTTTAGAGGTAAAATCTTTCAATCATTTTTTAAAAATTAGTGGCAATGTAAAAAATCCAAGCCAGTGCAAGAGGATATCTTCAGTCATTGACAGCTATTCTAAGCTTTCAATCATCCACCAGAGGCTGATTGAAAGTATAGATCATTATGACCTCACAGTGTTTTTAATGAGGAAATCATTACATCATAATGAAAACCAATACATTGCTCAAGTTCATGTTGAGCAAGGCTGAATGGCTGTCTCATGGGAACCAGGGACTCTGAAGAAAAATGAGAGTCCTAGTAGGTAATGAGCTGAGCATGAACTCCATTGCCATTGTGAAAAACACTAGTGCGGTCCTTGAATGTATAAGCTGGAGGCTATACGATAGGAGCAGAGAGAATGTGTTTTCTTTCACTTGGCATGATTTGACTGCTCCTAGAATACTCAACGTAGCTCTAATACCTAGAATCCAAGACAGAGACTTATGGAAGTAAAAAAAAAATTGAAGAAGACTTATGAGAAGGATTTGAAAATATACCATTCCAGAGAACAATTTGAGGTTTTTAGAGAGGAGATTAAAAGGTAACTCAATTTAAATATCTAAGAAAAAGAAATTTACTTCTAGAGTCTTCAGTCTAGCAAAGGAAGATTGAAAAAAAGATTCTAGGACACAGAACTAAAAAAAGATAGAATCATACCATTTAGGAGGTCTGTAATTTTTATGTGACTGTAATTGACCATTGCCAAGTGGAGTCAGAGAACTGCAGTCATATTGCATAATTAATCTAAAAGGGAAGAATTAGAGAGAAATGAACTGCTTGTGGTTATCGGTGGGCAGAGTCTTTCTGAAGGGAATAAAAAATGTCAGTTCTGTAGGAAGTATGAAAATAATAGAGACAGGAAGAGTGTGGATACGTTTAATGATGTGAGCTGAATTAATGAAAACTGCAAACAAGAAGATATGTTCTCAACTTCAGTAACACTTCTCATTTATCTGAAGAACTAATGGAAGAAATGTGTGTACTTCGTAGAGCACAGCTTGGCGACAGTCTTTGTGTGATGAAACCCAGAATGCATTTAATAGTGCTGTAGAGAAGAGATGTAAACATGGATGATAAATTTAAGAAAAGTCAAACCAATGTTTTATAAGTGTCTAACTGAAGCCAAGGAGGATTGTTATAATGCTGTTCAAACATAACGTTATAAAGGGAAGAAATTCTGAGGCAGAGGAGGAAGCCATCACTGCTTAAGACATACAAGTATAGAGTCATGGCACAGGGAAAATGGATAATGAAACAAATTTTAGCTCTGTCGCTAAAAAAATAAAGTTAAGATAGTCATGAGGAAAGCTAGAGTAGGAGACATTCATTTCCATTGTTTCCTTAGGAAAGCCCTATTGGAGCCTGAAACTACAGGTTGTATATGATGATTTACAGGCTCGAGACCTATACTTTTGAGTAGTTTAGCTGAAGAAAAGTTTTCTGATGCCCTGTGTCTGCAATGAATGTCATTTTGATAAGAAGGCAGGGCATATAGCTTAGATTGCATGTTGTTGCAGCCCACTGTCATGCATATTACAGTGTACTGTTCATAAGGGACTTGCATTTTATAGTAAATTCCTCAAAAGATTATGAATATTGGATTGTCTTGGCTGTGTTTTTATTTTTCTGTCAAGAACTGTAAAATTTTACAGTCTCATTTCTACCATTCAGCTGCTGCTTTGTGATATTCATTCTTACTTTTCATAAGAAGGAGTTAAAAACTTCTTTGTATGTACACTAACACATATTTTCTCATTTACATATGCTCACTGTGTATCCCTAGACTTGTCTTTACACTGGCAGCTTTTGCAGTAGACATCCTGTATAGGGTATTCAGTTTTTATATGTCGGATCCTCAAGGGCCATGGCTTTTGCCAGATGAAGCACTTTTGATTTTGAGGCCGATGAAACACAGTGCTATTATTGATCTGTGCATGACACAGCCTGTCTCTCTGCTGGCAGAGTGTAGCAACATTTATCCAGGAATTTGTGAAATGTCACTTGGATCATGTTCATAAGGTAAACTGTGCAAAAACCGGGATCCAAGCTGAGAATCCATGTGGAATTGGACATGACTCTTATTCCTTCGTCCTGTCTTCTAGGTCAGCCAAGTGGTATTTGTTAAAGCAATGTCTGTGTTTTGTATTAGGTGTTGAAGAAAGTATGATTATCACTAGGAACACACTGTACATTATAGTCATACTGTTGTTTTACTCATTTTTTTAGGTCACTTGGGAGAACAATATTTTAAGTCAGAGAAAGTGACCTAAACATTGCAAGTCTGTAATTTCTGTTCTGTTTGTAACAAAATGATGGTTCCTGTACAGCTCCAACCAGGAAAGTGCTCATATTTTCTAAAGATATTTTATTTATTTTTTTTCCTTCACTTTGCCTTTAGAGATGTGTGACAATACATTAGTCATTAATATCTCAGTAAGCAACAGTGGTCAGAAAGGGTGCATGACTGTGTCTACACAACAAACTGCCAAAATACTTATATTTACATGTTTTGTTTCATTTTAAATTATGATTGAAAAAGGCTGTGCATTTTGGTTAGTATCAAAAGCATGTCATGTTAGAAATAATAACATCTAAGGTAAATAGTAAAAAAACAAGCTTCCATATACTATTTATCTATTTGTAAAGGGTCAAATATGACTTCTCCAGGTACTTTTTATAAGTAATGTTTCAGCAATAGACTCTCTGTTACCAGCAAATGTATGTTGCACCTTCTCATTAAAAAAAATTGTTTCAAAGTGTAAAAAGACACAAAAAGCTGCAATTATTAATTTTCATTTTCTGTTTCTAAAATGCTTATAAAAGCAGCAATTTGAGAGTCAGCCATGAAGGAAAAAAAATAACTATTATGATATTTACCAGCATTTTTCAATTTCAAACATTAAAATCTTTAGAAAAGCTTCTAGATCATCTGATTTAAAAATCAGTTACTAGTTAAGGCAAGAAGAAACAGGTCTTATTGTAGAGAAAGGCTTGAGTTTGGCTTTCTTGTTTTTTTTTCTCCAAGTATAACAAGGATTTTCTTTTATTTCTGTAAGATTATTTCCACAAGACCAAATCAAGATTTAAATGAAATATCACTTGTGAATGACCAATGAAATGTACCTAGTATCTACTTTTAAAATGTTTTTCCCACAGTTGTACATTAAAATGCGTACATGATGCATGTATTTTTACATGATATCCCGCCCTTTATAAGATTGATATATATGATATGCAAATTCACAAGTTGTGGAAATAGCCAAAATTGCAGTGGGTTAGTTTCGGTTTTTAGCTTTTTTGATTTTTGGTTTTTATTTTGCAGAAGTACACAGTTTGGACAAATACCAGTGTTTCTTTCTCAGGAACATGAAGATGGTATTTCATAACATGAAGGCCATCTGCTTGTCACATCTACTGCTCTTCCTAATACAACCATTGCCAGCTTCTCAGGCATTATTTCTTACAGAGGATTTCACAAAGGACATTTATTTTGCTTCTTAGCAGTGTCA
>JAOXJM010000019.1:35231987-35287169 GCA_026413425.1 Tringa solitaria
TTTCTGTTTCACAATAAACCTGAATTTTCCCACTTTAAGACTTAAATTTAAAATGGAGTTACTGGTTATCATGCTTCCTTTATAAAATAGAAAAGCACTATAAAATAGTGCTGTTTCATAAACTGTAAGATATAATCACCAAAATAACATTAAAAATATAAATGTGGAAGAGATGAAAGAAATTTTAAGATGCACTGGTTTCCTGGTGGTTTTTTTTTTTAATACATAGTATGAACAGGGTTTTATTCCTGAACATATTACTATCATTCATTTTGCTTTCATTAAAAAAATCCAGTAGTCTGAACATATTCAGGTTTTGCTTACATTTATATTTAAAATATTTGTGTCATAATGGTGAAGGCATTGTATAAAGCACAATTTTCTTATTGAACAGAGATTACATTGTAGTACATAGATTTCTTTTTTTGGAAGTTTCTGAAAAATGCTGATATTAATTCTAGGTTTTACAGTTTTTAAGAATCATTATCTGACATATTATGGAAAAAGAGATTTTTCGGGTATTTCTGTATATCACTCACTTGGATGAAAGGAGACTTCCCCTTTCACATTCTTTTAGAAATAATTTTGTACATAATAGTGTTTGAATGATGCCCACTTCAGACAGGGAAGAAATTTAATTAATTAAATTTTGTATATTCAACATTTTTTTTCATTTTTGATAATAGCTTAAGAATTATTATGATTTCAGATCAGACAATTTAGAGCATAAATCACAGCAAAAAGCAAATCACAAATAAATGGAATATTTAGAAATAGGTCTGTTTAATAAGAGAATTGAAACTGGTTTTAATGATTGAGAATAGGGTAAATTGCAAGAATAGCATCATCTTTTATTTTAAAAAATATTGTAAAGCTACAGGAATGATAGTTTGTCTACTGCATTTATACTTTTTAGTTGTTTAAAATAGTTGCATATTAACTATAATTTTTAATAGTGACATACAGTGTGACTTCTTCCCTTCTAGGATTTCTCGATTGGAGAGAGACCTTAGTATGAAAAGACATTTGATAGAAGACTTAAGATCTCGTTTAAAAGCAAATCAAGAAAATGAGAAAACCTCCAATGAAACATTGGAAAGTCTTGAGAGAAAGGTACCTCTTTCTTGCTATTGATAGTTTTAGGAAAAGCAAAAGCTGGTGGATTACAGAAGTTATTTCAACATGCTATATATACTAAATCAATATATTGCTTTAAGCAAACAACATACAGTTAATCTAAGGGTGTAATTCCCTCCACTATAATTTGTATGAAATCAGTGTATGTTGATAGCTTGGATGGATTCAGCATAATTTAATGTATGTTCATAAGAGGTGTAATTAAATATTAAAGTATTCAGAACAGTGAGTTGCAAGGATATGCTCTAAGTAGTGAGATTTAGTTTTATGCACTGTAAGTTCATAAAATACAGTAGACCTGAAACAAGTGTCATTTTACATGACATGCGCTAATGAAGTCCATGCACCTCTCCTGGCTATAGTAGTTAAATGCTTTAATATGTTAATCTATTTTCTACTGCAATGTTACAAATGATTCACAGTTCTTAGCTTAATGTAATTATGTCTGTCTAGGTAGAGCTTAATTTCTATAGCAAATTATTTTCTCCTGCAAAATTCTAGGGCAATTTCACTGAAACTAGGAGAACTTGTGTATGTTTTGTCGTCTTTCTATATTATCTAAGCAATGTATTGCCCTTCAGCCTTTAGTACCAGAAAAAGATTATGGCACTTGGTTGTCTGTGAGGTTATGCAGCGTATGACCCCAAAATAGAAAGAAACAATTTACCAATTTCCTTTTGTTTTCCTAGAATGCAGTTTCTTGCTGGATATCACAAGTATTATCTCTGCTTGTAGTCATATAGCACTTTCAGCTCTAGAGAGAGCTCCTCTCTTACCCTCTGTGCCAAAGATAAGGTGTTTTTAAGAAATCCGCAGCCAGAGAGTGAGAGCATAAGTAAGCAAGGAAGCTAAAGTATAAAACAAGAAATACCTGGTTTTGGTTTTAAGACAATAGATTTAGAACGGAAGTATGCACTTGAATGCTGTTCTTCAAGTGTTTTAAGCGCTGCATTTCTCAGATTCCAGAGAATCAAATTCCATACGTTAATTTGATTATTCCATGTGGAAAACCAACTAGATAAATTTTACATTATCTTCAGCAGAAGATCAAAGAAATTCCCTGTTATTCGATATTGTCAGGAAAATTTAGTAATTAATACTGTCAGGAGAGCTGAATTATTTTCTAGGAGCATTGGTTTTTTTCTTTTTACCTAAAATCAGCGTTTGCATTGTATGGTAAAATGATAATAATTATCTAAGAGGCTTTACAGACTATTAACTTGTAGACAGTTATCATTTTCTCAGCTGAGTTTCAATTAATTTTTTTAGCTCTGATAGAAGAAATGAATGGAAGTTGTGGTTTACTCCTTTTTGCATGCATCGCAATAGTGAAAAATACAATAGTATTTACAATAGTGAAAAAAAAAGCAGCTCTGCAAATGAAAAGCTTTTCTTTATACTTAACTCAAGACTTTATGTAACAAAATTGTGTGCAAACATATCTCTACTGGATCAGAGGCAGAGATTTATTGAAGGCTGTAATTTCAGAACAAGGTACTTTAATCAAATTACTTATATAATACAGGCATGTTTATGCAATATAGGTAAGCTTAGTTTTGATTTTATTTATATTATTAAGTTTTATATCTTATTATTTCAGGTAAAGGCACTGGCTGAAGACTGTTCAAACAAAAAAATTTCCATTGACTCATTGAAACAAAGACTGAATGTAGCTGCAAAGGAGAAGTCTCATTATGAGCAGATGTATGAAAAGGCCAAAGATGAGTTGGAGAAAAAGGTATATTAAAGGTTCTGATGGCTCCGTCCTGGAACTTTATGATACCTCACTTTCAAATGAAACATTGCAAGGTCATCAGCTTAGATTTTCTTAATACAGAAAGGTAAAAAGAACGGAATAGTAGTAATGTGTTTCTCTGATTTACTTCAGTCTGAAATTTAGATGCTGATCATGGACATAATGACTGTAAATGAAATTATTTTTTCCTATTAAATTAGATTTTATATGTTGCAAGTTGAAGGTTGTGTGATGTTTACTGTTGTGTGGGAGGTTGGTTTGTTTGTTCATTAGTGATCTACCATACCTGCCTATCAGCTTTTATCATATCACTGCTGTTTGTCTGCGGATGTATTTCAGGATCTCAAGCTTAACGATCTGGAGAGCAAAATGATTGCGACTGAATATGCCATGACCGAACTTGAGGCTACTGCATCTCAGCAGCTACATGGCTTGGCTAAACAGACTGGAGAGGCTTTGGAAACTATACAGAAGAAGCTGCTGCTCACCAATGACAAAGTAGAAGAGTTCGTGACATTTGTGAAGGTTTGAGTTTTGATTTTATTTTGGGTGTTCACCTAAATAAAGGTATTCTTGAGTGGAAAAAAAAAAATATGTAAAAGATTAAAGGAACCTAATCTTTGGTACCTTTCTTGTGCTGGAAGAATCTTTGAAGTTCCTGCACTGGCCTGGTGTCAGCTCTGAACTGGTCTAAGCAGGGAGAATCAATGGCTTTTGGCCTCTTTCCTGGATTTCTGTAGAATTCTGTAATTTTTATTTGTCATCTTTTTGTATATGGCTGCCAGTGTACTTGTTCTCAAGAAAAAAGTGCTTAGTTTTATAGTAAATTACTCTGCAGGAAAGAATTTCCCAACACATTTAAGAAAATAATTCATATCTGTTGATTAGTGTGAATTACCTCATTTTCCACGTGTGGTTTTTTTTGCAGAAATATTAAATAAGGAAGCCCCTCTATTGCAAAATTGAAAGCAGTTTTAAAAGCAATATGTAGAATATCCTTTTCTTATTTTGGTTAAATATGTAACAATGTGGTACAGTGAATCATGCAATAATGCTTTGTGCTGTTACACAGATCTCTTCATTACACTGCTTCAGTGTGTTCTACAGAATGGACTAATCTGTGTTTCGCAACTTAATACTTGAAATATAAATATTATATTTTTATTTTACATATCTGCTATGTAACTAAGAATTATAATGCCTATTCAGTATATATCTCTCTTTAATATAGCATGTATCTACTATATACCTATTTTCAGATAAGGTTATCTCTTAATAACGCATGAAAAAGTTCCACTTCTCTACTGTTCTTGAATTTCTGTAGAGATGAGCTGCTTTCAGATATGTTTGAGCAAGTGTGGTAGCACCTGAAGTAAGGAGCAGTGGTATTTTGGTGCACTGTAAAAAGAAAGCATATGTAGTTATGTTTTCATTAATAACATTCCACTGTGGATTGAAATTTAGTAACTTAAATATTTGTGCACTTTACCTTCTTTCTGTCATCAACAGATAACATATCAGTCTATGTAGCAGTTTTCAGACCTCTGGCATTGGCCTGAAACCATCATGTCTTCACTTCAGTTGCAAAATTCACATCAACTTCATTATGAAAAAGACTGAACAATGTTAAATGTGCTTTAAAATCCTAAATTCACAGAATTTTACAAGCTAAAATATCTAAGGTGAAAATGACAATTGGCTTGCATGAAAAAAATGTTCCCATTATTAAAAAAAATAGTTATTTTATTTTTTTAAGTTTGGGATTAAAATAAAAGCTATCTTCTGTTTGCCTTGTTTCGTAACCCTTGGTGGAGTACAACTGGTCACGGTGGTCCTGTGATTCAGGAGTATCTTGCCTATTCTTGAACAAACTTATTTTTCGGGGGGGGCGGAAATGTGCTTCTAATACAGAAAGCTTCCTCAAAGAGGAAGAAATGAGTTTTCTGTCCACAGCTGCTTGCTTCTTTTGGGCTAAGTATGGGAAAGTAAAAATTAATCTAATGTATTATCTATTTTTTTTTTCATTAAATATTCCTATGTCATTGATGAGAGACATGTAATTCAGTCTCCTTTCTGGCTGCTATAAATTTTGGAATGACTTCATCGAGTAAACTGAAGTAGCAATTAGAGACAAACGAGAAAAGCAAATGTTCCTACTATCAATACTTTACATACTTCCATAATCAGAAAAAAATCAGTAAAACATCAGAAAATGAGAAAATAAAAGATCTTCTGTTTTCAAAAGTAGTTGTTACGAGGAAAATCACTAATTATCAACTATTGTGATACTTCCTTCATTGTTGATTAAGATGACTGATTCTCTCTGTTAGCTACCATGAATATTCATGGTTGTACTGTATGTGAAAAGAATGTTAATATGTAGCTTCTCTATAAATAATAATAATTTTTAGCTAATAAATAATAAAATGTGTAGTTTCTGCCCTGGCTAGAAGAATATGCATGCATATTTCAAGCAGCATTTTTGCTGACTACTGTTCCTCTGCAGAAAGATTTTTTGAAAATAAAGATGCTCTCTGTAAGTCAAATATTGATGAACAGGGAATTCCTCGGTAGACTGCTTTGTTTAGTTAGGTACTAAATATTTAGGGGAAAAAGTTCTCTGAAATCATATTTTAGTCACAGTATATACCACTATTAAAAATACAGTTGAAAATCCTTGGCATTTCAGTGGAATTTTGTTGTATATCAAGTAAACCCTGTTAAAATACCTCTTATATATCTGATACTATAACCTGCATAGGAAGATTGAGGTGGCACAGTAAGACGTAGCTGTACTCTTTCCTGCAACCGCTCTTCCTTTGAAGTCTGGTCTGTCTCATTTCTACTCTCTCCTTCCAGGTAGCTGTCAGTTTTCCCCTGACCTTGGTTCTTCCTCAAGTTTCAGTAACTCAGCTAAGTTTTTCTATATAGAGATCAAGTTTAAACTGTCTCTTGCTTGACCTGTTTAACATATTTGTATGACTCTGTTATCTTTGTCTGCTATTCTAATCACTTCACAAGCCTTACTTGTTTTTCTGAGTGCAAGTGTAATCTTCTGCTCATTAATCGATTGAATGCAGGTACTTTTTCTAGCCCTTCCATGTCTCTCATGACATTATATAGTGGGGTTTTTTTCACATACAACAATTATAGAATTTCAGCATTGCTAATTAATAGCTACAACTATTAATAGGACAACAGAGGAACTTCAGAGAAGAGAGTGTTGCTCTTTCTGTTTATAGCAGACACTGTTACTTGCCTTTAGAGTTATTGGTAACTCAGAACCACAGGATCTTGAATCCATTTAGATCATTATACTAAGTTACAGACCCTGGGGGGAGAGGTTTCTGGTAGAATTCTAATATACATCACTGGATCAAATTAGAGAATATGATGAATTACTTGTTAAGCACATATTTGTAATGTACAGTAAAGTATTGCATGGCTGTGGGGAGCCCAGTTTGGGACACTTATGCAACTAACTAAAATTGCTAGATTGTAAAATCTAGTAATAGTTGATAAACATTGTGGAAGAAATAGTTGCAAACAAAAGTTGCAGTATCCAGTATGTTTTAAGTTATTGCTAGACTTATCTTTGTTGGAGTGTGATATAGAGATCAGATGTTAGTCCTAAATTACATTCAGTAGGAACCATCAGGTCACCTAAAATATGTTAATTCAGAGTAGCTCATTTCTCCAAAGCTGCTATGAGAAAGATACAGGCTAGTAGAAAATATAAATAAATAAAAATTGTGCTCTATAACAGTTTATTAAGTAACCAAAAAGTACACAGTTCCATAATTAGAGGGTAACTCCTCATAAATATCTATTTCAGTTTGATAGGAAAGAATACAATATTTAGAAATGAAAAGGCAGTATAAAAGAAGTGGAAAATGGATTCTAGATAGTAATCTGAAAGTATGAGCAGCAATAGAGTAAAGAGGATGGAGAAGAGGCAAAAGATACCAGGATGAAATCTGTGAGTAGTAAGGCCAAGAACAGTAGTAAAGGGGCAGGATTTTAAATTTACTAGTAATAAGATAGCTATTGCAGGGCGGGTACAACCCATTATGAGATAAAACTCTAACTGTGTAAAGATAGAAGTCTTGTATGAACGTTTCTGGCTTGTATCTGGAAGGAAGGAGGCTGATGTTATATGATGATGAAACATCGCCAGTCTGTTAGCAGCCAATGGGAGATTTTAAACAACTTCTAGGAAGTAGTATGTTTAAACTGAGAATTTTTATAGCTTACAACTTTATAGGGTTTAGGGTTAATGAATTTTTCTCTTGCTGATTCTTATTTTGAATATGTGTAACTATACTGTAATACTGCCATGAGTCTAAAAGAATTATAATATTGAGTCAATATTCACAAAAGCAGCCAGGATCAGTATTTTTAGATCAGTTAGTCTGACCTAATTTCTAGCTAAGATAATGAAAACCTGATATGAAATTCAATTCTTTAAGTATTAAAGCATAGGAGTATAGTTATACTTCGTAGAATGGCTTTATAGAAAATAAGTTGCATTGAATAAATCTGATTTCTTTTCTGAAGGCAGTACAAGTCAGTTGATAAAGGCTACTATTCATTTTAATAAACCTGTTTTTAACATGCCTGACCTAACGCTGAGATGTTCAGATAAAAAATGTAGGCTATGCAATATCAATAATATGTTAAATGGATTTAAAATGGCCTGTGTGGTTGATCTAAAAAGTAATTCATGAAATCTAAATGTTTCTAGAGTTCTGTAAAAATCAGAGCTAAACTTGATTATTAAACATTTTCACAGATTTAGGTATCAAATTCTGATAAAATTTGTTAATGGCATTTATGAAGACTGATAAATAATAATGAAAGTAAGGCCATAAGTATAATGTAAGCTAGGCCGAATAAAACATTTTTATTACAAAAGAACAAAAACTACTTGTAAGAGCAACAAGGTGGCTCTGAGAGTATTTTAGATGCCTTTTATACAGTGGTATCTTTTCAGCCCATCCAGCTTCAATCAGCACCATAAGTTCTTTTTGAACCATTTCTATAGTGTACAATTGTTCAGTATTTTCTATAACATGCATTCTCAGGTGTATCTTGCCAGTTACACGCAGCAGAGCAACAAGAGCAAAAGGTTCTTTATTGTGTTTGTAGTACCTTGGATAACACATGCCACTAGATAAAGTTAAAATACTGGTGGTAGACTACTTGACTGGATCAAAAATAGGGTACAGCATAATAGTTTGCTGTGAAACTGTCCAAAATCCTGCCAAATTCTGGAGGAATTCTGTTTTCTTGCATTACTGTACTTTTTTTTTTTTAAGCTCACCTAGACTTTGACCATATATTGTTGTTACAGACCCTTGTAAGCTCAGGACTCAGTAGCGTCGTCTGTCCCATTCAGCTTGTACATCATCAAAACATCAAAACTCATTTTTATAAGGTAATTTGCACTGATGGCATCTGCCTGAGCACGAAAATATGAGAGCTTTTCTGACCTTGAGAAAGACGACTGAAGTTTTGATAAGGCACAACTGCAGCTGTAATAAATAGGTGATGGTGACTGAATGCTTCAAAGTCAGCTGAGTGCATTTCTCACTTCCATCATGCCTCTGTGATTTGGGACTTGGGATCCCTCCACAGAGGATACCCACTGAAGCACAGTTCACATCTGGTCTGTTCTGGCACTGTTCTTGATAGGTCTCCAGTATAACCATCTGATAGAACTGACTGCCAAAATCAAGACCCATGGCAGTTTACTTGGCAAGCTTAGTGGATCTACTTGGGGATCTAACAGTCAACTCTCTTAAGATATCTGCCCTCATTTCCGCTGCTCAGAGCAGGGCTTAAGCTAGGTGCATTTCCCCCTTGCCCTGCTGTTTGACATACAGCTGTGTGCAGCCACATATGTCAGAGGCCTTATTCCACCTCTGCTTGGTCAAGTGGCATTCTGCCAGTCATTTGCCATTCAGTCAGCTTACCTTATATATCCTTATATATGTGTATATCCCAATAACCAACTTACCTTTCTACAGATCACCTGAATCCTGATATCAATTTTGCCATGGCATATTTTCTCACTGCTGTCTTGAGCTGTAGTTTAATATGCAGTTGAAGATAAGTTAACAGTTCTGTTAAAGAGTTCCACCTCTGAGTGACCCCCAGTGCTCATTTCTGCCTGCCCCTATGAAACTTCCTCCCTCTTCCATTTATTAAAAGTTACCATAAACATTATATGGGTCAATTGTGAGCTAGCTTATGAAAAAGCACATAACCTTTTGAAAACCCAGGGTACCAACTTTTATGTACCACAGAGGGTCAGAGTATGGACAGGTTTACATGGTGGCAGGATAGAGATTCTGGGACTGCCCATTAGTGGCAGAGCTAGTTGAGAATGTCCCATGAAACCCTCTTCCTCTTACAAAGAATAAGTCTAAATAACGACTCACCACTTTCATGTTAAAAAGTCCTGTCATTTGACAAATTCTTGTTATTTACTGTCGTTGTCTTTTTCTCTTGGAATGTTCCTGTGCTGGGGAAGATACTGCATTGCCAGAAAACATGTTCTTCTCAAGAATAGCCATATGCAGATGACATCCTATTTGCTCTTTTTCTCAAAATAAAAAAAAAAAATATATAAAAATAAGAATTGGAGATAATTAGTAGGGTTGGGAGGCTCAAATATTTGGGAAATATTCTGTGGGTTTTGTCAGCTCCTTTCCAACAAGAGAGCAATGCAAGTACACTGCTTCTGCCCGTACCTCCAGCTACAGAGTCAGTTCTTTGGATAGAAGTGAATTCTTACAGGAAGGCTGTTTGCATTGGTGAATGTATTCTCAAAGCCTCTGGATGTAGTTTCCTTGGCAGTACTACTGCTCCAAGTTCTTCCAGGGTGTGCAGAACATGCTTTTTTATATGGGTACCCAGATGGGATGTGGGATACCATTTGAATGATCACTTGTTTCCTCATCAAAAAATGCTAAGCATAGTAGGTAAGTGTAAAATTTTATAATTGGCAAAAATGGACTAGCCTTTTATTGAAATAGAACTGTAGTTTGCTACAGAGATTAAAACATTTATTTTGAAAAGTTTACACAATTGTATATAAACTGTGCCAATTTGGAAGTGGTGTTGACCAAAGAAAGGTTTCTTTAGTAGGTTATTGGGATATTTTGCAGACAACAGCAGATAGTATCACTTATGTAAATCAGCACTGTCAGTTTTGATTTGAAATTGGGCACCTTTAATGTGGCTTCAAGTTGCTAGAAAATGTTCACCACTGGGAACACGTAAAAGCCAAAAGATAAGTATATTTCATTTATTATACTCAAAACTGTCAACACTTTACCTGGAAAAGTATACCCAGAGTGATTTTTTTGTGTTGTATGAAGTAGACGACGAGTCTGCCAATCTTTGTTCAGTCAGAATCAGCATAATGTTTGGTTACAGGGATGTGTTCCGCTCTGATGAGAATTAGTATTCCTGTCTGCAGAATGCACACCTTTAAGAGAAGCAAACATGCAAAGCAAAATCTGTGTAAGTGAAAAAATCTCACCATTAAAAAAAATCAGGCATTTATTGCTTTTTTTTCGGTATGCCTGCTGCTTTAGGAAAAAAGAAGAAGCACAGCTTTTATTATGAAATACCAACCTTTCTTGGTTCTGAGAAGAAATTGGTGATAAATTAAGCTAATCTCCATCAGGATTACTCTGCATCTGGGATTTAGGCAAATTGAATCAGAGGCCTGAATAGTGACAGTGAATATCTATTAGACTGTAAACAGAATAATAGGCCCTGTGAATTTTAATGAATGGAGTGAATGGATGAACTCTTATAGTTTACAGAAGGCATATAGATAGTGATGCATACAGTATGCCAGGAACAGCATATAATGTAGATGTCTTAATGGATAAAATCTAGATTATTAAAAATTAAGAATAAATAGAAATATTTTGAACAGCTTTTCCTTATTCTTCTTTTTATTTGCTTTTCGGTGTTAGAAGGGTAGCACTTAACTTTGGGTTTTGACTATGATAGGTAAAGATGATAACAGATGTAGCTTAAATTATGTTGATTTTTTTTTTATATCCCCCCTCTGTATTAAAAGTTTAGAGGAATTGATTTAAATGATTCAACCTGTGTCATCAATTTACAAGGCATGTCAGGTTTCTGTAGCTGCACATGTATGTTTCATGCAAAGTTTAGATGCAAGTCTGATTTTTTTGATGTTAGTGCTACATTCATTTTTCTTACAGTGCCTGGGAACCATTCTCATAGACTATGACTCTCTAATACTTAGATACCATGCAAGCAGATCCAACAAACTTGAACTGAAAAGGAAACTTTTTCCAGCAACTTGCAAATAACTTCCTCTTCTTCCTCAGGAAAAACCCAATAAATCTTCTAAGTTTTTCAGAGAATGGGCTTCAACAGGCTCTGCTGTGAGCTACTTGGGAGACTCTGCAGTGGACTCGCTGAACAGGAATAGATTCACCCGTGATTCCTTTAAATGGCTTGCAGAGACTGCTTTTTAAAGCTGATACTCTGCCCTGTGCCTAATCTGGAGATAGTTAGAAGGATGCCTAGTTTAAGGATAATGGACAGATTGGGGTCTAAAAGATAAGAAACAATGTTGGCTGGAGATAAAGTGATGCTTGGAAGACTTGGAGGATGGACTAATGAGTATAAATTATACAGTAAGGGCTCTGGGCTTGAAGTGAGTGCAAAACTTTTTGGCAAAATGCCAGGAAAACCAGCAAAACTTTGAAAGGAGAATGGTATCCAGTAATAATTTATTTAAGAGTTTGTGTAGAAATAATTGTTCAATGTGCGTTGATCAGATTACCAGGAAAGCAAACACAGGCAGAACAGAGAAAACCCACATACAGAGCCTTGTGAAGTCTCCACAGTAATTTAGACAGGAGGGAGTGGAGAGGATTCCACAACAGACATGCTGAAAAAGCTGCAGAGAGATGGGAAGAGATCCAGAAGGGTGGAATCATAAAAAAACAAGTGACAATATTTTAAGAAGTCACAGTTGATAATATTTATGGCGTTTTTTTAAAGAGTACGAGGAATGCCAGAGCTGACCTCTTAAATTAGGTTTCAAACAAGTTTGTTTCAGCAGTGCAGTGGTCTTACACAGGGCATCTGGTTTATAGTTTTTATGCTCCGCATGTGTTTCTGCAGAAAGATAGCATAAGCTCAGACACTGAACTGAGTATCAGGAAATCTTGGCACTCTTCAGATCTTGGTCACTGACCTGCTGTGTGACCTTTGGAGTGTTGCTTCACCTCGGTATTTCTTGGTCTGCCCTGAATATTCTTTGTTTGCCATGTCCAGTATAACTGTGCTGACTTTGTCTGCCCTGACTGTTCAGATAATGAACTCGCTGAGATCCCAGGCATCTCTTACCACGTGTGTGTGGAGCTCTAATCTCTGTCAGTGCTTTTTATTTTATTTTTTTTTACTCTGTGTAAATAACTGTAATATATGACGTTTTAAAGGAACGATGCTAGTTTTGCTAGCACCTGTGTAAATCAGAGGTAATTCTGTTAAAACCAAAAAATTTACAGCAGGGAAAAAATTAATGTAAATGAGGTAGGACTTAAATGCTGAAGTAAATAGGACTTTAAATTATTATTATTGCCCATTTCACATAAATATAATTTTAGAAACCAATATATTTTGACAGAAATATTTTGCCTGTCATCTTATGCTGATTATACATATTTCAACTCATTCTCTGCTATAAAGCAAACTATTATTTTTTCCCTGTTATAGGTCACAAAACATGGTAATTTTGTGAAAATTTAGCAACAGTACAATGAAAACTATGAAGCGTTTGCTGATACTTTAAAAGATAGTATAAGTCTGAAAACACTTGGGTCTACAACTTAAGTTTTTGACAGTCTTAAAGCTTAACATACAGGAGAGATTAGATAACTGTAAAGCTGTAATATTGTATGTGACCAAATGTCCCTCACATCAGTAAGTATCTGCTGTATGTTCTATAAATGAGGTGCCCAACTGGTACAATGAGGGGCTTCATCCTACCTGAAGTTATGTTATGAAGAATGCTGTGAAAAGAAACAGATTTTTCAGACAACATTTCAGGCATAAATGAAAGTGTGATAGCTAAACAGTTCTCAAGTAAGGATTAGAAAAGAAAAAGATAAAAAGCTGACCAGTAATACAAAACCCCCTAATTTTTAATCACACGGGGAATTTTAAAACAAATAAGTATACTCTTTAAGTATATATTGTGTACTTCTCTTCAGAAATATAAACTACATTGTAATTGTCCAGAATATGTCCATTGCTGCATCTTTGTTTAAATATGTTTTGTTTTGAAAACAATCTAAAATTAAAAGCTGGATGTGACTTAAGTAACTTTTCTATCAATTTGCAAATAAACTGAACTGTCTTTTAGGACATAGCAGAGTGTATTCAATTTCCTTTCTTAAAAATGTCAAATATAGCTTGAAATATTTTCACTGTTCTTCCCTATGGTTTTCTGCACCTGGAGGTGGTTAAGAAAATGCAGTCAAAAGAACATTCTCAATTTTGTCCTTGAAAATAAATGGCTTTAAAGAATAATTTGTTTTCAATAGTTCTGAATCAAGAAGGAATGGTATTTTGTAGAGAATGTAGTATGAGATTGGTAGCAAAGGTATTTTGGAGAAATGTGGAGAAATACAGTATTTAAACAGTTGCCAGCCAAGTGAGACTTTCTCCCCTCTGTTCCCATAATGGAAAGAAGTAATATTAAGCTAGCATAGCTGTACAAATTCAAATCTTACTGGTGATAAGAATCAGTTTGTCAAATTTTAGGCAACACAATTTATTATTTCTGTAGTTGTACCTTAACATTCTTCTTCCTTACTGCATTTTAACCGGTTTTGGGGTCTGCAGTTCAAGTGCCAGTAACCTGAGTTTTGTGTTGAAATACTGAAATCCTTAGGCCCCCTTTATACTGTGTGACTCAAGGACTTTGTCAGGAAAGCCACGGTGAATTTAGCTTTAGTAGTTGAAAAACAATACTGTGCAAATCTGCCTATGCTTTTCCAGATGTTCATACTATAGTTGGGTTTGGGCTGTTACTGAATTCACCTTTTCTAATTCGCAGCCTGTCATCCATAGCTCAGAGCCATCAAGAAGGCAGGGTCGGGCTAGGATGTTGGACTGCAAACTGGAGGAAGCTTTTTTTTTTTTTTTTCCACAAGGGTGGAAGAGGATGGTAATATTTTAAATTACTTTGGTTAATTTTTCAGATCTTGGCTGTTAGATCCTTAGTTATGTTCATATGTGTTCAGATTTGCTTGTGTTAATGGATGTGGAAAATCGAGTTACATGTGCGAGTGCAGTATCACACTATTTTGTATGTACCTGCTGCGATTTCTCAGTCTTTATGTAAAATGGGATTCTTCCAGGTCATCAGGTGAGGTGTTTCTTCCAGGCAGTGTGTGCTTTCATCTTCCACTGATCTCTGTGAAGTTGTGAGCACTATTCTTGGTGTCACTCAACATCAGATTGTTTACTTTAAGTAGTATATCTCAATCTGATACCTCCCTATCCAGTAACGGTTAAGTTTCTCTCTTTCAGTCCTATATTGACTTAGCCTTGAAAATTTGCAGCTTTGCTAGCTTTTAGATACATTGTGACTCTGATATTCCCTTGAATGTATCTTTTTGTTTTGCTTGGGTTTTAATGCATTCTACAGCTTTATTTATTCATAATGGAAAAGGTGAGAAAAGCCTATGTTAATTCCTCTGAATATGTACAAGTACAGAGCTGAGCCATGTAGCTTGAACATATACATTCAGAAATTTTAGAGATAAAGCAGAAACTGTGACTGAAGACAGGTAAATAAAACCAACATACCACATTACTAATGTGACCTGTGTGACATCGGTAAAATAACATTACTACCACTTTAATATTTGGCAATAGCCTTGTTGGTCGGTACTGAATACAGAAGTTGGCGGAGGAAGATAGGACTGGTCTACATCTCCTCTACACCTTTTCCCTTTACTTTCAGGGCATCTGCTGGAGTCTCTGAAATCACATGTGATCTCTGGGGATCATGAGAATTAAGTTAACCTCCTGAGGCCGACTCATTCCCGTGGGTCAGAGTGCTACATGTTATAGCCTTTGGCCAGACAAATCTATTGCAGTGGTCTGTCTTGTCTTTATTTCTTGTCAACGCTGTTGTCCCTTTTCTGATTGATAAAAAAACCTATGCCTTGAAGGTGTATTTGTTCAAGTGAAGGAGCTAGCTGAGTTAACTTAAATTTATATATATATATGAAAAGAAATTACTTTAGAAGAGTTTGTCCTTTCTCTGATGTATGGCAATCATGCTGTAAGGTGTTTAAAGATTATTTCTGAAAGTATTTTGCAAGACATTTTTAGAGATGCAGTAAGAACCAGATACTGTACTTTCACTGAAGAAACCTGAATGCTTGTTTCAGCTGTTTGAAACAGTGCATGTCATCATCTCTTTGTTTCAGTTTGTCCATTCATTCTGTTTTGTCTTGTTGATTGTGAGCATTGTGGGGTTGTAGTGCTTTCCCAGCCTTTTACAGTGCTAGGATCTGTCCTAACTTCAGGCCAACAGTAATTGTTCTACCACAAAAGTAGAGAAGTTCTTTAACCTCAGCATTCAGTTCTGAGAAACGCAGATCTTGTTTTCCACAGATGTTCCACTGCAACATCTTCACAAAGATTTTCCATTTCATTTTTGGTGTAATGCTCTGGATGACGTCCTTACACCATTCCTATCTACAAAACAAGTGAGTTTCTAACATATTACTTGTATCTAAAGACACTTTCATGTTGAACTACACAAAAAATATTAGGTTCTATAGAATTGTTCTGTATATTATACTATTTCTATACATTTGTGGTTGGTTGACCCTGGCTGGCAGCTAAACACCACATAGTTGCTTGCTCACTCCCCCCACCAAGTCTGGGGAGAGACTGGGAAGAGCAAAAGCAAGAAAACTCGCGTGTTGAGGCAAGGACGGTTCTATAAGTGAAGGAAAGAGGGGTGGAAAAAGCCCAAGGGATGTAGATCAACATCCAGCCAGCCTCTGAGCGGTAGCAACCTGCCATGTCAGTCCTCTGTCCCCCTCAGTTTTTATTGTTGATCAAGACATTATATGGTATGAAATATCCCTTTGATCAATTCAGGTCATCTGTCCCAGCTGTGTCCCCTGCCTACTTGTTGTGCAGCCCAGCCTACTTGCCAAGGGAGCAGGGTGGGAAACAGAGAAGTCCTTGATGCTGTGCAAGCACTGCTCGGCAATAGCTGCTGTGTTATCAACACTGGTTCAGTCACAAATCCAAAACACTGCACCATAGGAGCAGCTGGACAACAATTAGCTCCAGCCCAACCAGACCCAGCGCAACATTATTACTGGTGTACAAAACACAGTAAAGCTTAAAATTTTCCATAACTAATGTGAGCCATAGCTTCTGCCATGAGATCTTCAGCAGTTCAGGACTGACATCTATCTATATGTAGCTGTAGTGCTAGCATCAGACTTTGGTTTGTCTTGGGGCCATTACATTTTATTATACTACAAACTGTAGCAATATGAGTGTGTAAATTAACATGGTAATTACAAGAATAATTTTAGGCATTGACTTGGTCATATGACATTACTTGGGGCCATTGATTAATTTTTGTCAGAGCTTTTTGGGATGTAAAGACCTTATTAATAGTGTATTGTCAGGGTCAGTGTATCACTACAGCTTCTTTGAATGTTTAATTAAATATGACCTTTTAAATGGAAGAAGGCTTTTGTTTTCATACACCTAAAATCTGGCAAAAGATCTAATGTTAATAAAACACTGTTTGCATGCTGAGACTGAAATAAAAAACTATTATCTTAAGAATTAATATAAAGTAAATAAAGTAAAAATGCTTACAAGGGAGATATTTTAGAACTGTATGCAACCCAGTAGATATAATATATACTATATAACCATATGGAATTGGTAAATAATACAATTGCTAGCTAATAAAAAGAGCTGGGTACTTTAAGCTCATGTTGTTAGAATTTTAAGCTTTTTTTTTTCCTAGTCAGACCAGTAGCAATTGCACTGGTCTGACAAGATGTGTTTTCAGGAATTAAATAGGGATTCCTATTCTAGTTGGCGGGTAGCAGCTGAGTGTGTCCCACAGGAATAACTCTGACAGTAACATCTAAGTTGGGAAAATGGCTTTACTAACAAAATATCCCCTAGATTTGACACCAAAAAAAACACCAAAAACAAAGAGAAAAGATCAAATCCTAATATTACTAGTACTAATAAAGGCATTGTTCTCATACATCAAAATTGTACTGGTTATATTCTGCATTGATTTCATTGCAGGCAGTTTGCATCACCTAGGTATGCTTCTAAGTTTAAAAGCAAGCAATTTTGAATTACAGAGTGGTAAATGTTTTAGTTTAAAACCCTACACTTGGTTCCAGAATGTGTTAGATCAATTTCTTAATCAAAGACCAATATCATAAAGGCTTCAGTACACCCACCAACAAAACCTATGTTGATTAATTCTTAGGTTTTTGTCACTTTCAGTTTGGAAATGGTTTTTCCTAACTCGATTAAAGACCTCTGTGGTTTTGACATTGAACATTTCTGTAGTGAAGCATATAACTGACATAGAAATTAAATCACTAATAAGTAAACACTCTAGCACATGAATACATTAATGAGGATATATCAACAGAAAAAGCAACATAAAGTTTGGGGGGTGTGGGTTCATTTTTAATAAAATCTGAAAAATGTATATCAGAACATTATTATTACAACTTAATAATGTGAAGAAGGCAGGTTCAAAAATAGCTAGTCTCTGAGAGCCCGATTTGAAAATTCATAAAGGAGCCTTATTTTTCACATATGCTTTAGTGTATTAGAACTGCTAAGGGAAAAAATGGAATTGAAGTGCAAGTCCTCTATATATGTAATCTACTGTGATTATATATAATGTGTATGCTTGCATATCAAAATCTATTAGCTGTAATTTTCTCTTTCCTTGATTTTTCTTTTAACTTCCTTTTTCTTTTTTTTCCCCTTTTCTCTTTTTCTTAAACTGCTCCTATTCAGGCTCTTTTTGGTACTAATTTTTTTTTTTTTAATACTGTGTGCTTTTCTACATGGAGTTCTCTTCTCTCTTAGTCTACTTCCTTCTATGAGTTTGTTCCAATTGGCCATAGTTCCCTGCTATAACGTTTCAAGTTCCTTCATTCCTCTCAGCTCTGTACTTGCAGATAGGTCTATGTGCAGGATATTTTGTTGGAAATACTGTGGATGGAGGAACCCACACCTGAATCAGAAAATGGGACAAATTTCAGTGTACCTCTTCTCTCCAAATTTTTGGTAGGGTATTTTTGTTTTTAATAATTACATTTTAGCTAAATACAGAAAAATGTTAATTTGAGAAATGGTAGAAAAAAACAAATCTTGGAATCAGATGAATCTGTTGTGCTTTCCTTGACATATGTCAGCGAGTGCTCTCTAATGACTGTGTTTTGAATACACTAGAGGATGTAGAGTACTTTACCCCAAATGCCAATGAACAGGCTTCATAATTCTGCAGTCAGTTTCTATGAGATGAAGGCATTCTGCAGAAAAAGAATTTTCATGAATTAATCAGGTATTGGTGAGAGATAGTTTAATAAGATGAGCCCCAGATATGACGATCGAAAGAAAACCTTATTCTCTCATTTTGAAATGAGCCAGGGTGTCTGTGTTGAAAATCACAGTTCTTCTTAAGTCGTGGAAGTTGAATATGCTAGGAGGATCTTCTGACAATGAGTTACTGCTCGTGTCTCTCAGACAGCAATTTTTAAATAAAATTGTCTTGCTATGCTTTTGACAAAACATTTTTGTTCCATAAATATTGAAACAAAATAACTTCAGTTATACAACCTATGATTTATACTAATGCTTAGTGTTATTTCACTGAACAAGAGAACTTTAGGAATAGGAGAGGTAGGAACTTGAACCATCAATTCTTCTTTGTGCAGTCTGGCTCATATTCAGCTGTGGAAGGTGTTATCCAAGCTCAGTATTACTGTAGTGTTGGGGAACAAAAACCAAAATCAGGTTTGGATTGCATTCAGCTTTCATTCAGGTCGACAGTCTTTTCAGGAGGATGTTTCAGACTGTTTCCTTTTTCTAGCTTTACGTAAAGAAAGAGTGGCCTCAGCCCTCCTGGGCTTCTTCTTTCCCGTTAACAAATAAAATTTTTTGTCTAGTCATCTTGCTATTTTTTACTTCTCCTAGGTTTTTACATCAGTTTTACTAAATCCCAGTAATCACATTTTTCCACTCCAGAAGTCAGTTCTACTTTCCTATGTTTGAAACCTTTCAAACAGTTTTATTTTAATAGTATTCTTCTTTTTTTTTCTGGACGTTTTTTTAGGCTGACAGTGTCTTTCTGGCTTAGCAACGTGTACCACATTTCAGAAATGATAATAGAAAAAATGGCCTTTATTATTATTGCCTTTATTAGTCACTAGTAATGACAATAAAGGCAGTTTAATTTATGCAACATTAACAGCATCAGCCATCCTATCAAGCTCTAGTTCTTGCTTAAAACTAACTAAAAGACTTCAACAGCAGAAATGGGATCTAAAATTGAGGCTTCTCTTGGCACTCCTGCTTCAGACCTTGTCAGAACCAGGATTAAAGAATAATTGTGGTAGTTCTGGTCTGGCACCTGATCTTCCTCCCACCACCTGGGCTGGTATCTGTTCGAAACACCTACTATCTCCTAAGAGCACCCTTGCAAAGAGACTGCCTGGCCTGGGCAGGCCTTCTCTGTGGACCAGCTGCACAGAGAACATAACCTTTCACATGCAAGCCTTGAATAATAATAGGGTGGGCTTGTGTGCCCCAAGGGTGTGCTGCTTATCAACAATGGATAACTGCTACTGTGAGGGTTTGGGTTGTAGAAATTATGTTAGGAATAATTGGTAGCTGGCTAGGACAGTCTTATTTCAAGTTTTGAATAAAGAGGTATACTGGTGTTTCTTCATGCAGTGAGGTATAAATAAGCTTTAAAAAGATATCTGACCACAGTAAACCCTGACATTTCAGCTGTTATTTCAAGAATGTTTCTGGTAGACTGGATCAAGAAAGGATTTTTAATTGATTCTGTGGAGGGTGCTTTGTCTTACTGCTGATGGTATTTGAAGACAGTTATTTTTCTAAGGACATAAAAAAATATTTGTACCTGTATTTAAGAACAGTTTCTGGTTTAATGTATTAATTCCTATTTTCAGGTCAAAACGCCATGTTCCTTAATATTACAGCACGTATCCTATTGAACCAATAACACAGAATGAGTATCATTCCCACAGAAAGGAGCTTAGTCTAAATGATAATGTTTTTTCCATAGTGTTTGCGCTTTAAGAAAAATTGCAACAGAGTGTTTCTTTTGCTTGCGTCTTCCAGGCTTTAACCGGAGAGTTACAGCAAAGCGTGCAAGACCTGAGAACAAAAATCAAAGAGGCAAAAAAAATGGAAGAAGCGAGAGCATGTAAAAAGGGTCTTTCCCAAGAGTCTGTTCAGTTGGCAGCGTCTATCCTTAATGTTTCAACAACTGATCTTGAGGAGATATTAGAAGTGGAAGATGATGAGGTAAGTTATTTTAAGGACTCTTCAGTAAAAAGGGGCTAGATCAGAAGATGCTGTATTATTTCCGTTCCCGAGGAAAAGGATTTCCAGGTAAAGACTGGAATTTCATTGTGCAGTATCCGGCACAAGAAGAAGAGAACAGCTGGATTTAAATAAAAAGGTCAGGTTAGAGATTCATAAGGTGGCAAGACTTCGGGCATGCATAAATAAAATATAAGTATACTGTTTTGAGCACAGAGATGTAGAGACATTATTTGAAAATCCTTAGTAATTTCCTTTTGTGAGACAATTTGGCAGATTCTACGTTTTAAATAGACTTCTAAATTAATGAAAACAAGATTAGAATGTGTCTTGCTGTGCCAGATGGATTCCATTGATGCTTCCTTTCTTGAATTGTGGTATCTATTAAAGGTATTCCTAGTAGACATATGGTTTCTGGGGGAATCCATTACCTTTTTCTGTTGATTCTGTCATACATTTTACTGTGAAATATTTGATAATGTTTCATCAAATCACTCTCTATTAAATAGATACAGTAATAAGATTTCTTACCCAGATTTATTTTGGCCTGATCAAATAATACAGAAAAAAGCCTGTACACTTACTTTAATGAGAGTGTCTGGCAGTTGACCATTATGGGGTTGTAAAAGTATTCTGGTGGTGACTTAGGTTTAGCCTTGTTGGAGCTTTATATTACAGAATTCACAAAAGAGAGTTTTCACAGTGGTTAAATAAGGGCGCATTGTATATGTATGCACTGATATGGATTACATACATGAATACAAATAAAATGGACCCATGTCTTCCCGGTTTACTAACATTTATACACCTCTGTAAAGTAATTCATTTTGACAGAATTGTTCTATGCTTACCTCATTCTCAATTTCTATATCCTGTATCTTTTGTTGTAATCACTGTTGTGAATATACATGTGAAACACAAACATACTTAACTATAAATAGAAAACAAATTTAAAATAGGCATGATGAATTTATACAACACAAATTTTAAATATATAATCTGCTTATCAGTTTGTAGACTCAAGGACCTATAAACTTGTAAAATTTACACATAGATCACATGTAGACCTGTATTTTCATGTGAAAAGAACATGCCGTGCATGCTTCTAGAGTCATACGCTAATGAGGATAGGTTTATAAATTTAACAGAGCCCTCATACTTGGTGGATGTGCTTCAGATAAGTAGTTTTGCAAGCATAGTTCCCACTTCCACATGCTGTTTATTTAATGTATATTCAGTTACACATTTCCTTCATTGTTCATTATATTCTTCTCAAGTGGTGTCGAAATATTGTCTATGCTATATTTTTCTATTTTCAGGAAACAGCAAAGACAAAAATGGAGTTTGAAAAAGACAAAGAATGGCTGCAGTATATACAGAAACTTCTTGAAGCACAGGTGCTAAATTTATATCTTCCCTTAATTAATTATAACTTTCTGTTCTGAGTGGCTAAGTGTTTTTAGGCTGTAATTAATTGGTTGCATTTCTAATTATGTTGCTATTGATGGTCCCAAACTATACTGTGATAAGGCAAAGTAAAATCCTTGTTTTGCAGCATTTCCTTTTTATTTCTCTTAAAATAAGGGTCACTGGATAAAATTGAAGATATGTTAACCAAGGATTTGTGATAGCTAACTTAACAGCTGAAACCAGTGAAACAATGCTGGAGAAAACAAGCACAGATCTTGGCAAATGTGTTAATTGAATTATTTAAACAGTATGTAATGCTTGCTAGAGTGAAAAGGATCCGTTCTCTCATACCTCTTAGGAAAAAGAGATTTTTTATTATGTGCCTTTAAAGTTAGTAGTTGATATGGACACCTGAGGAGTTCATGGGTTTCAGTGACCTTTTACTGTGGACCTGTTTCCAGTCAATTCATGTTTTCCTCATAGCCAGACAGCTGTTTATTATCGTGTCTTCTCGCATTCTCTACAATATTTTCTACTGAGACCTTGAGCAGCTTGTTAGTGGGAAGTAAATATTGATTTGGCATCCTGTCAATGCAGAAAGAATGAAAAAATTTCCACCAGAGGCCCCTCAAACATTTTCCTATCGACATTTTCTGGGCAGAGAGGAAAGCTGCATAGAGGATGACAAGGCTGAGACTAGCAGAAATCCCTGAGGGGTCCATTGAGACTGCCGCTGTGACCTGTGTGATACTTTTTCTTCTCTTTCAAGTCTTTTTTTTAATACACACGGAGTCTGCTGGGATGCTCCCCTCTTGTAAGTGATCAAGGGCAGTTTATTGGCAGGTGAGAGCCCTGCTTTTCTAGCCACAGTCAGCTTTTGTTTGGACATCACTGACAACATACACTGACTCCTGAAACTTTTCCATTATATTGTAGTTGTCTCCTTTATTCAGATGACGGGTAGCTGATGTCTGAGAAGAAATAAAATTTGATTTATAAATCCAGTGTTCCTAATGCATATTCACTAGCTTGGGTCCATTAAGGATGTAGTCCATTTCAGTTAAGAATGTGAATGACTGAAAATATTTTGAAAGCTATTTCAAGGGAACACTCACATTGAGATTTATGTATTTTATCATTAATAGCTTTTGTGTCTAGATTGTGTCCTATGGCCAGATTTTTGAGAAATGACAGTTTTTCCCTCTTTCATCCCTTTTTCATTATCAAAACTTACTACCATTAAGACTGCTTAATTGCTGCAGTGGAGGAGATGGAAATATCTGTTTGCTATTACTGGCTCTGTCAAAAATACTAGCATTTAAGTTTAACCTCATAGTCTTACATGGAACTCTGCAGTAAAAGCACAAATATTTTTATTCACTAAATTGCCTTCATTTTAAGTATTTAAAAAATATATATATTTCAAAGTTCTGTCCATATTATGGACTCAAAATAGGAATCAGACTATGGAAATGGAATATGATGAAGAATTCTTATTCTATTTTTTTTGTCATTCTTTGCTAAATCGTTAAAAAATCCTAAGCAGAATTTTATGACTTCTCTTCGCCTAATATAGACAGACAGGAAAAACCAGAGCACGGAGAGTGAGGGGGTTGTTGACTATGTAACCAACTATATTAGGATTGCAAATGTTAGCTAGGGATAGAGGAGCTCATTGCTTTTAGCTGTATAAGTTTGTGTACAAGTTAATAGTGCTTTTCAGTGGTTTTTGCTCCATCTTGTGGGGTTCCTCAGGAGGAGCTCTGAGAGTAAAAGCAATTCTTGGTAAGCTGACCGTCCTTAGAATTACAAGGGGATTAGTGTTTTTTGGGAGCAGCCAGATATACTTTTCATTTCTGCCCAAGCTAAGTCACACGAATGGAAATTGCTAAGACTGTTGGTCTCTCTAATCGGGAGCAGCTCACGGAAGATCTGTATGCCCTTTAAAATGCTTAACTCATGTCTTGTAAATGGTTTGCTTGTGGTTTCCTTTAGTAAGCATCGGTAATATTTCTGATCAGAAAACTAAAGCTCATGGTAAAGTGAAAGCTTTCTGTCAAGACTTTGCTCATTACAGGCTGCTTACTTAGTGTTACAGGTTGGCTAACTGTGTACCCATTTGCATCTTGAACAGAGATGCAGGCTTGCCCTGTTCTGTTATTCTGAGAAAATGTTCGGTTGAAAATTGCATCAGATCACTTAATATTGCAGTTTGATATAGTGTCTTTTTGTGCCATTGAGCCAGGACTTGGGATCATAATTGCCCAGCAGTATTGATTTAATTGCCTAGGTTTATTTGTGGACTCCTAATTATTGACTGGAGGAACCTTTATGAACACTGGGAAACTGCTGCTGTTGCTGTTATACATAATGAACTGCATCATATCCCTTTAGATCATTCTTCAAGCTAATTTTATTCCGCTGTGACAGTATGATAACATTTAAAATGTCATAGACATTTTATTTTTATTACTGACATACGCCATTTTACTGCTGCATTAGAATTTGGGGGGGGCGGAACTGGGGGAAGCACTAGTTGCTTTTTACTGTCATTTTATAGATTCCCCTAAAGTGTAATGATAAAGAATAGTACACCTCTTTTTTACACTTCATCTGTACCTTTATTTTCTATACTCTTATGACTTGAAAAAGCCTAATTTCTATCAGCTTTACAAGAATGTTAGTATTTCAGTGATAGATATTTTTGCATTCCTGAGGCTCACAGACCCCAGTCAGAGTTTGTGTCTTTATCAACTACTACAGAAACACATGTTGAGAAGCTACACCACTGCTAAGCAGCTTACAATTTGATAGAGACGTCTCTGCGTCAGGATGTTATTATGTAATTAAGAATCATGTAATCAAAAAGTGCAGTCATGTTCTGAATTCTACCAAGCTCGTAGAAGTCACTTATTGTCTAAACCTGTGTCTTGAATGGCCAGGAAGTGGTTTTTCAGTTGCCTATTTGTACATTAACACTCGATGACTAGAGTGTTCTCACTAAAGTATAAGAATCGAACATCTTAATAACTGACATTAAGGTAGAATGTCCTCTTGCCTATGAAGAACCTGTATGTGTAGAGGCTTCACAGGAGCACATGCAGGTATCTGCTACCTGCACAGGGGTATCTGAGTCACGTATAGAGACATCAGATTGATTGTGCTTTAGTGATTGGCATGGGAGAGAGAAGCTGGGAAAGGTATCGCATTATAGTCCACTGAGTTTTTAGCAGTTCATGGTATTTGGGATAGGAGGGAACAAGTATGGTTATCTCAGTATGTACAGCTTGCATGGTAAGTGATGAGGCGTCTACCTACTTTATCCCTCACACCTGAGGGTGTATGTCTTATTATTTGAACCTGGCACAGTATAGTAGCACTCTTTTTATAATCATATAAAAAAACAATGACCAAACAAACCAGCAACCTTCTCTAGCTTTTTCCCATCATAGGAATCTTATATAGCCAAACTAAGGAGATGACTTCTTTCCACGTAACTTAGACAAGATTTCTCCTACCACCCAAGGTTTTTGTTCATTGTGACTGACAGTAAGGAACAACATCTTGGAACAATCCATTAATAATTTTGTATCTGAAAACAGCATGTTAGCCCAATCCAGATTGCAGCCTGAAGTCTCCAAGAACTATTTGTTAATAAAATACAAATCATGTGCCTAACACTTTCAAGCATTGGACCAAATGACAGCGTTGATTTAGCAAGTCCCTTATTAGATATAAAGTAACACTTGCCTTCCTTCACTCCTCATGTGCTCTTCAGGATATCACATCTCACATAAACAAAGTTGACTAATAAAATCTTTCCTCTCATGACCTCATTATGAATCTAAAAATCATATTTCAATGGTAACAACTTCCAGAAAAAAACCTTCCCCTCTGTTCTGTGGGTGCTCTGTAGGTATGTGTGTAATCCATCTCTAGAACAGTGTTTGTGACAGTATATTCACTCTTCATCAGTACGGATGAAGAGTGAACCCCAACCCCTTTTGTAGGATTTGCACTGGTTTCTAAATATAGATTTCCTCTGGTGTCATCTGGGCATGTGCACTAACAGCTATGATTGTTTCCTTTCAAATTTCTTGAGTTGGAACTCTCCTGCTTTGCTTTCACTAGTCTCTCTCCAGCCCGTGTCTGTCTTCTCTTTGCTCATTGCCTGTCCTCTGCTCACAAGCACACATAGCTATTCACCCATGCACAAACACAACACACCTGCGCACGCCCACCACTGCCACCATCACCCGGTGTTTCAAGAACCTGCACCAGACTGCAGCACCAGTGCAGTCTGAACCATATCCCGCGCACCGTTAACATTGGTGTCAGGCCATCAGAAAGTAACCATCGCTTTCTTGTCTTTATGAGAATAAGAACTCGGTCCTGTGCATTGAAAATCCATTATGATATAAAATCTATGTTTTGTCTCATACAAACAAAGAAACAAAACCAGATTACATCACTTGTCCTGAACTGAAAACAAGGAAAGATTGGAATGAGAGTACAGACAGGCACATATATATTTATATAATCATGTATATACAGCCCGTCACAAAGCAGAATGAACAAAGAACAATAGTGAGTGCTGCTCTATTTTATTTTTTTTTTAAGTTTTACTTTTATTTTTTAGTGAAATTAGGAGGTTTTGGTCACTATAATCTGAGTTTCTCTGGGATTGTTTGAGGTTATTCTTTGTGGTTCACTGAATTCAATTTGAGGCAGCTCTGCAGTGTGTTTGGGTAGTTTTGCTGGGCAAATGTATTATACTGATCCATATGGGGATATATAAAATAGGTGTAACCACTAATTTGTGTATTCCAGAAATTAAATACTGTTATTTCCATGTTAACACATTTTAGACTGTGTGAAGCAGAGGCCAAGTAACGCTGTGATCTGTGAATGGAGATCTCATTATAATAACAACATTACCTTGCATTCCTTATGAGTCTTTACTGGCAGATCAGTGTATATTTATGTACTTGTGCTGTCTGAGACTCAGTCGTGTGGTGTAAGGATGCTAAATATTACTAGTTTATTTTTCACAGAAGGGATCTCCAGAAGTATACTCGAGGTCAGAAAACATAGGTGAGGGAAACAGAAATAACTATTGGCATTCCTGACTCTTCAGGATCTTATTACCTTACAGTTATTCATACAGCAAGATATCTGTCTGATAAGTTGTGTAAGAAATATGCCATTTCACTCATATGGCTTTCTAGTATCAAAGAAAAATTCTACAATTCTGGTAAAGATAAATGAATAAATAAAAATATTTAAATCCACATGTAGTTTGCACTCTCAGATTTTCTGAATTTATACAAATCAATTAAGTAGTGCTTCCCCTAAAGTGTAACATACTGATTTAGGATCGCTATCATTGTTCACGCTTAGTGTTCAGATAAATTGGTTGTGGCACAGATAACCGGAAAACATTTGAACGAAGTATTAAAATATATAATTATCAGTGGTATAAACAAGCTTTCACTCCTTAGGTGTGCACTTAGCACTCACTGAACTCCCAAAGCTTTCCCCAAGCATATGGCAGGTTTGGAAGCTGGGATGAATAGTTTGGAGTAGAGACATCTTCAGCGGTTGTGAAGTTCTGGGGAGATGTGTAGAGTGAAGCTTCCCAGGATAGTTACAGAGCCATCATTAGAAGTAAATCTGACAGGCTTCTATTAAAGATGAAGACTGTAGAGATCATCCAGTTCTGGGTGCCGGTATGGAAAGAAAAGCAGATTAAAACATAACAGCACTTTCTCTGAAACCGACAAATGGTGAAAGAATGACATAACATTCAACTTTCAAATGCTCTTGATTTAAATGAATGATGTAAATAGAAAGAGTTCTTGAAAGATCACTTTGCTATGACATGGAAGGCACAGAAAGTACAGAGCAGCAAGTAAAATGTAGCTAGAATGATATGAGCCAGAGACATCAATAAGAAACCATTCATCTCAGGCACAACATTAAGGAGGTAAAATGTATCAGAAGTGACTGTAGTCAGGCTAGGCAAGAAAAATTAAAGACTTAGCTAATGGTATAGTGTTCTCATAAAAAACATATTTAAACAAGGAGGGAGAGCAATTAGAGTGAACAGGATGCTGGAGTCAGTGCTTTTAAAGCACAGTAGCAAGTAAGTGTCACAGAATTTCAAATAAGATTATGTTTTATATTTCTCTGAATAGATTTGTGCTCAGTGAATTGGATCGCTCTATTCCCCCAAAAGTCATCACAATAGTGTATGGGAGAAAGCTGACAGTCATATATATATGACTACTAGAAAATTCTTACCATAGGCAGAAGTTATTTGTGACAGATGGAGACATGTCTGGCCAGCAAGTACCAGCCCTTCAAAACCCCCTTTCCTTTAAAAAAGGGAAATAATGCATACTATCGTCCTTTTTCTGTGACTGCAAAGTGACTGTTGAACAACATGTAGGATTGCCGTTACAGTCACTTCATGATAGGTGCTTGCTATTAACAACATTTTACTTGCTACCATTTCAGATAATTTTTTTCCTGACTTGTTAGTAATAATAAATATCAGCATATAGATTCATATCTGTATATCAGTTCAGACATTAGACCCGCATTTGTATTAGATTTACGTTCACGTCTGGATTTTTTTGTTTTGTATTTTTTTGTTTCATATAGCCAGAAAACAGGTAGTACTTTATCTGTTTTAAGTACCATAAAGTTTTGTCTTTAAGATGGAATAGGGAGGTGAAAAAAGAGAATCAAAGTAGTGATACTCAAGTGTGGAACTAGAGAATGGTTCTAGATGCAAAAGTATTGCCTTCAACTACAGTTGGGAAAAGCAGAGGAAGCTGGTGATTGGCCTGCTCAATCAACTGCTATATTTTACCGAATTTATTTCTGGTGGCCTTATTAAGGTAAAATTATCTCTCCTTCTGATATGAGTGTCAGCTGTTACTTTTCATGTGGGACTAACCCCTTGGTCACCTGCTGGTCTCTCCAGGAGTTCAAGAAAGCTGACAGAGCTCTGTGAAGCTGACAGAGACTTTCCAAAGGTTGATCAAAAACTGCTCTGCACTTCTGTGCAGCACTGACCACTCTCTGAGTGGAGCTAGTGTTTTGTACCACCTCCAAAAGTACTCCCCAGCATACAGTGACCTGATTTACCAAGACTGTGGAAGAAAACCTCTTTAAGCATTAAAGCAATCACACTGAAAAATATACCAAATAGCTGAAAACATTGACTCTGCAAATACATATCTTATATTGGAGGAGATATTAAAGAGGTTTTCACTTTTCTCTATGTCAGTACCATTTTTCATATCGTGTTTTTGAGGAGCAGCTCAATGCTATTGAAGCTTTTAGAGTTTTGGGGTTTGTTTTGCTTTGAGTCTTTTTATTTACAAGTTTTCACATGGGAGTTTAAGGCAGTTGCCACAGCCTCATCCTCCTGAGAGTAGTGAACATACACTACCATTTCTGCCCTAGAGATGACTGTAACCTTTTATTGATCAGCTGATTGAAGATAAATGACAGAGATGCTGGTACTGCAGTTTGCATCATTAACATGGTCAGTAAAGCATGAATTGTTCAATAAGGCGTTTATCTTTTTTCATTTTATTCTGTTCTTTTATCATTTTTATGATAGAGAGCAAATTTTCAGACACTAAGCAGGCAGGTGAACTTTAAAGATCAGATGTGTGTATGCGTGGTAGTTGTCAGAACTAAGTGAAATCTAATGGCTTAAAGATATTTAATAAATGTTTTTCAAATGAAGGAAGTAAAAGTTCAATGATAATTTTTCTTACTATGTTTCTTTTTCAGTTTCCTTTTGCATCAACCTTACTGGATGCCATACTGGAAAAATTAAATGAGAAGAAGAAACTGGTAGAAGAGTACAGTTATCTCATGAAACACACTGTATAATATTGGTACGACCTGTCTTTGCAAAGTGTGAATAAAATACACGTGCTGTTTCCTCATGTCTTTCCTCTTCACATAAAGAACTGTCAATATGCATGTTCAATACATAAGTAGAAACTGTGTACTAATTAATTGTTGAACAAGAGGAATTAATTACGTTCCTATTTAGAGTGTGGTGTTTGATTCCTGAAGACAAAAATTGCTGCAAATCAATGCCGAGTTAAAAATGATTTTCCTTTAAATGCATTAGCAGTGAACACCAATGCAGGCTTTGTAGTGAGAGGATGTTTTTGATACGATCAATACACATCTGTACAATTCAGAAAGTAAAAAAGCAGCTAAGTAACTCCTGCTTGTAGTAGCCAGAACAGTGGAAGTAGGATTTAAAAGGAACCAGGAATATCACTGATATTTTGAACACCTAATTTCTTTTAGCTTCTTTGTAAATCCCAGCTTTATGGTGTAAAAAGCATAAAATGATATGCTTTCTCTGTGTTGGAAAAAATGAGAAAACAAATGATTGTAGAAAAAAAGTATTCAATGTAGAGTAATACTCCCAGGAAAAGCTGTGTTTTCTTCTGAGTTGGAATGTATTGTGTACAATACATTTAATTGAATTAAAAAAATTAAACACAATGAGGTTTTTTCCAGTGGATTTTTTTCAGTAGTAGTTGCAGTTCTTTCTCGGCTAACACCAAGCTGCAAACCCTCACTGTCCTTGGGAAAACAGTATAGAGTTTTAGTCAGTTGTTTCCCACAAGATTTCTCTGGCAGTACTAACAAATAACTACTGCTTCTCCACATCTTTGATCTTAAAGAGTTTGTGTTCCACTGGACCAACCCACCTGATAAAATGAAAGACCCGGGTTTCTGGTAACATTTAGCTCTCGTATTTGGCTCTTCATCAATGGATATCCAGCTGTTTTACAACAGATATCACCATCATTATTCATATTGGGTGGGGAATCAGAAGCAAGATCTATTTGGCCTAAGATCAGTCAGCACAAGCATGAAACAGAAAAGTTTTCCGCATGTCAGTCCAGTGCTTTACCTAGGATGTCACTGTGCTGCTTTTAATTTATGGAGTTTACTATTTGGTTTCTCTAAGAAAAAGATGAGGAAGGGAAGACGTCACTGAACTTCTGCTCAGTTACACCTGGTGACAACAGGGGCTTGAGAGAATTTTCATTGAAATTACTGAAAATCATGCAAACATATTCCACCTGCACCTGTAAATTAAGACCTGGAACTATCCCTATGTGAAAAAAAGAAACACATCTTTAGGAATGGTTGACCACCAGCTTTTCCAAGGCAAGAAATAAGGGACATCATGTGAAACCATCAAGTGACGTACTCGAAGCAAGCAAAAGGAAGCCACTCCCATGCCAAGGGAATGGACCTGTGGATCTATTTGCCTCTGGGTTTTACTGAAACCAAAAATTTACATGGGCTCCAATGCCAATAAAATCAATACCAATAAAAACTATGGAAGATAAATCCATCAAAATACATGGAAACCACGTTCATATGATTTTCAGTAATGCCAGCAAAATGTATTTGAAAATAATTTCAACATAATGTCTGTTGCTGGTCAGTGGAAAGAACTTCACGAGGCTAAAGCTCAGTGAAGATTAGCCCCTTTGTCTTCATTTCTATGCTCTGCAAGAGCATATCTGGTGCAAGTCTGATCATGGTGCTGATCTTAGTGCTTGCTGATCTTTTGTCTTAGAGAAAGAGCCAGGAACATCAGGTAATTCACATGGAAACCAAACAACTTTTTGAGACAATTTACCAAGCTAGTACCTTTTTCTCATAACTTAAACATCTTGCTTTACTGGTCCTGCAAATTTCTGTATCTCCTGGGCACTTGGGTATGGAGAGAACTCTTTTCTTGGACCAAGAGTAAACAAGAGTGATGAATGCTGCAGAACCAAATGATTATCTGCTTCATCTGAAGAGAGAGGGCAAAACAAAATCCTTGAACCCAAGTGGAGCCAGAATTATCACCATTTTTTTCAAGCAATGGAAAATACAGGACATGTAATGTGGTTTTTTTATTTGCAGCTGTTTCCCTTGTGCATCATGTCACAAGAAACCCAACAACGCTCTACAACGAAAGTTAATTCTCCATAAACCTCTTTAGCCTAGGCCTTGAGGGGGGATTAATTTTCACCTTCTTTTGAAAATCATTAGGGTCAATAAGCCTGATAAGCTTACTTGGCCAAACAATCATTTGGACTCTACCAAAACAAGTTCGGCAGGACATACCACAGTACAGATACATCTCTTTCCCTTCATCCCAGTCTTCTGCAGTTGTCTGCCATTTCTCTGGTGAGACTTTAACTCCTTCAGGAAAATATTCAGTTGCTAATGAGTGAGCTTGCAGAGCTGCTGTCAGCGCTTGTGCTCCATGGAAGAGGCAGATGACAGCTCACTCTAGGAAAGTGAGTGAGTCACTGATGGCAGCAGCACAGCGCCTTGACCAAGAGAGCAACAAGCCAGCTACGTGGGAATATAGCCTGGCAATGAAGGAAGAGACTTCCTTGTTCAGTCCAGGAAAAAGCCTTTAGAAAAGATCACTTAAAGGGCTTTTGACCTATCTTATTTTCAAGGGCAATAAACCAGTTTCATGTAGAACAATTTCCACCAAATTAATTTTTTGGCAGTTAAAAAGCTTTTAATTACTGATTTGGGTATTGAGAAAGCAAACAAACAAGCAAGGGCTTAGGGCAGTGCCAGACCTGGTCCCACACAGGTCACCCACAGCTGCCACCAACACCTGCGAGCTGTGCCTGGTGCTCTTGTAAATGGATGCTCCATCCCTCCTGCCTACGTGTTAACCTGGAAGCCTTACAGCTAGACAAACTTAAAAAGAAAGGTCTCAAGTTTATACTGAGTAAGGACGTGATTAAGTACTTGAGGTAAAGGTTGGGAAAAAAAATACAAAAATTTGCCATTTCTGCATTATTTTAGCTATCTTAAGTCTGTATGGCATTGCATTGCCAACCGCTACTTCAGGATTTTGAGTGGGGTGGTAGTCTTTGGTCTGCTCTAGCAAGCAGTCCTCAGAGAGTTGCTCTGGAGACCTGGCTGCTTTCTTTGGTCACAGGGCTTAATGCTTGCTAGCTTGTTTGCTAATCCAGTAGCAGACCGAAATGAATTCTCAAAATAAATCATGGTTGCTGTAGTGTTGCCTTTTTGGTTTCTAAATTTAGAATTACAAAATACGGTCTGTTTCTACTATTCCTACCGTTCTGCTCAGAGAAGCTGGTGCACACAAGCCTTGTGAACCAGCAAAAATGCAAAATGAACGGTTTGCCAGGTCTGTTTCCTCAGTCCCTCAAGCAGCCTGTTTCTGGCTGGTGCTGTCTCTCTTAACGCAAACGCGTGGAGAGAGGCAGAAGAAATCTCTCACTACGCTTTATTTGCTACACCATCTTGTTCCTTCTGAGGCAGAGAGGATTAACTTAAGTTGTGCATTTTGAGAAATGTTTCTTTTAAAACCCTATCCCCAGCACTAGTATCTTTTTACTTTGGCCTCTCTGAAATACATAAAGGAAACATTTTGAAAACAGGAGCACGCAGACTAAGGGATGTCTCCCCTTGGATTCTGGTGGGTTTGGTATTTCTTCCTTAGCATTTATCACTTTCTTGGGTCAGTGGTGTGTTCTTTACCTTACAAACCAGCTTCCAAGAGCATCAAGCAGGGGTAGCAATTCTCAGATTATAATTTGCTGTCTCAGTTGTGCAGTGAAAATGCTGGATCAGCCTACTTGGGTCTAGGCTCAGCCTAGAGCCTGGGAGCTTGGTGTCTTCCCTGTCATGCTTCAGGGGGGGCTTCCCCGTGGGAAAGGCAGGGCCTGGGCACCGGTGACACAGCTCAAGTTCTGGCCTTGAACCTCCAACAGCTGCCTGTAGGTGATGCCACAGCACCATGGATTCAAGATCATGAAACGCCCGTCACCTTCTGCTTACAAAATTCAACAGTAAGTAATCTGTGTTCCTCTTTGAACGGAGTATTTTGAGTCACCAACAGGAGTGTTTCCAAAGAAAGAATAGCTGCATTGCCAGGTACCAGTTTGTCCCTATAAAAGCCTCTGGAGTGACTGGGCCGGGATGGGAGGAGGGTGATTATCACTTCAGATAAAACCAATGTCTCCACCGAATACGTCATTACTCTCCTAAAATTATCAGGCCTGCTCTGGTAAAGATTTTCTTTCTTCTTACATTTTAAATCGTGGTAGGCACAATTTCCTCCAGTTTAGAAAGACACAGATTTTTAGTATATTTTGGGGGGTACAGGAGGTGTGTGTGTGAAAATGGAACCTAAGCACCCTAATGAGAAAAAGCAAGGGGGGGGGGGGGGAAGACCCCCCAAACCATAAATTAGATTTTCTGATGAAGGCGAAGAAATAAAAGAACTATAACCACTTCACAGGTGCTCCTGGAATTATAACACTGCTAGTCATCCTGCAACTTTGCTGGAAAGGCTGCCAAATATCATTGAAGAGGTTTCTTAATCTTTTAAATGTATTTTAAAGGTATTTCCATTCAACTTTTCTAATTTGATATAAAAAAAATTGAAGTATTGGTCAATACTGATGGAAATGAAAAAAAAATTTAGTCTCATTTGAGGTATTTTTATATGGAGAATAAAAAGGCTAACATTCTGAAGAAAACAAATTTTTACCTTGTCACAAACGTTGAATTCTGTCTCTGCAATGAACACACTTGTTTTTACTGCTTTTTAATCTTTGCTGCACCAGAAGAGGAGAAGGCTTCTGAAACAATCTTTCTACTGTAAGAAGTACTTACCTGGATTATGTTTTAGGAATATTTTAAAAATCCCTTTTCACTGGAACCACACTCAGATTACACATGCATGTAACAAATCTACTGAAGAACTGATTCTGTTCTGGGGAGAAGTATCAGCTCGACACTGCCAAGATAATGTTGCCAAAAAAAAGCTAAACAGAAAAGGTTTTAAACACAGTGCTGTTTTGAACTAACTATACCTACGAACATCCAGAAAATCCACTTAATTTGTTTTTTCTTTTATTAAGGCAGCAATTTTACGTCCCGGTGCTTCCTGATGTGGCCTCTAGATGGCAAACTTTCACAAAAAATGGGTTCGGTCCTGGCTTCTGAGGGCAGCCTGTGCGGGGTCACCCTTTGACCCCTGCAAGCTCTGAAGTACTGTGTCAGACAGACCTGTCACTCGGGCAGCAATAGCTGGGATCTCAACATGTGAAATAGATTGGCAGCTTACGACCACTACGTGCAGTGTCACAGGGATAAGTCCCTAAAATGTAACAATTTTTCAACAGAGATACGCGCACGTATATACACGTGTGTGTGCACGCTTAGGCATATGTGTATGTACATATATAAATATGAAAGCTTCAGACTTCTGCAGAGCTTCCAAGTTGTATAAATGTTCTAACCCTTTCAAAAAATCTTCATTATGTACTCTAAAATGTCAAAATTAAAGACAGAGCATCTGTCAATAGTGACTTCTCACACTGTGTTTCTGTAGTGCCATCTGTTTAACCCACACAAATCCTCATTTACCTTGATAGGAATCAAAAGACATGAGTTTCCCAAAATGTAGATCTCTTATTACAAATGAGATCCATCTGCTTCTGTCCTGAGGATTCTCCATTAGAAAGGGCACTGCGTGTATGTCCCCATGTGCCTCAGCACTTCCTCATTGTCTGAATAATGCGTTTGTCTTCTGGAGTACAATTTTTAAGGCTAGGTATTCTGAATGAGACTCCAGCTGGTAAGTGTAATTATATGATATGACTTGACGTTCACAACAAGGAAGAGTTCAGGGCGAAACCAAGAACGTGTAGAAGTGTTCAGATAGCCATCATGCAGCATCTCACTCTTTGTGTTCTTGGAAAAGAAGAAGAAACCTGTATACACCATTATTTTTTCTCTCTAGTGCCTTGAAGTAAGATACATTACACCCAGTAGAATAAAATACTATTCTAGGTCTACAAGTCCTTGAACCCAGTTCATTTACCTCCATGCTTCGCTTTGTTTCATTATGCACTATTCTCAAACATAAAACAAGTGCCTTTTTTTGAGATTTCCTGATTTAAGATTTGAGGAACCCTAAGGTATAATTATTTGAAATTTCTTGTGGTGTAATGAATGATTGAGAGAGCTGAGAACACTCCCTGAATTCTGCTGTAATCACATATTTAGCAATCAATGCAGTTGTGTTGCTAGATGTATTAAGTTTTTGTTGTTACCTTCAGGAATTCAGTGAGGCTTCGGAGTCAGGAAGGTCTATATTTTAATTCTGGCTGTCACTTCTTCAGCTAGGCTGATTGCCTTTTCTGTTTCACCTTAACTGAATTAATATTTATCTAAATTATGAGCTGAATGTCAGAACAAGGAAAAAGGGAGCTAATTTCAGTAGTTTTGTGCTATTCTACACAGTTTATGCATCACCGTTGGATTGCTTGGTATGATTAAAACTGGATATGAAAGTGGTATGTGAAAGGAATGTCTCCGAACAGGTCCAGAGCCAGATAAGCAAAGGCTCTGGCTTGTTGAGGATATTGGCTTGATGTCATGATTTTTGTAGGTCAAGATAGCAGCCATTCTGAGATAAGTGGATTAGTATTTGCATCTTGGTCAGCTGTACAAAAGTGCAGCTTTCTATGAGGGCTATTTTACAGCACGTTTAACTGGCTGGGGAAATCTAAGGCTCATGTCTTTGTGAAAGAATTATCTTACCAAACTAACAGCTTATTTGATATCTGTGTCAGATGCTTTAGAGAGGAGATTCAAGTGATACCAACCTATAGAACCTGTTGCAGAGCACAGAGTTGATATCATCCTGAAAGAAGGCAACTCCCTTGCACATCATTATTTGAAATTCAACCAATCCTAGATTTTGAAGGATAGCAGTCAGATGTCCTTCACGGTTGATTGTTGTTGAACAAAACAGCATAAAATATTGCAATTTGTATTTAGAAAGGTACTCAGCCTGAGCTGAAGAATTGATGTATTGGAGAATCCAGTACAGTAGTAACCCTGTGATCACCCTACGATCAGTAACTCTCACAATTCAACACTTCCCATTGAAATTGTCTACTGGTTATTTCAAGGGATAAACCCTCATTCTGGAAGTGGTCCTGGAAATGGCCAAGGTCTTTTTTTTTTCTGTTTATGACCACACCTCAGAAACAACTGTAGTCAACAGGAGCTCTACCTATACATTACCAATGTGAAAATCAGGGTTAACAGGTGTAAGTTGAAAATGCAATGATTTTTACTCTAAAAATACAAATTTTCTCTACAGTGTACCTTTTACAGGTGCAAATGGGAGAATAATATTGACCTTGTAGAAAAGCTAGGATGAATGGTTAGTTAAATGCTCGTTTTTGTAACTTACTATCTCTGTTAAATTTAATTTAAGGTGTTCATGTAGTGAAGCTGCTGATTTTGCACTTGTTTTTCAAAATTAGATTTTTAACTTCTGAAGAAAAATAATACATTAAAAATCAAAACTGTACTACCAGAATATGATATACATAAGAAATTTACTGATTTGGGAGTACATTGCTGTGTTCTCCATACAGCCTGCCCTTGAGCATCTGGCTCAAGCCAGGAATTTCTCTTGTCAATTTCTCTTATTGTCATGCATGTTTTCCCAGCACCAAAAAGCAAGTGAGGCTACTAGCTGGCACAAGCAAGACATGAGCTAGCCCCAGGGATCTGTGATCTCTTTTAGACAGAACAGACCAGCTTGATGCTCTAAAAACTCAAAGATACTGTGGACTAGGGCTCCACCCCACTGACTTCCCTGGGCCCTGCCATGTACTTACTCCAGAAGCAGAGTCTCCTCCAGCACCCAGTCCAAGATATGGTGAGATGGTTCCCATAGTGCGAGCCAGACAGCTGTGAGAGCAGGGTGCTGACAGCCACCAGTTGAGTGATAGGCCTGCAGTCATCAGGCAAAGTGGAGCAATGACTCACATCCAAGGTCAGTCCAGGACCAGCAGCAGCAGGAGACAGGACTGGAGATGGACACTCCCACAGCACAGCTCAGCCCAGGACTGGTGCCCGAGCCCAGGCTCAGGTGGGCTTCTGAACTGAGGGGCTGGGGGTGCTGTGTGAAGGCTCACGGGGGAGCCTCATAGTTCTGACAGCCCTCTTTCCACAGAGCAGAGTTCACTTCCCACGTCAGCCCATCAGGCTCCCTTGTGTTGCTCCTCTTTTAGCTCTGCTTTGATTCTTTGCTCTTTCTTGGCTCCTGCTCTGGGCCTGATCTGGCTGTCCAAGCCTTCACAGGTAGGATCACATGGCTGTGAAGTTAATGAATGTTCATGTCATTGATCTAGTTGTTGTTGTCTTCATATATTATTTTAGAAGTAATGCATGCTAGATAAGAATGCCTCTTAAGCGTGTCTGAACTACTAGAGCTCATAAAAAAAAATCTAGTACATCAGTTCAGCACTAACTGAAGATTGTCACTTTAAAAGGCAACACAACGAAATGCCATGGTCTCTACTGTCTGTTAGTTCAAATGGAAAAATAAGCAGTGGTAATTTTTTTAAAACGTTCTGCCAATAAAATACTCTCCCTCGGAGGAAGACTCTAGAGGGATTTCTTATGGGAGGAAGTGGTTACATGATAAATTCTCAGTTCTTTTAAGACTGAAACTGCAGTATTCTCCAGATGATACAGACCTTCCCTCCAAACAACGAATGGACAGGGAACACATTTGTTTCCAATTGATCTGAACTGCCACTAAAACAAAAAGGATTCAAATGATCTTTTATTATTTCAGGACACAGGATTTCTCAGATGACTGTGATTGTCTTCCTTTTCTATGCTTAGCATTTGAAATTCTGTAGTTGAATTTAAAAAATGAATTTTTTTAAAAGATTCTAAAAGGTTTTACTAAGAGGGTGGATATTGGATATATGTACTGGAGACTTAGAGAGGTAAATCAGGACCTGAAGTATTAAAGTGGCAAAGACTACTTTTTTTAGCTAAATGACCTTATGTCTAACACTGGATGGCACTGAAGTACATGCTATGAAGGCAAGTAGGGTACAGGAAGTGGCTAAGTTCCATTACAAGGCTTCTTTTTGAATGGAATTAACTGGATAAGGAGTTTTTCTGGTATTAACCTCCCCCAAAATAGCATCTGTATTTAAGGTGCTATGCAAAGAGGATTTATAAGTCATCTTTGAAGTCTGATTCACAATTAATCCTGGCATTATGACAGAAACTCACCAGACACTAGGCGTAGTGACGATTTAATAATTTAGACTGAGTCTTCAGAGTCTGCCTCGTGACTCAAGGCAGAGTACAAACTCCATCCTGATAAAATGCAGACTAACTTTCTGTCTGGTTTCATATGGCCCTGGCTTACCTACTGACTGACATATGCAGTCAGTTGAGAGTTGAATATATGCCCTCCATTTAAGAGAGAGATTTCAGTATTCATCAATATGCAGATTTTCCAGTGGTGTAACCCAGATGAGGAGGGGAACTGAGCATGTACTGAATTTTAAGCACACTACAAGGGTATTCAACAGCCTCTTGAATCAGTGCTGACTCTGTTGTGATAAGAATGAAGAACGACGATGCAATGCAAGCACCAGAGGAGTAGCAAAGTCTCCTTCCTGCCTTCTCATGTCCACATACGCTGTGTATTCTACAGAAGGAGTGTCAATCCATTTTGTTGTGATTTTGAAGAAGTTGTCTTTCCTGTATTTTAAGTTTTGCATTTTCTGTTACTTTCAGAGCTATCTGGATCTTGGCATGTCTTCTGTTTAGCAGAGCAATGAAACGGAAGTATCCCTCCTATTCTGAACATGTCTAAGACCTTGTCAAGTCACTTGTTCACTATGACACAGAGGCTATTTGCAAGAGGTGGTCAGATTCCTTCATATGACTGTTTTTTTGTTGTTTGTTTTTGGTTTTGGTTTTGGTTTTGGTTTTTTTTAATTCATAACAAGCAGTATTTTCCTTGAATCATTGTTCTTTTCCAAACCATAATGAATTATTTCTGCTCTTGTTCTTGAATGTGTGCTATTAATTTTGATCCTTGCAATAGCTTGGAATATAATCCTGTATTTAGTCAGAGATAGATGAAGTACCAGAGACTGCTCAGTTTCTTCACAAAATCACTTTTCTTGAACAGTAAACATAGCCTAGTAATAATTTTAATATTCATTACCTGAGTGAAGTCTCCTAGCTTCCTGTATATGCAAAGTTTATTCTTTAACAGCTTTCCAATGGCCTTGAAAACACCTTCTTAGTTATGACTTCAAAGTGGAGGATGTTTGGTGTTGCAAGTATAAGCTAATCAAAGCGTAATTCTGACACCCTCAATCTGAGAAGTACCTTTGTCCACAAATTATTGAGATCAGTAAGTTTTTATCTACAGGGCTGTATCGCGGAGACTGGCACATGGCGGCAGCATCTGGAACCAGGCTAGAGGCAGCATCTGGCTGGTAATTAGTATTCAAACTCAGTAATAAAAGCCAACGCACAGATATAAGCTATCTAATTTTACCTTACATAAATAATACTTTACACCTAAGACACTGAAATCTGGGGACAAGTTACTGTGTCCACCCAGAGATACAGAATGGATCAGCCATAGTCCAAGTCAGGCATAAAAAACCAACTCTGTTTTCTGGTGCCACACCACGTAGATCACAGTTCATAATCAGATACAACAGCCTGTGGAGTTCACATTTCTTTTAGCTGAGATGGACATCCACACTACTTTTGCTACATTTTACTCCTCCTGTCATGCCTGTGCCGCAGTGTCCTGTGCAAGTAGGTTGTACTTCAGATACCTAAACCAAAATGACTAGCGATTCTGTTTTAAATCTGTACTCAAAGAACTGGAAGCCTGTGCAGATATTATGATAAGGATGGGAAAACTCTGCAGCAAGGAGATTACCTGAGAAGCACTTTTTAACAGTTAGATTATGTCTCTTGCAAACACTTCCAAGAAAAAAAAAATAAAAAAGCACTCTAATATAGACTATGGTTTTAAAAGATATTTTATTCATTCACAAACCAAGATGCAAACCAATCATGATTCTAACACAACTTCTACATTATCCAGTAATAAAATCTGACATCATTGAGTCCCTCCTTCACTCCTTATTCCCTCCCAGTTTTTAAGAAGGTTTTGTGACAGGGACAAATAGCGGCTATTCACTTCTAAACTCTATTCCTCTGAAACCTGTTGACTGAAAAAGAGTCATTGTTTTTGTGTGTGTTTCTTTATTGCATAGTATTTGTTGATAATGTGTGAAATGTACATACACAGACCACAAAGAATATGCCTCTTGATACGGCTGTAGGTTGGAGTCATAAATCCTAAAACACTGCTAAAAATACAGTGACTTTCCACAAGTGAATGAAAAGCGTCTCACCTTTTCATCAGTTGCTGATGCACACAAGCAATCAATGACTTGGTTTAAGAGGAAGTGTGGGTGGATAGGAAAACAAGCCTCCCTTCTTGTGAAATATTCAATGGCACTTAGTTTACAGGGGTTACACAGCAGTCTATCAAAATAGAGAGAGGAAAATAAATCAATTGTAACATGTCTATAGATGGTCCCACAAAATAATCCTGATCAATGCTCATGAAATTTTCAGTAGAGTTCAACCCTGAGTATAAGTAAATTGCTTCTGACATTTCAGTGGTTTATATATCATTTTTATTGGCTTAATGAAATATACATGTGTATGTTCTCCCTTGTCTGCCCTTGACTCTTCCTAATGAGCTCATCTTTTTGTAGCCTTCATTTGCCATAACAACCATCTTAAAGCCAAAGGAAAAATATAATCCATTTGATAACTGCTGTGAGTTAAACTTGATATTAAATGTATTCTAGATATTAGATATGTTCTAGGCTTTAGCCAGCTATATGTCCTAATTCTGCTTATGAAAAAATATCAGGTGTGATTTATGAAAAGACATTTTCTTAGAGAAAATTATTTGCCATAAATATTCTGCTCAGCTTATTAATTATTAATATTTATATTAATTTTTTATAGCCCACCATAAAACCAAGCAGGCAATCAGTAAGAAGTGATAGTTTTTAATGAAGAAGAGGACTATACTTCATGTGTTGATTCCTAATCAAACTCAAGTCACAGGATAAATGACGAAGTTCACTCTGGGAATGGGATAACACTGAGATCTTTGAATTCAGGCAACAATTCATGACCAAAGCGCAGCAGTCTAGGATATCTTGTTGGTTGGTTAACCCATGAATGTAGTTGATTTAGACTGTGGTTTTGATACTCGTCGTAGCTGAAGGGGAAGGTGCACAGAATAGAATTAATTTCTTTAAATTATGATAGTATTGCTAGATCAGGATAAACTTATCACTCTGAATCTTATTTCCTCTAGCATACTTTCTGCTTTGCTCTGTCACTGTTTTTGCCTCCAGTGTCTGATGTATAAGTGCCACAATTGTCCAGCCTTATTCTATTGCCAGAAGAACTTATCTGAGCACACAGCTGATGTCATCTTTGCACCGTGAATGTATTTTGCTGATGTTTATAAACTTCTGAATTTTATTTCTTGGTTGTTTTTCTTGTATATTGAGAATTGACTTGACCATATATATGTCTCTACGTTTTCTTATTGTATGTAACTTTTACCCATCTAACCCTTTTGTACTTGTTTTGGCTGAAATAGAGTTAATTTTACTTCATAGCAGCTTATACGGTGCTGTGTTTCAGATTTGTGACTAAAAGAGTGCTGTTAACACACCAGCATTTTAGCTATTGCTGAGCAGTGCTTGCACAGTATGAAGGCCTTCTCTGTTTCTCAAGCTGTCCTCCTGACCCGTAGGCTGGGGCTGCACAGAGTTTGGAAGGGGGCACAGCCGGGACAGCTGACCCCAAAGGGATATCCCACACCATATGATGTCATGCTGAGCAATATATGATGGCATTTTGTCTTCCCAAGTAACTAGGTGTGATTGGAGCCCTGCTGTCCTGGGGATGGCTGAACACCTGCCTGCCAATGGGAAGCAATGGATAAATTCCTTGTTTTGCTTTGCCTATTTACACAGCTTTGGCTTTACCCATTACACCGTCTTTATCTCAACCCATGAGTTTTTGCAATTTTATCCTTCTGATTCTCTCCCCCATCCCAACCGGGGGGCAGTGAGCAAGCAGCTGCGTGGTGCTCAGCTGCCTACTGGGAATAAACTGTAATGCCTGTCTTCCCCAGATATTGTTTCTTATAGTATTGGATGCTCAGTAACAGAGTGCTGTGAACCCTCACCTAGCTTCATTACAGACTCTGACTTCCTGTCCCTGACAAAGTCCTATTATTCTGTCAGGAATTCATGGTGTTCCCCCATCCCCACCTCATCTTCATGACATCTCTGAGCTTCTTCTCCCAGAATCTGCTGATCCGGTCTCTCAGTAGGTGTTCATAAGACTATTTTATTTTTTTTAAATTAGATTAGCCACATGATCTTTTTGCTTTTTGTTTAAAATAGAACTACTTTCTTACATTTCACTTCTGTTTGGAGTGCCATTGTCCCTGGTTTCATAGAATTCAGTTGCCATTGCCCAGCTTAACTAAAAGGCAACTAATTTATCACACACTTCAAAAACAACTACTGTCTTCTTTTTTGCTTGCAAAGTTAACTTTTATTTAAACTTTTCCAGTGCTTGTCTCTACAGACCCAAAGTCTGTTGCCATCTGCACAGACTTTAAGCTATAGTGGGGCTTTTAACTGTTGCATCTTCCCCATTAGGGTTTCTTTCCTCTCTAGATGGTGACCAGCCATTGCTCAGGTTCTGGTTTGACAGTCACCCAAAGCCAATAGAAAAGCTGGCTACCATTAAAAGCAATGATCTCTCCATCACTCCCTGCCTTGGCTCCATGTCCCGCTACTCCCTTTGGGGTAGTGCTAGCAGCTATGTAGGTAAGTGCAAACTGAACCTTTTTTTTCTTTCCCTTGCTTACTTTTCAGCTGTGTCAGTTTCCTGACCCAGCTTGCTGTAGAGATGCAGAAATCCAGCAAGTCAGTGTGGAGGAGGAGGGAAGGGGGGCAGAAAAAAACATAAGCTTAAGGAGGAGGAAGAAGTGGAAGGAACTTTATCCTCATGACTTAATCTTCCTGTGGGCGATCTACTTTGTGTTCACCTGCAACAGCCTTTGTATAACAAGGTGTCCTGTCTAGAACCAGGTGTAATACTGGGTTTCTAAATTCAGGTTCTCCTATGCAGCAAAAATGAAGATATGGGTCAGATTCTTTTGGCATCAGATTTAAGGTCTCCCTTTGATTTAAATAGAAGATTTCACTTTGAGGAAATTAGAAACCAAAGTAGTCCTTGTTGGTTGATGCCTCCTAAACATATCTTTCAATTCGTTAAGCAACTTTAGAGTGCTAAGGCTGGAGAAGATCCCAAAAGCAGAATTGACTGGAACCTGTAGAAAACTATATAGCTTTCACATACTATGGACAAAGTAGCATGGTCAAACAGGATAGCTGCACTGTTAAAATACTGAGCTTTATGAATACAGCCCTCGGTTTTACCTTTGGGTATACAGATGGTTTCAACTCTGATTCCGACCTTGTGGATATGCCTGCACTGCAGATTTGGAAGGTCACCTCACAGCAGTGTAAGAAAAACAGTTTAGCAAGTGCACCATGGAGCTTTTCAGGTGCCTTCTGCAAATTTACCCTCCTGTAGAAATGCCCCGTGAGGTCCTAAATACTGACAGAAGTAGTCACAAAGGAACAAGTTAGTCTTAAATTCAATAGAAAAATACTTGGCTCCACGAAGCTTTGGATTAAGCAGCACATAAAGCACAGTTTCAGCAAATGCTAATGGCATTGTAGGCATTAAAATAGTGAGAGCCCAGTCTCATTTAAAAAAAACAAACAAACAAACTGTTGTTACATCAATGTTCAAAGCTACTTTATGACACAGAGTTTCAACATATTTTACTGTACAACAGTAAATGAAAATTGTGTCTGAAAAGCTTTTCTTCCTTTCAGACCAGTTCTCAAAACATCTAAATAACAGCACACCAATTTGTTGTTTGGCGTTGGTCTTTTTTTTCTTGGAGAAAGATACTAGAGTATCAGGGTCTGTATGAACAGTCAGAGCCCCCATTGTAAAGATTGTAAAAGAGAGTGCCTTGAGGTTAACTAGTGATGTTGATATTGCTCTTAACTCAAACCAGGTGTTTTAAATTTGAAGTCTAAACACAGGACACTGCTACAAAGTTTGTAGAGATACGGGAGTAGAAATAAATGTAAACAATGCTTTATATATTTGTTTTAATAGGCAAATCCAAAGGTCTTCTTTCTCTTTATTTTTATCTGAAAAGCATAGGTACCTACCCATACATAACCCATCTAGTTACCCACTAGTAACTAGATCATAATGGATTCAAAGTTGGGCAAACTATTCTTCTTTTGTGCTCAATTTTCTCTTTAGAAACTTCAGTCAGATTAAGATCACTGCACTCATCAAAGAGGAGACAGCTTTGTAAATCATCCTATAATTCTGCCTTCCCTTTGGAAATGACTGTCACTTTTGCACAGATGATATGCTGATATGTATTTGAGGAATCATTTTGCAGTGATCTTCCCCTCATCTACTAACTAAGGCAATGTGTAAATTTCTGAGGCCTCTCCATACGTTGGCTTTTATATTTCCGATTAAAAATATATTGCTAACCGTTATCTGATAGAAGCCTACACCTAAAATCTTACTCCTGGGTTGAATGAGAATCAGAATGAGACCAGACACAACAGTAATCAACTTCTTTAAGATGATAATGTACTTGGAGTCACTAATCCCCGGGTTTTACCTCTGAAGGAACTGCCACAGTTTAACCCCAGCCAGCAGTTAAACTCCATGCAGCTGCTCGCTCACCCCCTCAAAGTGGGATGGAGGAGAGAATCAGAAGGGTAAAAGTGTGAAAACCTGTGAGTTGAGATAAAAACAGTTTAATGGGTAAAGCCAAAGCCTTGCATGTAAGCAAAGCAAAACAAGGAATTCATTCACTGCTTCCCATGGGCAGCCAGGGGTTCAGCCATCTCCAGGAAAACAGGGCTCCATCACACTTAAGTTTTACATGGGGAGACAAAATGCCATAACTCCGAGCACCCTCCTCGCTTCCTTCTTCTTCTTCCAGCTTTATATGATGAGCATGAAGTCCAGTGTATGGGATATCCCTCTGGTCACTTGGGGTCAGCTGTCCCAACTATGTCCCCTCCCAGCTTCTTGTGCACCCCTAGCCTCCTTGCCAGTGGAGAGATGTGAGGAGCAGAAAAGGGCTTCATTCTGTAAGCACTGCTCAGCAATAACAAAAGCTTCCCTGTGTTATCAGCACTGTTTTCAGCACAAATCCAAAACATAGCCCCATACTATGAAGAAAACTAACTCTACCCCTGCCAAAACCAACACAGAAAAACATAAGCACAGACCATTATTTTTAAGTAAGTTTGTTTGAAGACTTGGACATTATTTTTTCTAGTTTTCTGTCTCTCCACCATGAGAAAGAATGGTCTCTTCCCACCAGATGCAGGTAACTTCCTACTAGATCCTTGTGATCAAAAGGAAAGAAATGGGAACATCAAAGGGCAAAGATGGCATCCAGATGAAGTCAAATCTAATGTGAATTGGAGAGCAAAAATCTCTCAAGAGCTGTCAAAAAGAATCATGATAAAAGTATAACACAGCACCTAAAAGGTAAAGTACGCAGGGAAAGAATGATTATGAAACAACAAAAAGAGAAAGACAGTAAGAAAATTGTTTAGTGAATGAGGGTCAGAAGGAAATATACAATGAAAGACAGCTTTCATGGCTGTAAGTTTGTCAATAACTGCTTCGAAAATTTATGTGAAAGACTGACTGCTCTTTGGATGATTAAGTGAAGTTGGGTACTTTTTCTGATATACTACACTTTGTACAGTGGTGTAACTGGAACTATCTAAATACATAATAAAAGTAATGTTAAAAGCAGCATAATGGAGAAGTCACACTGAATAGGAATCAAAGATTTGAATTTGGGGCTTTTTGTAAGTACTCGTTAGAATAACAATTGTTCTTGGCCCTTCCTCACATGCTATGAATAACTCCAGAAAGCATGATGCTGAGATTTTGGAAGTGATCTAAAATAAGAACCTGTTAAGAGCTGCAAGAACAAAGCTGCAAAAATTTTAGTCTATTATTCTTGGAGCAAAGTATCACAATACTGAGTTGTAAGATTTAATTCCTCAGTGGCAGTTACTCTACACTTTTTTGCTTTCTAAGCAGGTCCACTAAATGCCATGATGTGAGAGTTTAATGCAGTAATGATTGTTCGCTGTTAATGCTAATCCACTGATCTTAAGCAGCTTGAGCCAAAGATATTTATAGTTTGGCATTGCTTGAAATCTTGGATGTTGAATGGGAAAGTAGTAAGTGCTTCCTTCAATTGTTTGTTTCCGGCTATCAGCTTGGACTCTTGGCATTCCATCAATATCTGGGAGCAGCTGGCCTATTTTATCTTGTATGCTGATAGAGTATTTAAAATGACATTAGTAGGAATGGTCTGATGACAGTACTGTGCTACATGACCCATGATCCAAGGTCAGTTTCCAATTTTAAAGCATTATGGAAGAGGCAAGTGCAGAGCAGTACCACTTTGAGCATTTCTTGAGACACTAATGGGCTCTGAAAGACAAAACAATAGATGGAAAGAGGCATCTAAAGCATTTCTCTTCAGAGCAGACCTAAGGCAAGTCATTGTTCTTCTTCAGGAGAAACCTAAGTAGTTTTTAATGCTTGGATTGGTTAATGGCAGAATCTGCCTCTTTTTTTTTCTTTTTTCTTTTCTTTTTTCTTTTTTTTTTTTTATTTTAACCAAATGCAATCTTGGGGAAAGACACTGTTTCTCCACTGCTTCCATCTCCTTTACAGCAGACCTGACTTTCTGACTAGACTTAAAATTCAGTTTGCAAATGAAAGTGTACACAAAAATAGGGATTCTTAAAATAGGTTTTCCTTTTGAAATGGACATTTAACTTAAGAAGCACAGACCAAGAAGTAATAGAAACAGAGTTCAGGGCAGAATGTTGGTGTTCTGTTTTATTTAATGTTCTGAGCAAGGACTGCACCCCTGAAAGTTTAAAACCATCTTTTAGAAGGTTCCTCAAGTACGCAGAAAGAGGTGCTCCTTTTTATTAGATATCCAGACTGGCACATTTGGAAAAAGATGTCTTCTGCACAATCAGTGAGACTTCTAAATGTACCAAAACCCTGCCTGATTTTCCCAACCATATCCTGGTTGGGATCTAACAGTCTACCTATAAAATATGCTTTGTGTGCATTTCAAAAAATATCATGCGAACTCCATTAAATATGGTTCACTATTGCCGTTTGCATATGGTGTCTTTCTCTTATGAAAGTCTCACTGGGACTTTAGCAAAGCATACCTACGTTTGTTTAACTGGGAGGGGAGACACTATCCTTTTGCTAACATGTTAAACAGATCTTTTTCCTTTTATTAGTTCATCTGCTCATCAGCCTCTGATCTTTCTTCCTCCCTTCCACCTAATATTTCCCTTAGAAAGTGAAACACTTTCCAGCAAAAACATGATTTTAAAATGTTGAATATTTATAATAGCATAGTATTTATTGATTTTGAGGTATTGTTTTGGCAGTGTAGAAGAACTTCAGTATAAATCAGTGCTATTTATAAAAGACAAATTTACTGATCAGTAGTGAATGTGGAATCACTGACAAAGAGCACAGACACATGTTGCATTGAGTACAAACCCACAAATAACATTTCTTTCAAGCCATGAGGAAAAAGCATGATTAGAAAGAGATTTTTGATTTCAAAGGTAACGTACATTTTTAAGTTATTGATTTATCTCAAGAACTTTTGTTCCTGTTATGAAGTAAGCACCCTTCAGTTCAACACTTGCCTCTTTAAACTTGCTATTGGACAGGAAATATAGTCACTTATAAGTTTAAAAAAAAAACCACCAATCCAAACAAGTGAGTTTTTTAAAAAGTAGCTGCAGTCTTCAAATGGTAAATTAGACTGAAGAATATCTGAAATAGCTGCAAACTTAAAAAAAAAAATAATAAAAAAACAGGAAGAACTTTCACATTACAAGGATTCCCCAAATATTATAAAATAGGCAACATGAATTAAAATGTTTCTGTCTCTAATAATTTCTCTGATTAGCTCTTCAGTCCCTCCTTGCCCCTTCCATCATTATGAGGTTTTATGATTATTTCTGTAATAAATTAAATAATCTCTTCATAGTAGTTTGCAGTCTCTCTAAGGAAGGAATTGTGTTGTGAAACCCTGTCTGAATTCTCTATTTTGAGACTCTAACATTGTCTGAAATGTGAGTGTCAGCAACCAGTTTAATCATACAACCTCAAGTTAGCAATAAGTGGAATCATCTCTGTTTACATCTGTACCATTGTGAAAATGTCTTCTGTGTATCCTTTGTAGTTTTAATACGATAAACAAATGTACTCATCCCCCTCCACCCATACCATCTTCTCCCCTCCTGTCCCCAGAAATGTTATTGCCACATAAGTTTAGGCATCTGCTTTGTAAAAAGTTTACATGTAAGCTGTTCATATAGTTATCTTTCAGAGTCCATTGAGAGAAAAGGCTTATCTGGAAGGAAATTCATGTCATCTGAAATAAGACAGATAAATCAGGTAACATCTGCTCTAGAAGTCAATATCTCTCTTTGTTAATTAAAAAGAGAATTTTAGGGATAGCTGAAATGTACCCTTAGCAAGTTTGCGAATGACACCAAGCTGAGTGGTGTGGTTGGTACTCTTGAGGGAAGGGATACCATCCAGAGGGACCTCAACAGTCTTGAGAGGTAGGCCTGTGCATCAAGTTCAACAAGGCCAAGTGTGAGTTCCTGCACCTAGGTTGGGGCAATCCCAAACACAACAACAGGCTGGGCAGAGAATGGATTGTGAGCAGCCCTGAGGAGAAGGACTTTGGGGTATGGGTGGATGCAAAACTGAATATGAGCCAGCAATGTGTGCTCACAGCCCAGAAAGCCAACAGCACCCTGGGCTGTATCAAAAGTGTGGCCAGCAGGTTGAGGGAGGTGATTCTGCCCTCTACTCCACCCTTGTGAAACCCCATCTGGAGCATTGCGTTCATTCAGTTCTGGGGCCCCCAGCTTAAGAAGGACATGGGCCTGTTGGAGTGGTTCCAGAGGAGGGCTATAAAGACGATCAAAGAGCTGCAGCACCTCTTCTACGAAGACAGCCTGAGAGATTTGTTCAGCCTGGAGAAGAGAAAGCTCCCAGAAGACCTTATAGCAGCCTTCCAGTACTTGAAGGGGGCTACAGGAAAGATGGGGAGGGACTCTTTATCAGGAAGTAAAGCGACAGGACAAAGGGTAATGATTTTAAACCAAAAAAGAGATCTAGATTAGGAAGAAATTCTTTACTGTGAGGGTGGTGAGACACTGGAACATATTACCCAGAGAAGTTGTGGATGTCCCATCCCTGGAAGTGTTCAAGGCTGGGTTGGATGAATCTTTGAGTAATCTGGTCTAGTGAGAGGCATCCCTGCCCATGACAGGGGTGTTGGAACTCGATTTTTAATGTCCCTTCCAACCCGAATCATTCTATGATTCTTTTGATGCAGCCCAGGATGCTGCTGGCTTTTTGGGCTGCCAGCGCACATTGCCAGCTCATATTGAGCTTCTCATCCACCCATACCCCCAAGTCCTTCTCCTCAGAGCTGCTCTCAGACAGGAATTCAGACAGGAAGGATTAAATGAGCTAGGCAGTGCTTCAAACAGACCATATATCACAGAATCCCAGAGATGATGTCATATTATAAAACACAGGCAAGGCAATAGTCCTGACCTCTTTAGGCTGCTCAGCAAAGGATGGGTTTGAAAGTTTACACAGTGCTCAAGATTCACTCTTTTCCCATGGAATTTCTGCTCCCACCTCTCATGGGGCATTTACATTTATTTTTATGGAATACTGAACACTTGCACTGCTTTCTACATTATTGCAATTCTGGAGTTAATGAAGTGTAAATACTGGAGCCTTTCTAAAAAAGCAGGAGCCTGCTGCCTGCTTCTGTGAGGCTCTGTCTCCTCTACAATGCAGTGCAAGATAGAAGAGGCATTCTGCCTCTTGCACCCTGACTGCTCAGGTTGCATTGCTTCCCTCATGTGGGTATAGAAAAGGTTATGAGAAAATACAGCTTAATAATCCCATGACATTTTTGTGAGTTATCCTGTTGCATTTTTGGGGAAAATGCCTGAGAAGCCCTGTAGTAAAGGAGCAGACACTGTAGGGAAGAGAGAATTCCACAGCATAAGACCAGAACTGTTTCTTGGTTTTTGTAGTCAGTTGAGGTGGGGGACTAGTTTTTTATCTATCTTGCTTTTGTAGAAGCAGCAAAACATATTCTTTTTTCTTTTTGTCTCCAGTTTAAGCCTTGAGGTTAGTCCAAACTGTGATTCCTAATCAATTATATCAGCCAATTTCATTCGTAGTATGACTTTACTGTAGCCACTGGAGATGCATTGGTGGCCAATTCTTCACTTCCTGTATAAACTCTGTTATAATTTGAGTTCGATCATATAGATGGGACAAAACCTCTTGTACTAGAATTCTGGAAGCGCCTTTTGTGCAGGGAAAAGAGGATGATTAAAATATTAATCATCTTGATAGCTGAGAGAAGCGTACTGGTTACTTAACTAACAGAAAGGAATCTATAAAGTGAAACCTGTGTGGGTGATGCCAATCCCTGTTTTGGGTGCTCTCCTCCTTGTTCTAGCTTCTCTTACCCTGCAATCTGTGCGAGTTTGTCCACTAAGGGGAGGGTAACACAGGACTGAGAATCTGGCACATCCTAGGCCCATATTGAGACGTGTGCTTTTACAGTACCAAACCAAGTGAGTGTTAATGGGGGCATAATGTAGGCTGCACAGCAGAGGCCTCTTCCTTTCCAGCTTGAACATCAAGGCTAGAGAACTCAAGGCACATTGTGTTTGTGATTGAGGTCCCTGGCTCGGTACTTAAGTTGGGATTTGTTACACGGTGCAGTGCATAGCATTCTTAGATGAAAATTACTGAAAGGTTTTTACGGGAGCTGGCAATCCTTACCTACCTAGTGGAAAGAAATTTTTAAAAAAGTGGAAAAAAAAACCCAACCAAAAAAAAAACTTGGAAAGGAGGGAGGGGGATCTGGATGTTTCATTCACACTACTAAATATCCAAAGCAGCAGGTTAAAACCAAGGTGTTCCAGGACTACTATGTTTCCGCTGAAGCCTTCTACTGCATCAGTCACTCTTTTGCTGCTTCTGTTGTCCCTCATCTGGCCTATTTGATCCACACAAAACTCTCAGAAACAATCTTTGTGCAATTAGACCAAACTAATGTTAATTTTCAAGCTTGTGGAGCCATATGCTTGCATTAATGACTTAACATCATTCTTGCATTAAAGACTGCTGGGAATAGGTCATAACATCTGTGAACATTACTAATCTGTGTCAAGGGTGGCAGAGAATTATTCTCAGTATATCAAATAGGCACAGAAAGGATAGCCTCTGAACCTGTGGACAACAATAAGAAAAATTGGACACAATATGAACAATTGGACACAATATGATTTTAATGCTTTCTGATTACAGTTATTATCGGACATTCACTAGTACAGAAGGACCTGTCGGTGCCCAAAACCTCAGACAGATTTGCGGTAATACTGTGAAAAACAGATAAGTGGGCAAGAAATTGTGCATTTTGTTCTGTTGGAGGTTAAGAGCTAATGGCACATCACTGAACCAGAATTCTCTGCTTCGGTTACTGCTGTAGAGCTGGAAGAGCTGTTTGTTCTTTAAAACTCATATTCCAATATAATTTCCTATGAAACTTTGGTTGTTTCATGCTGACTGCACCGGTAATTTGAATCTCTGAAGATCTTTTCACCTTAATAATGTCCATAAAAAAAGAGTACATTGGAGGTTTCCTCAATTCCATCTAATTTCTGTAATTCTCTCCCACCTGTCTCGAATGTTTTGTCCTCTACTAACCAACCTATGCTTCCACAAAAGAAAAGAAATTTGAAAGCTGAGCAGAAAGTCTGGAAAAACTGGCCAGTCATCAATTCTTAGGACCTATAGTCTCGAGAGCTCAAAGTTTCTTTAGAAGGTCTACATCAGTTTGTATTAGCTGCACAGTGACACAAAGATAACAGGCTAAAAGTTTCTAAAGGTTAAAATACTTTAAACCATCTCCAGTGGACTAAAAATAAAAGCAAATATAAAATGGTCACTTAGGCACAACTGGAATTATAGCACAGAAATGAAAATCTGAGAAAGAATTTTGCAAAATGTTTATATATATTAGTCCATCCAAATAATTGTGATGAGTTCTCACTGAACAGTCTCTACCTGAACAGATCATCATTTATCTACATGTAACTTAAGCTGTAATGAAGCTGATGAAATAAATCACTATGCATACATTAGATTGTTATCTGAAATAACACTGTGCTTGTTGCTGTTGCTTTATTTCTGATAGTCTTTCTGATACAGTACTGTGAGGGACGGCTCAACAACACGGAGATCGCACGGAGCACACATTAATTTCATCAAGAACAAATGATGCTTACCTTTTTGCTGTGCTCTGCCTCCTGGGAGTTGGAGATGTGGCCAAGCTGGCATCTGTGCAGCTTAGCAGCTGATAGTCTGCTGCAAATAGGCAAGTGACAGAATACGAGCAATTAAGCCTTACTCTTCTACTGGTTAAATTTTCAATTCAAAATCCTAAGCTAGCTGCACACCTACGGCACGTTTCTTATTCTACTGCACACACACAAATACATGCACGTGTGTGCATGCCCCTTGTCTGCACAAGAAGCAACCTGAAGGCATCCGAAATTCACTCTCAGGATTTCTGACCTACTAAAACACCAATACCTAGAGAGTGCAGCAAGTATGTAAGCAGAGCAGCAGTGTAAGATGCTCCAGCATCTCTGAAATTGAGCTAGGTTATTCTGTGCTGCTAGCCGCCACAGCTAAAATCTGGTGCTAGCTCTACTGGCCAAAGGCCTCTCTCTAGTCTGCAGGCATTTTTCTGATATTCCTTAGTTGTTATGATGAGCTGGCTGCTGCTGTAAACATAGGTAAAAACTAGAAGTAAAAACAAGTGGAGGTGTCTGAAAATTAATTATATTTGCGTATTTTAAAGATCTATTTATTATCCAGACTAGCCAGCATCCAGGGAATGAGGGATCTAACTACTTATTTAACTAGTGGAAAAGCTAAAATTAAAGGCAACTTGAAGCCTGAAAAGAACCATTCCCTGCTATCTCTTCATAACCAGTGGAGTATCCCACAGAAACTTACTAGCTTACCGCTGGTGGTAAACCACAATGACAAGATTAATGATTGCATTGGCCTCTGTTTTTCAAATATAGAATTAAAATGGACAAGGCAAGACATACGTGCAGAACAGAAGGATTAAGAGCAGACCTCCTTCAACGTGTAAGGGAACTACATAACTGTCTTTGGGAACAGACAGGACAGTGCTCAACAACAATCTTGTTGAAATCGTACTGTCCGAAAAGGCTCTCATCAGTTCAGGCAAACAAAAATTGCTTGCCAGAAAGGTAATATGGAAAGATCACAGACCTTGATTTCTGTTAAACGTGGTGACAAAAAGCCTGCAGTGCTTTAATAAACACGTGTTGAGGAAGTATACTACCCGAGTGTCGGTACTTTGTCCAATTAAGCTTTGTGCACTTTTATAAGGAAGACCTTCTGGACTTTATAGAAAACCTTATCTGCCAATCATCTACCACAGAAGAAAACTGAAGTTGTAAATCCATGAGACTGGAGATGGATGATTTGGAAGTGTAAATCTATCATGACTGAACCTGCATAATCCATGTAATCAAAAGAATTGTGGCCAGCAGGTTGCGGGAGGTGATTCTGCCCCTCTACTCTGCTCTTGTAAGACCCCACCTGGAGTAGTGTGTCCAACTTTGGAGTCCTCAACACAGGAAGGACGTGGACCTGTTGGAACGGGTCCAGCAAAGGGCAAGAAGATGATCAGAGGGATGGAGCACCTCTCCTACGAAGACAGGCAGAGAGAGCTGGGATTTTTCAGCCTGGAGAAGACTCTGGGGAGCCTTCCAGTACTTGAAGGGGGCCTATAGGAGAGCTGGCGAGGGAATCTTCGTCAGGAAGAGGAGCTACAGGACAAGGGGTAATGGTTTTAAACTGAAAGAGAGGAGATTTAGATTAGATAT
>JAOXJM010000019.1:35300290-35319217 GCA_026413425.1 Tringa solitaria
GATGATCTCTATGGTCCCTTCCAACTCCAAAAATTCAGTGAAATTCAGTGAAATAGGGCTTTTTTTTTTTTTCACCATTGTGTTAAGAAATTCCATTAGTGTTGTGGAGTAACACTGAAGACACAATTTATTTTCCGTTTTAAACTATCCTCGAGCACTGGACATCACTTCTGTTCTGCTTCTGTGGGCAAGAGTGTCACCACAACAAAAGAGGGTGATAATGGCACATGTTCCAAGTGAGATGAAGGTTTAGGGTTTTTTCCCTAGTAAGAAAATTCTCCTGAAAATTTTTCTTGATTTCATCCTTTATGACCTTCAGTAGACTAACAGGACTTCCTTTCTTAAGCAGCGCTAGCCAGTTAAATATTTTTGCTGAGTTCTTTTCCAGTCTGTACAATTTTCAGCCTTCAAGGTATATGCCAAAAATTCCTTTTCAAGAAAAATCAATCTAGATGCAGCAAATGAGTTAATAATTCATAAGGTATAAATGTCAAATAGTGTTTGTCTTTCCAGATGAGTCACTTAGAGCTTTTCTGTCTTGGAAAGTTATGGCATCGTCATCTAAGGACTGAATTCGAAGTGCTGCAATTTTACAAGTATAGCTTATATGGATTTCTTTCTGCCAGTAGAAGCATGTTTCAACTTAATTGATTTTATTTCGGAGGGGATCTGAGGACAGCAGACTAAGACCCATCCTTTCATTCAAATGAGAATGTTTGCACAGAACTGGCCAAGGCATTTCAGATGACCAGTTAGTGTATTTTTCTAACAAATTCACCAGTTGAATTTGTGTTTCTCTTGGAATGCTATCTTTGGTATTGAAACAGGATTAGTTACACCTTGCTCCAGTTGATGTGAAAGAAGTCTTCAGTACTTACGAGCAGGTCCTCATTGAGTTTTCTGTTGGTTGCTTCATCCCATTTCTTGCATTGGCCAGGATTTACTTTCTACTGTTGTGTAAGGAAATGAGAACTTTAAAACAGAGCTGATGCATGAGGAAGGTTCAACAACATGAAAATATTTTTTGCAACCAAAACATTTGAATGTGGAAGTGTACCTTGACATGCAGAATAACCAAGTATGCGCATGGTTTACTGATTAGACTCCATCATCCAAGGAGCTTTCCACTAGTATTAACAAATGGAAGTCTGTTTTTCAGGAAGGGTGGCTGGGTCTTATGGTACCTCTATTTTTTCATGGTCTAGATTTGGGTTTTAAAATATGACCATATTGCTCTGAGGCTGTCAGGGAAATTGCCTTCCTTTTCCACAAATGTGCTTAAATGCATCTTGCCATATATGAGGCAAATCCACCACTGTCAGAGGGGGATATGATTGTTGCAGGCAGTAGGCATAATATGCCATACATCTGGCCGGTCTGAAGTCTGGATGGGTAAAATGTGAGTATCTGGAGGAGAAGAAGACTTAATTGCTGAAAACAGAAGCAAGCTTAGATAAATAATGTAGATCTTTAACTTTTTTTTATGCAGAAAACATATTTTCTTGTCTCAGTTTTGTTTCTGGTTTGTTTCACCTATGTAAACTGCTACAAAAAGGGAACATAGTAGCAAAAGTTAAGATTTGCATAATAGGAATAGGATTATTTTACTAATGTAAAAGCCACAAATACCTGATATCAAAAGATACATAACTTCCTTTCTTTGTCTTCCATTGTTGTAATTCAAAGTAATTTTACTCAGGGTGATTCGGGACCTGTAATTTTCACAGACGTCACATCCCTCCTCAGAGGTCTGGATTGACACGTTTCAGAATGGCTGCATTTTGATGACAAAAAAACCTGTAAGGCTTGAAATAAATTGCAGAGCTTTTGGTGTTCTCTGGGGAGCATTGTGAGTTTCATTAAACTGTAAATATGGGTGGGAGTAAGATACCCGAAAGGTACCGAGGATGAAAGAGTGGGGAGGTCCTCAACAGAAATTCTTGAAAACTGGGCAGAGGCAAACACTGTGCTCTGGTACGTATGGATAACTCTTAAGGAGAGGCAGAAGAAATGGCAGGCATTGGTGAATGAAGTCAGCACTCGCTATTTCCTGCTTCATTAACCTACTGTATCCAGGATCCTCAGTTCCTGATCTGGATGCTGTGATACTGTGTATTGTTCCAGCCCAGGAAGAAAGGACGACCAGTATTCCCAAAACACATACAGCTTAAATAACACCAGTGGGTCAAAGAGGTCAGTGCGGATTTAATGGTGTCCGTCAGTATAAGTGGAATCAAATGTGACTGAAGAGGGGAAAAGCCAACATTGCTTCTAAGATGACGACCCCATCTGTTGCAGATTTCCTGTCTCACGGGGAGAAAGAATAAGGAAAAGGAAACACACTTCCACTGCTCTGATTTGGGAATAGCTTTTTAACAAAACTGCTGGACAGTCACTGGAAAATATGGTCTCCATGACTCGGGTGCTTGTTCCTTCCCCTGGGGAGAGTTTGCTGTCCTGAGTTGGCTGGCAGAGTCTTTATGTTTTGCACATGAAAAGTTTCCCCAGGACTTTCCCTTGCCAAAGGTACTGCTGTGTTTTGATCAGCAAGGTGCCTGGTTCAAATTGTTGACTCATTCAAACGGTTCAGTGAAGTTCAAAACTGTCCTGGTCAGAGGCTGAGCTCTGTGTTAGCCTATTCCTGGAGCCCTCTGCAGCACTGTGACATCTGTGCCACCTCAGAGGTGGTGACTGAAAGTACTTGGCTAGGTTGCAAAGGCAAAATGCAGTGAAAGATTTACTAGCTATACAGATGTATGGCTTTTCATGACTGTAGGCAAGATGGTCACAATTTGTCTTGCTTCTTCATAACTCTGGTGTAGGGGGAGGACTCTGTTACTTTAACGTGAGAAAGTATTGGTGCAGGTCAGAGTTTTAGTATATCTTTAGTAAAGGAGCTATCCTCTGATCTGCTCCTCACTGCTTAGCTTATATATCCTCCTTCCCCATATCAATCTTGATGTCTGGGCATATGTGTATTTGTGGTGCTTAAGGTCTAGAAAGCCTCAACTCCAGGAGTTGGGCTTTTGGCTGCTGTGTTTCTTGATGCACATCCTGGATATATTGTCCAAGAAAGCAGCCGAGTATGCTTGGGTTGAGTTTTTGACTGGGGTCTACTGGTACCACTGCAGAATCCATTCTAAGAATAAAATACGTTCCTGAGATAAAAACAAATAGAATGCGGACGGACTTAAATTTGAAAATACCTGCCAAACTATAGGGGAAAATTCAGTGATGTCCAAGGGCTGGCGTTACTCTCATTTCTGTTGCTGTAATTTTGGCTCTGGTAATTGCTGATTTACTCCTCTCATCTTAAGAACAAGACCACTTTCCAAAACATACATTAAAATCAGCTATATGGGATTTCTAGCAACTTTTATAAAAAGCAGGCAGTCTTCCCAAGCAGATTTGGAAAGTACTCTAGAGACATGCAGACATCGTGCTGTTATATCTTGTTCACTTGTATGCTGTGAAGGACCTTTTCTCTCTCTTCTTGCACAGCACATTGAAGCAAGAGAGATTTGAAAATTTAATGAACCTGCAATAAAACAGACTATTCTAGTTCCATATTTTTCTCATTTGTGTTTGCAGATTAACTACACTTGTGTCCAGGGAAATGTCTTAATCTACAAGAAATTAAATAGATTCACTGCTATAGGCTTTTTTTTTCCCTCTGATTTCCTGCTGATATTTCTTTCAAACCTTTGTAAAATATTATTGCATTTCCTGTAAATGCTATATTAATTTTCTTGCAATAAAATTAAATTTGGGAAGGTAAATTAAGCAGCTGGAGGAGAAGCCATGGATATCAAGTGAGCTTTTAGTTAAAGAACGATGACCAGATCAGGAATATGAGTAACCAATTCTGTGGACAGCTGAGCTAGAGGTGAAACATGCTTGAATTTTAGGGATTTTGAGAGCATGTGAAGGAGTGAGAGCCAGCAAGAGGGAAGAGTGGGACCAGGCGTTGGCTTTGCATGCTGTGTTTTGGGAATTTTATTAGGGCTGAGGACTTAACAGAAAAGCATGTAGGGAAGATTATGAGTATCTTATTGGTTTTGTGTTTTTTTTTTTCCTATTCTCTAATGCAACATCATGCAAGTAGTCATGGTAGGACAGCATACTGTGAGTGTATCACTGTCAGAAGTCAGCAGCTGGTTGGGGTGTCCATTTTCTGTCTTAGAGTCTCTGCTGTTGCTCCTGAGAGTGACTGGGTTTGTGGTTATACATTTTAGATGTGCAACTTAGTAGCATGAGTAAGTAGGGATGAGCTAATGCCAGCTTGCTCCTTAGTATTCCCAGGTGAGAGCTGAGAATGCTTTGAAATGTTGTTGCCCCATTTTTGCTTGCCTTGGAGGTACATTTTGCTTGCTGCCTTCTGTACATTGACGAAGGAAGGAATAGCCATTTCTGGATGCCCTATGCTAAGGTATGGGGAAGCCTTGAGGGAAAGATAGGAACTCAGTCCTATCCTATTGTAGATAAACCTATCTCCCAGACAAAAAAGCCCAGGGATGAGGTGGGGGGGGGGAGGCAGGGAAAGGAGGGTAGGGGCAGAAAAAAAGAGATCAAAGCATAGTTGCAGCAACTTTGTTTCCTGCCACAAGCTTCCCCAACCTGTGCCAACAGGGAAAACTCTGCAGTGCACTCTTTTGAAACCATTTCTCTTCCCACATTTCTGCTGCAAAATGACCAGGAGGGAGGAAAAAGCAACTTTTCCCTCTTTTTCTGTGCCATCCTTTGACATCTGAGGAATTTCTGGCAGGGTTTGTGGACCTAGTTTCCTCTGCGCCATCTTAATGTCACCAAGGATCTGTGATTTAAGAAATTAATTCATTGTGACTGAGATTGTGACTCCTTGGCTCCAGTGAAATAATGTGTTTGGTTTGAAGGCTGGAAAGGTTGGTGTTTGTTCTGATACCTTATTTATTCTTAAACACCCAGGGTGCTGTGTGTCATTAACACGACATACTCTACATTATAAAACAGTGAAGTAAGTATGGCTCTTAATTCTTAAACATAATATTTAAAAGGTAGATAAATCTATTCACAAGATCAGAGTGTATTCTTGTAAAATCAAAGGTCTTACAAGCAAGCAATGCATAACCAAGACTTCCAAAAAATTTTGCAGAATTTTGTGTTCTTCTGAGACTTGTTGCAAATGAGTAACAGAGGTGACCTGGTTGTTGATAGGAGACTTTCACTAATGTATGTGCTATATGCCTTTACTCAGGAGGAAGAAACCATTCTGCAGACTAAATTCTGCTGCTTTGGGGTGTTTTGCTTATTTATTTTAAGTGTTCAGAGGTAATTTTTAACAAAGCTTTTTTTTTTTTTTTTTAAGCAAATCAAGTGTTTTTGCAGCATATAATCCCAAACATTAAGAAAACATGACGGGATCAAGCTATTTTAAAAATTAATAATGCTCTCTCCTTTTTCTTCTTTTCTGAATTGTGTTGACTCCAGGGTTTAAATTTTCTCTTTTTTAAGGGTAAAAGCTAATATTTTCTTATAACCATATGATTATAAAACAACACATAGCAGGAGAGAGATCACAGCCATTGCAAAGACCTGGCGATAATTCTTCTGAGCCATTTTGTCTCCTTGCAACTTATCTCCTTTGGGAGCTGTTCCAGTTTAAAACGCATGCCAGATCTTTGATGGGTGCATGCTTCTGCCCCTCCCTCTTGCATTCTTTCAGGTTGAGCTCTTTCAGCTAATGTGAACTTCTGAGGCTACATCTATGTTGGAAAGTTGCACAGTGCAAAAACCATATATCCACACAACAAAACAGTCACTGCAGAGGATGCAGTGTCCACCAGTGGAGGCTTATGATTTATTTATAGTTTGATTTTGGACCAACCCTAGTCTGATTCTGTGGACTGAATGCCTGCTAGTGGCTGTAGCATGTCAGATGAGCTCTTGGAGAGAAATTTTTTGTCACATGCTACAAGACTGCTCTGCAGTCTAAATCGTAGTGGAATAAGTGGAGATGACCATGAGATTTATTTTAATAAGTTAACTCCTGATTTGCACTGAAATGCTAGTGCACCTCAAATCTGGAAAAGGTACTTGGTAGTTGCTAAGCGTTTATCTTTTCAATTTATTTGCACTACTTAAAATCCATTCACAAGCCAATTTTGTGTGAAAACTGCAGAAAATAATCCAAGTCCAGGAGGGCTTTTCTATGTCATGTAAATATTTAAAGTCTCGTTTTCACACAGCTCTGAAAAGCTCCCGGTTCAGCTGATGGGTTGACTTGAGTTTTAAGTTTAGTAAATTGCTTGGCTACTACTAACTTCATTTGCAAGCAAGGGTGTAGGTAGGTAAAAGAAGAAAAGTAACATCATCCACAGGGAAAAGAAATCATACAGATTTATGGACAGCAAAGTCTGTATTTTAAGGAATGGTGTAATAGTGAACAGACGCTGCAGAGCAGGTTTCTTTACCTTGAGCGCATTTTAAAGAACTGGATTGTATCTTCTGAGGCACAGACCTACATGGGCACTATTACAGAGCCATGAAGTACTCGGTGGCCATTGACTCCCGAAAAGCAGCGTGCCTCACTGTGGTCTCTGGTGCTCTGGGTAACGCTGTTGTTTTGCCTTTGAGAAGTATTGTATTCAACAGATCTGGGGTACTGGGTGCCACACTGCAGCACTAATTGTTCAGATCTCCAAGGCTTGGATCATGCAAAAACTACTCTGCCGTGGTGAAGTCACACCTGGAGTACTGTGTCTAGTTCTGGGCTCCCTGGTTCAAGGAGGACAGGAAACTGCTGGAGAGGGTACAGCAAAGGGCTACAAACATGATTAGGGGACTAGAACATCCATTTTAGGAGGAAAGGCTTAGGGACTGGGTCTTTTTAGTCTACAGAAGAGAGGACTCGGGGCGGATCTGATCAATGCTTATAAATACTTAAAGAATGGGTGTCAGAGGTTGGGGACAGGCTTTTTTCAGTGGTGCCTAGTGGCAGGACAAGAGGTAACGGGCACAAACTTAAACACAGGAAGTTCCATCAAAACACGAAGAGGAACTTCTTTACTTTGAGGGTGGCAGAGCACTGGGGGTGCCTAGAAAGGTGATGGAGTCTCTGTCTCTGGAGACATTCAAAACCTGCCTGGATGCCATCCTGTGCAACCTGCTGTACGTGGACAGGGGGGTTGGACTAGACGATCTCCAGAGGTCCCTTCCAACCCCAATTGTTCTGTGATTCTGTGAAACTCAGGAGGCTGGTGAGGAACCACTTCTGTACTCTGTTGTGAACTCTGATATCTGCCTTAGTTGGTGTAAGTCAAGGATCCTTTGCCACTCCTTTTCGGTGCACCCGGATAAAAGCTGGGCCAGAGATATTCCTGGTAACTAAGGGATCCCCACTGGCAGTGCAAGCTTTGCTGTGAATTTCTCTCCCTGTGACACTGAAAAAAACAATTGCAAACTAGTGAGGAAACTGTGTGAGTTCTTGGTTTTTTGGTATGCCAAGAAGGATGGCTATTTTAAATGTGGGCCTGAAGGCAAATGTCTACTATGCTGGCTTTTATTGCTGTTACATATCTCCTTGTTTATCTCTGATGGGAGCCTTTGCTTTCATGCAACCAGACTATGGTCTTGCCTTATGCTGCTCTTGCTGCAGAGGTGTGCTGTGTAATTTCTGACTTGCTAAATTGCCCAAGTGGAGGGTGCTGGTGACTAATGGTGCTGCCATACCTGTCTTGTCAGTGATTTGAAATATGTTGTTTTACAACTGCACTTATCAGCCAGAGATAGGCCTACTATTTCTCCGTGAGATGCCAGCTGAGATTGCCAGCGATTGATCAAGTATTCAGAAGGACCGAATATATGCTCAAATTAGGGAAGGCTCCTTGTAAGAACTGGCACGTCTTAGGCAAATATAGGAAGTCCCAGAACTCTGCATCCCTCTAAAGAGTCAAGAGCATGATGGCTCCTGACCTCTGGAGATTTAATCTTTCCAGATACTTCCAGTCAAGTATTGCACTTCATCAGACCCACATGACATAAGTTTTAATTACCTTCCTGTTGTGGTTTGGGCCTGACTGGCCACTGAAACAAAGAGCAGATGTTCTTCCCCACCAGAGCAACCTGGTGTGCTCCAACTGTGGGCAGACTATGCAATCCCTGAAGTTTTCCAGAACTTCAACCATTCTGCATCAGGGGTTGGCCTAACTCCTTCTTAGCGCCTTACCTCAAACCAGAACACTTCCTATCCTTCATTTGCACTGCAGCTAATTTGTTTGTGTGTGGTAGGAGAAAGATGGGGACATCCTGTACATCTATGTTATTTTTAGTCCTTATATTTAATTTCTTTTTAAAGTTGAAGATTTAGATGAAGAGAGTTTATTTGGAGAGGAAAATTTTCTGCATTGAGAATGAGTTGATCCTAATCCATCATAGTTTTAAAATTCGGGCAGTCTGGCTACACTTTCCCAAAGGTCTCACAAAAGCTTAACAAATTGCTATAAACACTGCTTCTCGTGAGTAATGCTTTGATCCATCAAGAAATTTATAGTTTTGTTGATGTGTATGGTGAGATCCATTCTCTCTTTAAACAGATTTGTGTACTTCGTATTTACTCATAGATTTGCCTGAGACATGGAGGTTAAAGGTTTTTCCACAGGGACACTCCCTGAATTTGCTCTTCTGTGTGGACTTTCTTTACTTGCTAGACATACAGGTGGAGCAGACTTGGCCTTGAGATGTACAAATCTAACTTTCAGGTTTAAAAACAGAGAAAAAGAGCACCTTAGGGTGCCTTCTATTTTACCCATGCATAAGCTACATGTCAGCTAGCATGCAAAAGTGTGTTCTTGGTGAAAAAGTGGGAGATACCTCAGAGCACCCCTGTGTGTGTCTGCCAGCTGTGGGGCTTGAAGAAGCCCCATGTAGTCTGGCTGTGATTTACAGTTTTTGCTACAGTAAAAGGAGGACATCGTTCCTTGGTGTGTAGCTGTTTGTGCCCATCTTGCCCTGCGCAGAAATGGAGTTGTGGGAAGACTATGGAATATTTCTTCTATGTCTATGCTGGCTGTAGCAGTTCAAGCTCAGAAGTCCTATTGCTTATACTTAAGTGAAGCAGTGCCAGTCTGTGCAATTTTAACCATTGTCCCTGATCACAAGTATATTGTTCCTTATCTTTGAGCTGGAGTTGTAGGTTTCAAAAGGTTTGAAAGATCACTGGTGAGAGAGCAGTTCGAGTAAAATTAGTATTGTAGTGCTTTGACCATGCAATTTTTGGGAGCCTTTTCTTTTTTGATCATGAATTGTGTTACAAATTTGAAGAAGATAAAATGATTTTTAATGTCAGAACTTCTAATGCTTCCAAGGTCTAAGTGGTAATCTACAAATAATTTTGAGAACGAAAAAAAAAAAAAGCTGAAATTCAGGAGAAAAAACAATCATTACTTTTTCTTCTTTTTTAACACACCAGCAGCATGCAACTGAATGCAACAATACAGAAGTTGTTAAAAGAAAAAAAAATTAAAACCCAATAACAGTTTGCTACACTTCCCCAAAAGGATTAAGAGACACCTCTACTGCCATTGCCCTGAATAGCATTAGAGCAGTGCTGTTTTCTTGTTCTGTTATCTTTCATAGCTGTGCAGATAAGACAGATTTTATTAAGTTTTAATTGTGTGGCTTTTGTGCTTTCATTGAGACATGAGAATAGAATGATATGGTCACGCTAATAAAATATATAGATACCTAATACTTTCCGTGGATCAATTAGATATCTTGTGTTTGGTTTAGCCTGTATTTGCTTAGGATGACACTGCCTCCCAGAGCTCAGTGTGCATTGAAGTCTGAACATATTGATGAAAGGGGTGAAAAAAAAACATTAACAATGCTCTAATTCCTTTTCTTTATGTGATGGGACATCTGTATTCCTGTAATAAGATGGTACAGTGTATAGGAGTGACTGCAGCAAATACACTGTTTACTAATATGTATCTTATTATATGTGTTTCTGCTTCTATAGTGTCATTGTGATTCTGCAGTCTTGGTTGGTAGAGGCATGTGTATGTCAAAATTTTCAAGGCTGTGTAAATCTTTGAAGTTTTCAGAAAGCGCTTTTTATTACAGAATGCATTCATGTAAAGTGGATAGATTAGTTTTTTTCTTTAAATCTTCTAAATCAGATGTCAGCTTTGTGATGCACTTTACAGCCATGCTGCAGAAGGGATACTTATCTGTACTTATGCAAATAGCTTTCATGAGAGCTCTGTTTACTTGTGTTGTCCAGGGTTATTATGGTTTTCTGCACATAAGACTTAATGGCACTGCTGAGCAGCATTGCAGGTGATCTTGGTTCTTTAATATGAACTAATCACTTGCAAAGAATTGTCCAAACAGTGGATCTCAACCTGAATAACGTGTGTTGTATTTTCTCAGTGGAGGGACCTGCACACAGCAGAGTCCAGGAGAGCATGTGTCTAGGAAACAACACAGAGATTGTTTTGCCCTCAGACTGCTACAGCTGATGCTGCAAATAACTTTAAGAATAGGTGTATCCCAGTGGCATTCTACACATGCACCCAGTCCTCTTTTTATGTCCTTGCTGCTGAGAGGACAAAACCAGAGTGTGAGAGACACTTCCTTTATACACTTCCCCAGACGCTTCTTAAGTGTATACAACACTAACTTGGTATGCAGAGTTTTACAGCTCGATTGCATCAGTGGCATCATGAAAAGTAGCTGTGCCACTGAGACTAACCCAGCTTTGCCTATTTTCAGATGCCTTGGCAGTTTGCTGCTTTTGGGGTGATGCTGTATGTGGCAATTACTCATCCTCCATTCTAGTCCTGGTCCTCTCTCAGGAACTATGAAACTCTTAGGAGCTGTATAAATACATTACTTATTTTGCTTTTTTACACTACAAATGTGTTTGTTTTTGTAGCAGCTCTGCCCACATAACCCTCATCTTCCCTGCTAATTTCACCTCCGCGTGCTCTGTGGAAAGGCCTGTGAGTCACTCTCTGCTTCTCTGCATTTGGAGGTGGATTTAAAATTCTTGAATCCAATTAGAGTCTCCCCGTAGACATGCAAGCCTTTTTCATTTCATGTTCCTCTGCTTTACTTGTCCTTGTGGAACTAGCAGTGAAATTACTGCAATGCATCCCCTATTCACGGATCTGTATATCATTATGTATCAAGCACTTCCAGTCATTAGGATGAGCAGATTATACTCAGGCAAAGGACATATGTGCTTTTGTGTATATCTCCATTTTTTCATGTTATACATCCTACCTCTGGCAATCTGAGGTACCTCTTTGGGCAGACTTTAGGATGAAGTGGCAGGTCAGAGAAAATGACAAGCTACTGCTACCATCTGACCAGTGCAAAATATCTAAAAAAGATGCTTCTGTTGTATATGTGTCTGCTGCAAACACAAAGAAAAGGGCAAAATGTGGATACTAGCAGAAAAGACAGTCACAAGCAGTTTTAAGGCAGAGCATTATCCTGTTACAAATTAAGGGATTAAAGTGGCTTCTGAAGTGGAGATTAATGTTTTATGTTACATATCCAAGTTGCAAATTATGGTGGCTTAATGAGACAAGCCCTACTATTTTGATATATAGCATAGTCAGCTGTGAACATTTGAAAATCATGAGATGGGTTCATGAGAGTCTGGCTTAAAAGCATAAGTCTTACAAAAGGACTTCTGGACTGGTTTTGTGTTGGTTTTGATTTGAAGCTTTGGGTGGTCATATTTCCATACCTTCCAGCAAGTGCAGGGACCAAATGCTTACTTGAGAAGTCCATGAAGCAGACGTTTTCAAGTAATCGTTTGCCTCCAAGTTCTGGAGCTTTTTAGGAAAATACTAAATAAAATTGCAGGATTTAAAAGTAATAAAAGCTCAGAAATTTCAAAATCAATAAAGTGATTTCCCCCATGGAGTATATGTATGTGGCCTTTTTGTTCCATTGTTGATGTTGAGATAATACCTTTCCCAGCAAGTGACCTCAGCTGCTCCTTGTAAGTCTTGCCTTTGAGACCTTTCATCGTCTTATCACCCTCCTCTGGACACACTCTAATAGTCTGATGTCCTCTTTATACTGAGGCACCCAAAACTGCACACAGTACTTGAGGTGGGGCCACAGCAGTGCGGTGTAGAGTGGGACAGTCACCTCCTGTGACCAGCCAGCTATGCTGTGCTTGGTGTACCTCAGGACACAGCCCTTTTGGCTACCAGGGCACACTGTTAACATATATTCAATTTGCCATCAGTCCAAGCCCCCCAGATCTCTTTCTGAAGGGCTGCTCTCTCAGCCTCCTGTCTGCAGTTTGTATGTATCACCATGATTACTCTGTCCCAGATGCAGAATCTTGCCCTTGGTCTTGTTAAATTTCACATGGCTGGTGATTGCGCAGCTCTCTCCTCTATCCAGATCTCTCTGTAAGACCTCTCTGCCCTTGAGGGAGTTCACAGCTCCTCCTAATTTAGTATCATCATCAAACTTACTTAATGTACATTCGATTACTGTGTCCAAATCATCTATAAAAACATTAAAGAGCACTGGCCCTAAAATTGAGCCCTGGGGAATCCCACTGGTGACTGGCCGCCAGCCTGATGTGACCCCATTTACTATAACTCTTTGAGCCCAACCCATCAGGCAGTTGCTCACCCAACATATTATGGATCTGTCTAGCTGTGTGCTGGACATTTTGTCCAGAAAGATACTGTGAGAGACAGTATTAAAATAATGGATAATGGATGCTTTAATTAAGTACTACATATCCTCTCTGTTGCATAATATATTTTTAACTATTTATGTTCACAGCAGCAGAGCATGAAACTTCTTTAACCAGTCCTTGAAACTGTCAAGAAAATTATTCTTGAGTCCCCTATAAAGTTTGCTTCAAATCTCACCTCCTCCAGTTCTACTTTGTGAATGTTTTCCCAAATATAAAGCTGCAGAGATGACTCACCTGTGCTGGGTGATATCTTGACCCCAGTGGACTAGTTTTATAAAAGCTGCAGGATTGCAACTCTGTTCTGTACTGAGTAGAGGGAGTCAAGTCCAGATGAATTTAACAAAATGAGCTCTGCATGTTAGAGACTCTGCTTCTAGGGTGTTGTTCGGTAGCAGTGGGAACAGAAGGCTCTAGATAACAAGAATAACTGTACTAATGTGGAAATATTAGTATACGACCTTGGGAAATACCTGTGGTTGCTGTATTAACAATACCATCATGATTAAAGCCACTGTGAAGTCTGTAGAACTAAAACAAACTATAGAAGAAAAAAATTGCTTTGCTACTTCTGTGCAAATGGTTTCTTTTTTGGCAGAAGCCTGAAGGTTGGAAGTCAACACTTAGTTGTGTCAGGGCAAGTATGCTGTGTAAATCTGCTTTAAGCGGTGGGTGTTGAAAAGGAAGTACAGGAGGGTGGTCATGTAGTGGTCACCCATGCTGCCCAAATTGCCTAAAGCAATGATGAGTTATGGCTAGCCTGAGGGATAGACTAAGCTGCAGAAGGCTGCTTGGGGTTATAGTGTCTATGTACATCTTGGAGATCGACTCGGATTTCTAGATTCCTAAAGGATGCAGGATCTGGTCTTTGGGCACTGTGCAGATGATGAAAATGCCCTGTTTCCTGAACTTTTCAGTTAGGCTTTCAGTTTTTTCATCTAGGCTGAAGGTTTTGATTTAAGGCTAGGAATACAGATTTTTGTTAACGTTGAAGAAAACAGGAGCTTGTGAGGTAGGTATTTATATATAACACATCAAACATTTTCGTACAGGTAATTTCTGTAGCTTAATTCCTTCCAACTACAGAAGATGCATGGAAATTTTTCAGCTCTTAAAATCCTAGTGTTTATTATTACTTTATTGTAGTATATTATAGAATTTTGTTCTGCATATTTTGGGAAAGAAAAGAGGTTGTTTTTCCACTTCAAGTTCTGCCCAGTGATTTCCATTGAACTTCTTTTCTCAAGTAAGAGGTTCTTCCTTGAACTACTTCTGCTGTGTTGAATATTCAAAACAGAAATACACTAAAAGTTTATTGAGAATATGAAATAATATATCCAGTGATGATGCCAGCTAGTGTGGTGGTAGTGGGAACAGCTGTCTGTGATTCTGTGGTAAGAGGTAAGTCAAAATGAGAGTGTTGTGGCATCTTTTTTCCCTAGTAAACAATAATTGAACAATTAAAGCTCAGTTAGGCTTGCGATGTATTTAAAGCACAGATATGTGCTAGGGGATAAGTATTCCCTATATGACGAAATGAATTATAAGTAGATACATGTTGCTTTGTAACTTGCAGGACACTCCTCTCGCACTGATTTTTCCCCCCCCCCGATCCTCACCAGTGAGTTCCATATCCAATGTTTCTTCTTCTTGCTGGTGAGGACACTGGCTGATTTGCCCTGTGGATGTGTGTTAACGTGATACAGGAGTAATGCTTTAACATCAGCTACAGAATGGAGCAATTTTTGCAGAGAACTACATATTTTCACAATTTTTTTTTCAAATGTTGATAGGCTGCAACATTTATCTGTGGGATGTAGAGGATGTAGACAGAAAGTCCTTCCAAGCATTTGATGCGGGCACAGAAGTTTCAGTTTGCGTTTGCAGGCATTTTTTTAAGCCAGAGTTTTATTGATTGTCTGCTGCTCTTTCTTAAGCAGCTTCAGTTTCATAGAGTAGAATAGGTTATTTAGAAGTGAAAGGCTCTGAAAGCAGGAAAGACAGCTAGTGACACTGCAAACCACAGCCTAGTTGTGAGCAAGTAGGGTATAGCTTTGTAAAAGCAAGGGAGCTTATCTCGTGAGAATTTCAGTCCCTCCCTACATAACAGCAGAGAGGACCACATCCTCTGGGTCTTTCCCCGAAGTGCTGGTGCTGCCTCAGTCAGAAAAGTCAATTTTGATTCAGATGGCTAAGTGAGGGACCCCTTAGCATCAGACATGCAAGTGGTAGCAGAATTATGTTGGGGAAAAAATAGTAGAAGGCTTCAGTCTGGAAAACACTGTTCAGGAGGCAGGTTGAAGATGAGCACAACAATGAGGACTAGTGAGTGAGACAAATAGAGGCAGCCTCACTGGCATTTAAAAACAAATATAATAGTATTTATTATCCTTCTCAGGACCTCCTGTGCAAGCTCTCTAGTTATGCAAATATGGGAACTAGGGATTTAATTTTCCTAAAAAAGTCCTTTGATATAAATAATGGCTTTTCCATAGGAATGGAAACAAAGACCCCTTGAAAATTTCAGTTTCCATTACAAGCTGTGTAAAAGGGAGAAACACAAGCATTCAGAATGCAAATGCTGGGGTTAAATACACATTATTAGAGTTGGTTTGAGGGGTGAAAAATGCTGATGCATTTCCAGATGCAGCCTTTCTGAATATGCTGACACACCACAGTAATCCCCTTCATGTTTGCACAAGTAACTTTAGGAAATGGTGGTAAACAGTTAGCATGGAAATGACTCATGTATGGAAACATACAAATACTTTTGACTGTATAGTTCAAATTATACCAATATCAATTGGTCTTTCAGTCTTGTTTTGAGCAATGAGAGCATCTTTGTGATAAGATGATGGCTTAAGTTCTGACACATTTCAGGCTATGACACATTCAGTGATGCTCACTATCAAAGTGCCACAGCACCACTAAGTCATGGTAGCTGTTGTACCTCATGCTTTCAGTCTGCAGCAAGCAAAAATTCAGTTTTACTTAGTAAATAATTTTAAACTGCTTTTGAGCACTAACCTCTGCAGAATCTAGCACTGTTAAAGGGATTATTCATTGTTCAAGACTTTTAAGCTTATTTTCTTTTTCTTTGCTTTTGTCCCCCCTAGACTATGTGGAGGACTGCATAAGGAATCTGAAGAAAGTGGATCTGTATAGAAAATTCAAGATAATTGTGTTTTGTAGGAACAACCTATCTGATTAAGACAGAAAGGGAAATGATTTGCAGGGTATTTTGGAAGTTCAACAGCATCAATAGAATAATAACTTTGTAATTTGACTTTTTATAGGAAAGTCCATTTGACATTTCGGTCCTATTCAAAATACCCAAATCTCAGTATGTATGCTTCAGATTTAGGTATTGCTGTGCCACATAGATGAATTAACAGTGAACTAAGGATTAAATGAGTGCTGATTTATTGCAGTCCATAGGTAGAGGAAAATAAAAAAGGTTACTCCATTTGTCGAGGAAGTTTTCAAATGAGACAGTAAAAATAAGTACATTGATTTGTTGGCTTTATGGATGAGACTACATAAATATATTTAGTTTGAGCTTTGGCAATTCAGGAATCACAGAAAATATTCAGCTGAGAAGCCAGTACTGACCTGAAATTTGCATCAGTATGTTAATGGTGCCTGTCTGGGGGACATTACAAGGTCACATTTTTTCTAGGCTTCCCCAGAACACTGCTGATTTGAAAATTGAGTCTTCCACTGTTCTTTCCTTTGTGCTTACTTGCGCAGAGATCAGTGATGTTTTGGAACAGTGATGCCTTTTTTGGCTGGGAGCACTTTCAGTCAAGTCTGTGATTTCCAGCGTAGAGTGTTACGTGTTGGTGTCCCAGAGCATATTGCTCCCCTGTGACCTCTTCTTAAAGGGAAGCTGCACTTACTCTCAGTTCATGCTTTTGCTTTATTTCAGCCTAAGAAAAAGCTGTCTGTGGAGAAGCTGGACTGTAGTCTACTTCTACCTTTGTACCAGCAGAACACTATTTAGGTTACATCCCTTTTTCTATTCAGAAATATTTTAAATGTCCACTGCAGGAGGAAGACGGAAGGAAATAATGTATTTCTATGTTCCATCTTTCCTTTGAACTCTCCTGATGTTGGTCTTGAAGAAACCACTAATTTGCAGCAATTGACAACACATGCTAGGAGAATAAAAGAAGGTCAGACTTTTTGAGAAGCCCACTTTGGCATAATCATGTTGCAATAAGCTGGTTGGACACAAATCCAATACTACTGTTCACGTATCTGGTTTTATGGCATATAAACACACAAGCATTCATGAAAATGCAGAGCACTCACAGGATTATCTCTAACATCTGTTTTTCTCTAACATTTAATAGTACCCCTGTTGAAATAAGCTGGCCATCGTAATAGTATGTAATAGTAGTTTTGTCATTTAACATTAATTCTTGCCATGGTGGTGAAGTCCAATGAAATTTAATAGGAACTTGAATTCCTTCAGTCAATGCAGCATTCACTGTTTGGTCCTTCAGTCTTACCTTCTGTAGTGCTCATTTTCATTTTTTATGGAATCATGTAAGTTTCTCAAGTACATGGAATAGTTTGCTTTTAACAACAAAAAAAACTTAGCCAGTTTGTACTGTTGAGCTGGTGGAAAATAGCCACCATTTTCAGCAGCAGGTAAAAGGTTTATTTTCTGTTTTATTTTTTCCATGAAGAGATTTCTTTTTTAAAAGTAGCACCATTGGTTGCCTACTAGGTGAACAAAATTATCTGTATTTTCAGTGATGACAAATACTTGTTGCAGTGGGGAAATCTAGAGCTTCAGCCAAGTACTTGTGGGTTTAATTTTTATCAATTTTTACTATGGCAGACTAGAAGGGGGAAAAAAATTAAACAGAAATTTGCTTAATTGTTTGTCCTTAGTTGTGGGGGTTTTTTTTGTTTGCAAGGCATCCACAGGGAGATAAGGAAGCTGGGAATAGCATTGTCATAGGCAGACGAAAGGCCTGGCACACTTCTGCTATCAGCAGTGTGGTTTAGCTTTTAACATCATCTTTCAATATGAGAGACGTAAAACTCGTAAGTAATAGAAAAGGGAAGAGGCTATTTTGAGTGTTTATGTTACATATACCATCCTTCTTCACTTAGTTATCAGTGCAGACTGTTGGCAGTAGTTGAAAGGGAATTGAAGGAGTTGTAATGGCCTGTTCTCTGCCTTGCCACCTTGTGGCAGCTAGCTTATGAGTGAGCTGGAATCAGTGATGCCTTGGACACTTAACCCAGGATTTCTTTGCTGAAAGTCTGTGGGGATGTTAAAGGCAAGTTGGGTGATCTCAGTGGTAAAAGTGCCCCTGTCATTCTAGGTTCTGCTAAATCTCTTTGACAGATATAAGTTGTCATTAGAGCCTATAAAAAAATTCATAACCAGAAGTCTTATTCTGCTGAAATGAATTTTAGACTGCTGATGGGTTGAAGTGGTAGGAGACAGTGTGCGAATTTCTTACTTGTTGAAGTCCTGCACTGTGGAAGGTACCAAACAGTTTTTTGTACATAGCCCCTAGAAAGATGTTCGCTCAGCTCAGTATGATCACGTATGGTAGCTTAGGATAATTCACAGTTAAGCTTGGGCTGTGATTCTGAAAGACTTAGAGCTCTCAGGCTGCAAAGTCTTTGTTCAAGACGTCAGCAATACGTCCACTGTCATTTCAGCATGTTCTTAGAACAGAGTAATCTGGAGTCATCAGTTGACTTCTTGCTTTTCAGAAGAGCCAGGAAATGGAAAAGACTTTTTTACTGTCTTGTAGGGCTGGATCCCTTCTGTAATTGAAAGTAGTAGGGAACATTGCAGTTGTCTTCAGTGATGGGGAGATCAGTCTTAGTCTGAGTGTAGGCTAGTTAGAAATGAAGGCATTTTTTATTTTGTTACCAACTTCCTCAGGCATCTCATGCTGTTGTAACTTGAGAGCCTGGTGGCACAGACACATACTGCGGGGATTTGAATATCCACTGGTAGCTGGAAGATGGCTTAGGGACAAAGTTATTTCACTGGCATTTTATTACATTAAAAAATGTGTCCTAATATTTTGTGTACTCTCTATGATGACTAAAAGACTAGTTAGTGCTTTGAATAGTGATGTAAATTGAGACTGCCCTGAGGGAAACTGTAACATCATCAATGTAAGTGTGTTCATTTTTATTTTCCATTGAAACTGACATTCTTGCAAAGGAATAAAAAGTTA
>JAOXJM010000019.1:35321352-35344452 GCA_026413425.1 Tringa solitaria
TATCCTGGGTGACCAGGTCTCCTGTTTCCTTCCAGAGGGGACCCACAGCTTCCCTTGTCTTATTTTTATCCCTGATATATCTATAGAACTTCTTCTTATTATCTTTCACATCCCTGGCTAGATTTAGTTCTGCCCGGGCTTTCGCTTGCAGCATTTAGCAATTAACAGTTCAAGAGCACTGCTGTTACCAAAAGGTGATATGATATTCCAATAATAAAGACTCTTGAATTCTTGGATGTTTGACTTAAAAGATCATCATTAAAATTTAAACCTGAAAGGATTTTAGAACTTTTTTCCTATGTGCTTTATGAGCACTGCCATCTGGTGTTTTAAAAGTCATTTTAATGATAGTGAACTTAAATCAGGTATTGCTGCAGATATTTGTGAACTTTGTATCTCTTCTGCAGTTTGTGTATCTTATTTCCTTTATGAAGCGCTGTTTTTTTGAGGTAACTTCATTATGTCTTTAAAGTGCTTAAAGGCTGCTTACAGTAATTTTGCTCTTAAGTGAGAGAATGAGGACAATAGGAATTGAAAGATTCCTACTGGGGGATACTATACTGCTTGTATGTTGTTTAAAGACATTTTTTCTGCAAGAAGATTGTATATGGAAACTTTTTTTTCTGTATTTTTTTTCTCCAACTTTGTATTCTCTGCGTTATGATTGTAGACCTACTTGCAAAATACTGTGTTCCTGAAGTACACTTCTCGCAATTGCAGTATCTTATGACATAGGAGTACTGTAATGACAGTACAAAGCAAGGAATTACGTTTGAGATTATCAGCCTTGACAATGTCCCTTTGAATCTGTGGGCTCTTGCTATTCCCTTGAGTCATTTCTCCTGGTTCCCAATCTACCAGAAAATGGTGCTTCAGAGATGGATTGTAATACCAGTGTGAATATTGTGAAAGATCAAGGAATCTGACATTATACTACTTTAATACAACCAGTTAACCAGTAGCCAGCAACTTACCAGTGTACAGCAAACGTTACTTTCTCCCAGGATTATTTCCATTGCAGTTGTAAGCAAGGATGGAGCCATGGCTCTCCCGTAACTACTGGTGAATAAGGTTTCTGAAGCTTTCAGATCTTGTAGAAATTCTTTTCATCGTGTTTTGACAGATGAACTTCCGATGGCTGTAATACTAATGTGCATTGGGAAAGCACGGTATTTAAATGGATGTGAATTACCTGTCTTTTAATGCGTACCTGTGAGCTTTCACTGGTGTGAATGTAGCAGCTTATTTATGTCATGAATATGCTTCTGTATGAAAGAGAATGTTGTGGTGTTGAAAAGCTTCTGTTATGCAGATGCTGTTAAACACATTGTGTTTCTAGGGAAATGCCATTAGAACCTAAACATGAAAAATAAGAATGTATGGTAAAAAACCTCATTATCATACTGTAATGTAACTGATTCTCAGATTCAGTCCTAGAAACCAGTTAATACCAGAAAGATTATCTGTTTCAATTTCTGAATATACAGAAATTTTGCAAGTCACAGTTGCACGGAAGTGTTATTGTAACTTGTCACGAATGGACTGATGGCACTCTGATTCTTAAGATATTGACCCACTAATTGATGCTTTGAATAAAAGTCATCACTCTACAAGCAGAGAGATAACGTGGTTTACAGGTAAGATATTCCAAAAGTAACTGTCATGATTGCCTGAAGAAATAAAAGATGAGTAAGTAGTGAAGATGTGAAAACTCTTAAAGAAGAAGCTGAAAGTGTCACAAAAAGTTATATAAGGAAAGATGCCATTAGGCTTTGCTCATGCAAGGAAATTTTACAAGCATGATTCAGGTCTCAGTCAAAATATAGTAGGCTCCAGGTGCCCCATATTTGTGTGGAACTGGTGCTTTAGCCATGGAATAGTTCTAGTCAGTCACTCCAAAAATTGTTAATACATTCCACATAAATCAAACTGCAATAAAGCAGTTGGATACTCTTGCCAACAGTATTGCAAACAGTATCATTTCCCTCTCTTTGCCTTGTCAAGAGTTCCTGAGAGTTGCCTTTGATAGGATGAGGCCTACACCCTGAAATAGCTTCTCAATAAATTTATTAAAGTGTCTAGTGAAGTTACATGTTAGGCACGTGGGAAACACTTGGAGCTAAATGTGAATAATTGATCAACATATTTCACCATAACCTGTCTTAAGTATTTCAGCAGAATCTGGTATCCTGTTTACTATATTCAGCTGGAAAAACAAACAAACAAAATTACTGAAATCAGAAATTGGCAAATGATTACTTTGTACTAAAATCTAGATGGGGATTTTGATTTTTAGCCTATGTGGATTCATACCATACCAAACCCTAGAACCTGTACTTTGAATAAAGATTTCTCTAAATAGCCCATGGAAAATACAGCAGAGAATCTTTGAGTGCCTTTGTGCAAGTCAGTGTTTATCTAACTGAAATTTCTGACAGTAAAGGATTAGATAGAAGTTGAGACAGCTGGAAAATGAAACGTAGATTGAGATACCCATGGTTACCCACCTTCGAGTAACCGTGCTGTTTCCTACTCTAATGCATTTATGAGCTAAATTAAAAGAAATACGCCATTATCTATAATGGTAGTCCCTTCCAAAAGTCTTTCCTGTATGTGCAGAGATTTTAGGCAGAAAATGGCAAATCAGTTACAGGGTAAAAAATAGGAGATGTATGCAAAATGTTGTAAAAAATGTTGAAAATGTCAAATTCCTGTACTTTTAATCTCTTTAATTTATAAGAATCAGGGGTCCTAAGAATAGTAATTATTTATGAGAAAGAATTGTCATTGTTTAGAAATTAAATTTATGTCTTTTTTTGTTTTTGTTGTTGTTCTGGAAAAGAGTAGCCTTTTAGAAATGCATCCTTACTGTCCTAAATGGAAAAGAGCTGGACATAGCAACTGGGTTCAGTAATAGCAGCAATGCTAGCTTTCATCGGCCTAACAGTGGTTATCTTTTTGAGTGAATGAGTAATCCGCAACCTAAATTGAACCCAGCTGTTTTAGCTTGTTATTTAACTGCTGCAGCTTCTGGAATAAGCATGTGTTCGTCAGAAGCTTCCTGGAGATTATCCATGCCAGTGAATAGGAAATTGTAAAACTCTGATATGTGCCTAACAGTACTGGAAAAATTCATTTGCAGTCTGATAATCTGGGTCAAATACATAAAATTGATTCAACTGCCTTCTAATTTTGATGTGTTATGATTATGTCACTAAGCTTGAGACCTTTTCTTTACATGTCATCTTCACAGATTTTTAGGTCAGGGGTTTTTTTTGTGTTTTTTGTTTGGCTGGTTGGTTGGTTTGTTTTCGGTTTGTTTGGTTTTTTTGTTTTGGGTTTTTTTTTGGGAAATACTGGTTAGTATTTCTCAACCTTTAGCAATGTATATGCAAAGCTATGCTTCAAAAATTGACAATTATTTCTGAATCAAAGGAGGGATAAACTCTGAAGACTCCGTGGCTGGCCAAACACAAAGTCCTTGTAAAACTGACATCTTAAAAGATGCCATTGCCTCTCTGGTTCTCTGTGTCAGCTCCTATCAAAATGGAAAGACACCAGGAACATTCACTGTGATTTGTCTTTAAATTAAAGCAAAGATTTTGGGGAACACAGGAGAGTGTACATTTTAGAAATAATTTTACATGCTTTCTAGACTTAGAAAGGTAGTAACACTATTTTTGTGGTTTATTTGTGAGTCTGTGAAACCTACTGTATGTACACCCAAAACTTCTATCCGGCTATCGAAAGAGATATATGCAATTTAAAACAACTTTCCTTTTCTGAAAAGATTGTTCCCACTGGTCAATCTTCTTTCTAGATTTCACAGTGCAGCTTCATTTTGAGATTATGTTTTATGGCAGGAACTGCATGGATCTTATGTCAATCACTTATCAGTTAGTGATGACTTGTAAAGTCTTACTCTTCCATGGTTCTATTTAATTTCCAGTTTGTGTATGAATCAGAGCCTCAAGAGGGTGTTTGTCCTTCTCATTTTCTTTGATTCTGAGTTGATTTTCATTTTAGTAAAAGCATAACTGAAGGAGAATTTAGAATAGGGAGATCCATATGATCTTGTCACTTCACACTAATACAGTCCTCTGCTTTCTAGTGTGATGGTAGCTGGCATTCTTTACTTGATAAGAATACATAATGATCATGGACCTTGGTTATGTGTCTCTTGTCCAGACATAAACAACTGCATCCAAGAAAGGTGGATTAATTTTTTTTTTTCAACATTTGGATAAGGATTGCAGGTTTTTTAGTTGGGTTTTTTTTTGGGTGCGGTTGTGGGCTTTTTTTTTGCCCTAGAGCAGGCTTAGTGACAATCATGGGAAAGTAATGTACAGACCATTCAAAACCCGTCTTTAGTGGAGCTGGTACATGGGAGTAAACAAGCAGGGATGAATATTTTCAGTAGAGCTCCATTTCTGCTTATATTTTTTATTTTGCATAAAAATTAAACTTTCAGGTAAACTTCACTTTTACAAGAATTGTCAGCTCTTTAAATAAAAAATTAACTTCTTTTATTAAATTTGAAAAAGTATGATTAGGAAAATTTTCCTCTGCTTGGGAGATGTACTTCCAGTGTATTTTCCCCTTTATGACCTAAGCTCTCAAGCTGGACTGCAGATGTGTGAAAAGTGGTATGGTCTGTTATGCTATGAATTACATTGCTTATAAAGCTTTCAAGAGAAGGATGGGCTGTAGGAGGCTCTTAGATTATATTTCTGAAGGACACCGTAATGCCGTTTCTGAATCATGTTTTTCTACCTAGCAAAGGGCTGAGCATGGGTAAAGGTGTTGTATTTTGAGTGTATTTGATTTGGTGGTGTTGAGAATATTTTAAGATTATTATCAGACAATAAAACTAGCTTCATTCAGCAAGCTTACTCGTTCTGTTGAATGCAAGAGAGATGAAAATGATACTGTAAAAAATCAATGTGTAAATGCTACTTCTTAATGCAGTCCTTTGGGTTAAAGTACTAATGAAATGTTTGAATTTCTCTTTCTAGACTAAATGTTGATGCCTTTATTCAGTCTTTACACAAGAAATAAGTCCATTGACTTCAGTAAGACCTTGCCTGACTAGTAACTAAGCAAAACTGGACATTTTATTCAGTTGAGGGTAAGAAGCTCTGAGCTTAAATCAGCTGGTGAAGTGGTGGAGACACCATTTTTTGTGACATAATGTTTTACCTATATTTTCTTTTTCTCACTGCTGATTGATTTCTGTATATATGCAGACAAGCAAGTAACGCTGTGCTTTCCTACAACATAATAGCTATTACAATAATATGTCACGTAGATGTCTCTCAGTGGCTGCCATTCTATTATTTCTGCACTTATCTTCACACAGTTAACCCTTTTTTTTGGGTAGACAGGAGCAGACAGTGAAAAAAAGACTTAGTAGCCCATTTTTTTCCCCATGATGGTTTTGGTTTTACCAGCAGAAGTCACAAAATCAATTTTTACCATTGTCATCTCAGTGCCTCTGTACTTAGGTCAGCTGTATTCCAGTAGTTGGAAATGTGTTTGATTGTTGCAACTTAGATATTTTAAAGGAATGTAATGGTATTTTGAGTATAGGATTATTTAAAGTGCCCAAATTTCAGTGATTTGAAGTCTGCTTTTATACCACAAGCTACCTATCTCTGTTGCTTTGTGCAGACATATGTAAGAAAGAAACCCAGCTAATGAGAAAAATAGCGATTTAATACTTAATCTATTAATGGCATGCTGCTCACTTTTATGTCCAAGAGCAAACCAAATCATCTATCTTTCCCCTCAGTTTCCCCACTTGGAAAATGAGTGGGATGTCAGTCATTCATCTTGGAATCCGATTTACACTGATACTTGGATGTCTTCCACCCAAAATGAGTCTTTTACCATTTTCTGCAGAGAAAACCATAGGCAGAAGAAATACTAATGAAATTCCTCCTTACGTAATGTAATGTGGTGATACTGTGAAACCACCAGACTGTCTGCGATAAGGAGTATCTCTTAGGTAAATAATTTTAATTACTTGCTTATACAAATAAGCGTACCCATCCTGAACTTCCTCAGAGCTCCTGTGAACTACAGAAGAACCTTTTGTGTTTCTTATATGAAATTTTTAAGTGTTGTGATTTTTTTCAAGAGTCTATGAAGGCATGCTCTCTTCCACAGGCTTTTTATTCAGACATGAATCATAGTTGAAAAGCAAGACACAAGTATACATTTTTATTGCCGTGGTGTGAAGTTTACAGATACATGGTATCCTAGCATGATATTCTGATACAGTCTTTTCTAGGCTTCTCTGAGGTCCGGACTTTCTGCCGTCTAAGGACTTGGCTAAATGTTTGAGTTAAGGACAAGGAGGAACATGTTTAAAACATTACGGACACTCCTGAACAATTCTCTGTGCTCTAGAATAAGAAACTTTTTGCCATAGCTGCTCTACGAACTGGTAACATGGCTTACCATACTTCTAAGTTATACCAGAGGATCCACATTTGTTATGTAATGATTAATTTTTTTTGGGAACTAAAACAAAGTGCATTTTTGAGACACTTAAAGTTTTATCAAGCAAAATAAAAATGTGTTACAGGGAAAGTGATATGGAGTTTATTGCTTGGCTAATTTTAATATTTCAACAAATGTAAAATAAATTTGATAAAAAGTTGGAACTTACAATAAGTCATTGTCTCACTACAAAATAGCAACTTTTCTTGTTAACTGCTAAATTAATCAGGCAACAGCTGCTAGCTGAGATACATATAGGTCTGCAGTCATGTGTTCTTAATGAGTCATTCTGATTATGCTTACCTTTGTGTTACCTAAAATAAGTATCTCACTACATAGTTATTGCTATATATGAGATTCATCTGCTTATTATACCATTTCTTCAGTCTGAATTTCTTTCTACAAGATACATTATGATAACGTCTTAGAAATGAATTTTCTTAAATTGTGATATTTGTCATTTCAAGGGGTAAAATGTTTGCAACCCTTTCTCAAATGGTAAAAATTATGCTTCTGAAATGCTTACGGGAACACATTATCTGCATAAGCGTCGAGTTTGAGTAAAAATTTAGGATTTCATAGAAATATGATAGTTACACAGTGCATTATAATGTCATTCCAATTTGACCCGAAATAGTAGATACACTGGAAGCGTATTATGTTCTGATAATAAGGAGAAGAGCAGAAAAAGATGTGTCTCAATCACTAGGCTGGTTTCCCTTCTGATACTTCCTGGTCTGTTGCAGTTTGCGGTGGCGTTGGACACAAATCATCAGTATTTTCAGTGAAATCACATGACTTTTGCTTCCTCCAAACTGAAGAAGAAAGAGCCATAGTTCCCTGTCAGAGAATCACAGAATATTCACACAATATTCATGGTTGGAAGGGACCTTTGAGATCACTGAGTCCAGTCAGTTGACTTCAAGTATTTCTGTGGGACAGTCTTACTTTCTTTGACTGATGGGCTTTGTGCTCAAGCTTTGATGGCAATCAAAACCAGGAATAAAATAGCCATCTGTTATTTTGTATTTGGGGCACATCATTTTTATTTCTGCATAGGTTTACCATTCTCTGAGTCTAGGGGAGCATCTTGAAATTCTCTAATATGACTTCTTGACTAACAGTTTTGTGAAGGTGTTAGGAGTTGCTTAGCGTGCAGTTGTGTAGTTTTACTTTAGAAGGTAGCTAAAATTGCCTTTTCTGGTTTGTTTTTTTCCATCTTAAATGCAATAATTTTTTACTTAACAATTTAGACTTAATGTCAGGCTTCAAACTTAAGAAATAAAAATCAGGTAGATTCTTTTCTCTAGTACAAATGGTAATAGTGCAGGTTTTTCAGGCTGGTAATGGTAATAATATAGGCTTTGATGATAATAATATCATTTTTTACAGCTAGATCCAGAAGCAGATTTAGCTGAAATCTGTCCCTGAAATTCCAAACTGGAAATGCTGAAAAATCCTATTTGGCTTACCCCTAGGCCAGAATGCATCCAAACTTCTACTGGCTTTAAGAATCTCTGAGTGACTTTAGTTCTGTTTCTATGGATAACTGGCTGAATTGTAGCCTTTAGACAATTTACAAGCTGAGCACCTTGCTCATACTTCAGAAGAATTGTGGTTAAGAAACTTGGTCTTCATCTGTCTGAAGCGGTCAGTGCCTCATGCCTTCTATGCAGTAAGAAGATTTGATCTCATACTCACTTTGGGATGGTCATCTCCAACGTCCATGTCTCCTATTTTCCCTAACAGTTTTTCAGTCACCAAAATGGGGATGTAACACTATATTCCTGAAGCAGATACAATAAATGAAAAAGTGATCTTTTGAGTGTCTGGGGACATGGTTGTGAGATGTGATGTTCCCCTGCCTGGTTTGACCATATCAGATTTGGTAGATTTCTGTCCAGGAGCTGAGGGGAGGGTAGGGAGTCAACATTTGTACCATCTCTTGCCTAAATTATTTTACTGCCAAATCATTTTCATTATATAAAATTGTTATTTAATGCTAACCAAGACTCTCCAAAGACTCTTAAATGTTAGTGTTGTAATAAAAGCCTAACTGAAGCCAAGGAAGTGTGCAGTTACTGAAACTATTTTTCTCTACTCCCTTCCGCTAACCGTTCTCTAAGGGCTTGGAAAGCTGCTAATGGAACAGAATCCCGGCTGCAGATGGAAGGTGAAACACAGAAGAAGAACAAATAGAATCGAAAATTGAACTCACTCTGGTGCGCGTGTGTGTAGTGGAACTTTAAATGGTTTCCAGATGAACGGATTGGTACATTTTCCTTTCCAGCAAAACATCGTGAATGATTCATTCCACAGGACACCAAAGCCTACTGGCATCTGTAGGAACAAAGCAGGTTTAGCATTAACTACAGTAAGAAAAAGAGGAAAAAGGAAAAGGAAGTCTAATGTTTTGGCTTCCTCACAAGGTATTTAAATGCCTACTGTGTTCTGGACCAGCTGGTTACAATTAACCTTGTGCACTTAGAGCCATTGGTTCAGGCTGGTTTTGGAGACATCTGCTGCACTATAGAAGGAGGGGAATGGGACTTGGAGCAGAGATCAGTTTACAGGATATGCATCAATGTGTCCATATATTGTGACCAAAAAGTTATCTCAAATACAGTCAAGCAAGAAGTTTGTCTATCTGCTCTATGCTCTTTATCACGCTCATGTAGCTAGGCCCCACAAAGCAGAACTCAACAGCTGTTCGTCTTTTTCTGAGAGGAGTGTGTGTAGCATAGCATCTGGTGAGTCTAACTTCACCCAAGTTTTGCTTTACATTAAGAAGTTGCCTGTAATTTCCAGCGCTTCCATGAATATTGTGGATGCAAAGTTCTTTTAAAGGTCACATGCAATCATTTTTGCAAAGCTGCTTTCAAAAAGGGGAGAAGCATGTAGAGAAAATGGCTTCATCGAAGACTGGGAGATTTAGCTGAACAAAGTCTCTTTCATACAGCAATAGCACTTTTCACTTACAGTGCCTCCGATGGCAGCATCTTAAAAAAAATTTATTTTTCACAGACGAGGAAACTGAGGCAATGGGCTATGAAGTTTACTTGGGTCAAATTGTTTAGACAGTTCTCCAGAGCAAGTAGCATTTGTATGGGGTATGCATCAGTAAAATCAAAGACTCGTTTTTACTGGTTTCAGGGGTAGAGAGATCATGAATAGAGTGGTAGATCATGCAGAGCTCCCTCAGGATTTTGGACACAGCATCACTCAGATCCATTTATATCCAAGTAGAAAAAATCAACTCTAATAACTGTTGCACAGACAGAGAAAATCCTTCTTACACATATATTGCTCTTACAGTTTCATCTGTAGAGCTAAAAAGTAGTGTAAGTCCATGACTTATAGATTTCTAGCACATTATTTTTACCCTCCTGGAGTTGTGAAGCCCTTAACAGAGAAAAATATTTTGCTACTACTGTTTCAGCCTTAAGAGCGTTAAGAGTTCATCTGTTGAGAAAGAGAGGGAAGGGAAGTACACTTACTAATTGCTAGTGTTGTTAAAAAGTTGAGCTTTTCCATTTTGATATTGTTGTCACGATCACATAGACACCTGCACATTCATCGCTATTTCAGTTAAGCCGCATAGACTTAACATCGTACAGGATAACTCTAACAGAAGTTTTATTGTGGGCGTGATAAAATCTTTTTCTGGAAGAATGGGGCAGAGACACAAGGATGAAAGCAGAGGTGTGAATATTTCGCAGCTACTTACATCTGTATTAGTCAAAATCCCTGGTAAACTGTCCAATTGTACTTGTTCCCTTCCACGTAAACAGAGACTGCATGTAAACAAATAGCTTATCTTAAGATTGTCAGCCTGCTAATTAAACAGTGCCTTAGTTGTCACATTTATTTCATATAATTACTTAGTGAATATTATCCTCATAAGAGTCTTGCAAGAATGAAATGTACTTTGCGAAACCCCAAATCCATGACAGACGCAGAACAGTGAGTGGCTCTTGATATCCACATATCTCCCTTTCTGGTTTTAAAAAAGAAAGTCTGCAAGTACTTGGCCCTATATTTGGTTATTCATGTATCGTCCATACAAACCAGAAGCAATAAATCATCTCCAACTCTGATGATGCTTTATAACACGTATAGGTTATAGCAGGTTTCTATCTTAAAACTTTCTAAAAATAATGATTCAACAAGTGACAGAAAGGACTCTGTTTCTTTTCTTTTGTTTTCCCTTTATGATCATCAGCTGAATCAGTGAATTTGAAATTAACTAATAGGTGGCACTGAGAACTCATTAAGAAATCAGTCCTGTGGAAACTGAATGTGAGTTATGTCCCCCCCACAAAGGGGATGGGGAGGAGGGCTTTGTGCCAGCTCAACGTGGCAATGACAGACCATGATCATAGGAGTTACTTTTTGATGGAGACACAATGTGTAACTAAAGACTGTATCTAGGTTTCTTCAGGTGACTGAACAGTAGCGGTGCTTGTCAGCAGAAACTAACTTATTTTTTACTTGATTTTTAAAGAGACTGAATATTCTGAAACAAGTCTGTCAAGTAACTTTAGCACATGGAATATTGCAGGAGAACACAGTGTGTAGCTAAGCTTATGCAGACAGTGAGCCTTGGAAAGTGTTCTATTTCTTTTAGAGTTGTCTTTAGGAGAAAGATGGCATCTGTTTCATTTCAAAGAAAGATTAAAATATGTATCTTCTGAAAGACATTGAAGACTAGTAAGTGCTGCTTTTTCACCTCCTGTTCTTATGCTATGTGTCCTTAGAAGTGCTCATTTTTTTTGCCTAGTACACTGTCTTTTGATAGTGTTACTCCAGAATAAAAGAAAACTTGAACCATAAATGTGGGAAATTTTGAAAGTGTGTTTCACCTCATCCTTTAAATGGAAATGAACAGGTACAGAAAGAGCATCTGCCGTTGTGCTGTATGCACAGCTTTGTTTGCATGTATCATATGATTAAGGATTGCATTTTATTCTGTTGAATTTTTTGATTATTATAAAACAGGAATGCACTACTCTTTGTATTATTTTGTGAGCAAATTATATTTGAAGTTCCAGCACTGTCTTCCATAACTGATGGTGAATGGCATATTTCCATATGGAGACACTAAGGAAGAATAACCGAGGACTAGGTGAATTCATCTTTGGTCATTAATCCTTCAGGGAAGAGGTGATGAGCTCAGATATCCTTCTCTTCAAGCTGAGTGAGACATTCTTGGGAGCTAAATCACACTAGTGTCAGCATCAGGTCGCTCTGCAGCTGCAAGGCGCAATGCCCTGGACCTGCAGGCTGCAGATTGCTTATGTGGATGGCCAGGAAACATTTTAATATGTATTTCAAATGGCTGACTGTGTGAAAACTCAGCTGAATGGTAGTCAGCATCCTTGAAGCTGACTCTGGATTTAAATGCAGAGGACAGCAGTTTGCCTGGGCTGCAGGTTGCTAGAGCCTGACCGGCAGCCTCCCTGCTCCTAGCAGTGAGTGCCAGCTGCTGCCCTGCTTTGCTTTAGGGTGGCATTTTTCATTTTATGAGGAAAGGGACCGGACCATGGCCAAAACTACCTCTTTCTCAGGCAGTTTGACCTAAGTTGTATTCTTATTCCATTCCTAATGGAAAATACCATTGTAGTGTATATAGCGTGAAAATGCACATTTCATGGACTAAGTGCAGACCTGCCCACAGCTTTACAGCAATAATGACAGATAAGAACTGGCACATTTTTTTGTGCTGATTAGTTATATCTGGAAAGAAAAACTATTTTGTTGGGTGCCTTCTCTTCAGGACTTTAATGGCTAATTAAGACCCAAACTCCTCATGTCTGTTATGTGATGCTACATGTCTGGGTTAGCTTATGGGTCCCAAAGATACAGGTTTGGCTTCGAGTGCTTTCTTCATGTTTGTACTGGTACTAAGTGTCCAGTTTCCTTATGTTGGTATGTTCCTACCGGCTTTAAAAAACAGCTTAGATTCTAATGCTGCAGTAGGACATTTGAGATAAGACCTAGTACCTCATTCAGCACCTTGCAGTAGCACCCAGCCAGGCTGTCTAAAAGGACTTTGTAATGCAGATACTTTCACTGGAACCAGATGAAGCTGCGTAGTGACATTGCAAGTGTCAAGTGTAACTGGAGTAAATGCAAATTCAAAGACCAGGAGTCTGAGTTCCAATCTTGGTATTCCGGTGTGGTCTCTGGACTCAGGTTCTCTGCTGTTCTCTTCCTACTGTAATCTATCACTCACTTTCTTTGCTGTGTGTTATTGAAGAGTAATGCTTCAATTCACTTTTATGCCCTTTCACTAGTATCAGTGGGTATTTTGCACTGATATGAGTAGCAAATGCCAAATGGTCAATCAAGATAATGGTTTATCAGCAGTTCCTTCCCTTAAATCTCAATTGTGGAGGTGGGGAGAGTGTTACGGTCTTTAGAGCGTGTTTCAATTAATACAGGTCTCTGAAGGTTAAAGACATTGTCTTGGACTTTATCTGAAAGAATATGGAACTGGTGCAGATCTTGAAAATAGTTGTCAATCACTTAACTCTAATGTAATTGATTTTTGTGTGGACATATCAGTAAAAGCATGTAATGTTCTTTTTTTTATGAAGCAGTGCCCCTTTTCAGTAACAGATGGTACACACAACTATCTAAGACTTTGGTATGTGAGCTTCTCTGTTTGTCAGAAGCATATAGGTGTGAGGCATCTTCCCACCTGCTGCCGTATTAGCCAGATAATGAGTGTATTTCCAATAAACCAATCTCCCATAGGAATTTATACATACATTGATTTTGTTAAGAAACAGTTTGGCTTAGCCCTTAACTGTCTCTTTTTAACAATACTGTTCATCATTTTATATTGATACTGACAACAATTGTTTAAAAAATTACTTAGAACTCAAAGATTACTTAGAAAATACCAGACTCTCAATGTGTGGAGTAACATCTTTTTTCAGCTATTATAAGTATCTTAGAAACTCATCCCTTATATTACAATTACAACAATGTAACTCTTCTTCTCCAAAAAGGGCTTACTTCTGGATGCACGCTGAGGAGAAAAGTCCTACATATTACAGTTCAGATAGATTCCTTCAGAAATAAATCAGTCTCTTCATTCTTATTCATGTTAAGGTTTTCAGTGATAAAGGTTTGGGTTGATGTCTTTTCTTCTTCTGCTTGTTTTTTCAGGAGCATTTTTTTTTTCTCTTTTCTCTGGAGGGCAGTGGGTGTTACCTGGCAAGGGTGATGTTCAAATTGTACAGAACATTAGAGGTCAAAATCAGCTTTGCTTTGTACCCTTTGCCTCCATCTAAAGTCAGAAGCTACAGTTGAAGTTTGCCCTTAGGATTCTCATTTGCTATTAGTATCAGGACCATTTACAAGGTTAGCTTTTATTAAAGCTAATCAATGTGAATCTAGGTGCGTTCTGAACATTTTGCCCTTTTGGCATACTCAGTAACCGAGAAATGAAAACGTGCAAACATTACCATTCATTGAGATATAAGATGCTAAAAGTCTTGAACCATTGAAGAAATAGAGCACCTTTATTACTTTTAGGTTTATATAAAGGTTACTGCACCTTTATTTAGCATCTCTCTGATTCTGTGCTTTGAGGCATTGTCCCCTAAATCTAAAATCACAGAATGAGAAAGGAAACTGTGCTGCTGAATTAAATAGTGTCAAGCCCCTCCAGCTGAAAAAGCAACTAATACAAACACTTTTAAAAAGCATACTGCATCATCAGATTAATCCTTCCATATTCGGAAGCATAGCTGACCTTTCAGCCCTTTAATTCTGAGGTTAGACAGTTCTGGAGGCCTTTTAAAGTAAAATACCCTTACTTGCTTATGAGAGCCGATGACTGAAGCTGTCTTTCCCACCAGATGAACACAGCTGAGCCAAAATGAACCTAACCACATTTTATAAAATCTTGACCCCAGGTGATAAGTTTTCACCTTGAAATATTCATCTTCTGTTTTGAATCTCTCTCTGATGTTTTGCATACTGCTATTCAGCATCTTCCTAACTAAAAAATTGGTTTTATTGCAGATGTCTAGGAGTCACCATGTCCAAATATATTTCTAGGATTGGGGGGTTTGTGCTGTACCTCCATTAAGTAAAAATTATTTTTATAATCTTTGCTGCAAATTATATTTTATTTATTAAATTACTTTTAAGATTATTTAAAAACTGTTTTTATATAACCACAATGTTTCTGGAACGCATTCTTGTTTAAGCAAGGCTTGTTTTGGTTTGGTTTCAACAATTCTAAATAGGTTAGGTTAAATCACATTATATGTTATAAATAGTGCAGCCACTTTTGGTAGACAGACTCCTCTTACAGCTGGATAATCCGTTTCATGTTAGTTTGGAAAGCTTACACTGCAAACAGAGAAGAAAAGTCTTGACCTTTTAAAACTCCCCAAAACTCACAGAGGTTCTTCTGCACAGCCCTTATTTCTTGTTCTGCAGGCCACATCTTCAGCAGATAGGGAGAGGGGTAGCGTCAGCAAGGAACAAGAACAAATGCAGCATAAATAGTAACTGCCCTAACCAAAAAGTGGGTTTAGGTTCTCTCCAGCTGCCAGATCGCAGCTGATGTGGAAATGATATAGCTTAGTTGATTTTACTGGAGATATATTTGCACTGAACTTCAGCTGGGAATTGAACTCTCGGATTCCAAAACCTCTCTTTACTGACTGTGTATGCCCTGTCAATATCATTAAGAGGAAGAAATGTGAATTGACAACAGAGTTGAAAGTAAATCAGGGTCAAGTCCTAGGACGGAGTAACGTACGTCATTGCTGTAGTGAGTAGCAAGCTTTTACGCACATCATTAAAAAGTAGTAAAGGCTCTGAAATTGGCAGTTTCAGCAGGGAGAAATCCCCATGACTTGTCCTGCGTAAGTAAAGCTGAGTCCTTATGCCAAAAATAGAAGAGAATACTTGCATTCCCTGAAGTAGAAACAATATAGTTATAGAAAAATAATTGGACTCTTTTTTTTTTTTTACTTTTATCCTTTAGATTTATTTCAGTCATGATTTTGTGGCTCTTAATTAAGCAAGTCTTCCACAAATTCGTAGAGATAAAGTCTACCCATGGTACAAAAACAAAACAGTCAGATGTGCTTGCACGTGTAACAAATTGTTACTACAACCAGATCATACAGTAAAAGCTATTTTAAGCATGATAATTTTTAAATTTTTTTCTGCATTTTCTTCTAAGTGGACTTTACCCCATGTTCCATCATGCCTTTAGAAATGGTGTCTTTTTAAAGACATTAAGGAGTGCTTTTGCTAGATGTATGGAAAAGCAATCCAAGTAAGGTTTTTCTTTCTTTTGAATAGCATGACTGTAGATGGCTTAGAAAAAAAAGGGCCAGCTTTTTACTGTGTTTGCATAGCACTGTGCCCAGAGATATCTTTTTTGCCTCTTACATTTTGTAATAATACTATTTTTAAAGATAAAATGTTAGTCATAAAAAGTCAAGACTTCAGAAGTAGCAGTAGCCATGACAACCTTCACTCTTGGGGGTGCAGTACAAGGTCTTTCACTGTGACTGGACAGTGTATGCTGCAGGTGCAAGCAAGGACTATTAAAAAGAGTGTGTTTTGTGGATTCTTGTCTTTTTTTCTCTTTTGTTTTCTCCTCACATTCTGCTTCCTTTTCTTCCTTTCCTCCCTTTCTTTTTTTTTATTTTTCTCATTAACTTATTTTTTTGTTCTTCTGTCTTCTGCTCTTGATCATCCTCTGTACTTCATGCACACGTCATAACTAAAATCAAGTAGGTAAGTTTGTGTTTATTGACTTAGGTCTTGGTGATAGGGCTATGGATTACATGAGGTGACGTTTCCGTTGCTGGCCTCTTAAAGCTGAGACTAATTGAGAATAACATGAAGTCAGAAACTGACGCATTTGTTGTCATTAAAAAAAATTGAAATAAATTAAATGTTCTTTTAGCACTCTGTTTAGGTAGGAATGAATACGGTTGGGAAACAATATTATGAAGTATTTAATATTTATGCAGGATACAGTTTTGTGGTAAGACAGTTGTCCACAGATTGCGCAGCGGAGCTAGAACAAAGTAAAAAACAGGTTTTTGTTAAATGAATACTGCCCATTCTGTTCAGTGAGTGATAAAATTATAATGAAGCTGCAACTAGTGCAAAAACAGCAAAACTTTATATAGCGTAATGCATATATACAGTGACATAGTAAAGTTCTGTAGTAATTTTAATTGTAATTCCTTGTATTTTTAATGTCCCTATAAATCCTTCATTATCTTTGAAAAAAATTTATGCATGCAGTTTAGTTTATCTCTTTTGATATCTGTAAAATACAAAGTTATGCAAATGGTATTTTAGAAATAACTGTAGATTGTTAATAATGGATTAGAAATAGAATTTATTACTATAGACAGAATTAATTCTGGTTAGATTGTATTATAATGACTTTCTAGATATTAATTAAATTTTAAAATTTTATATATATATCCAATCAAAGAATAAATATCTTAAATTTTAGGCAATTGCTTGATTACATCTGAATTTTAAGGAATTTTTACTTTTCAGGTGAACAATAAGAACAAAGCTAACCTGCATTTTTTAGAGAGTCATTTGGGAATGAAATAGGAAAAAATTGCATCCAGGCAACAGCACTTTAATAATTTTATAGCTTAAGTCCACTTACTCAATGCAAAGCCATTTTCTGAGCGGAAAAGAACATCTTGTATAAACCAATTGTTTTGTATGCTCTTCCTGTATCTGCCTTTCTGGTAGATCTTAAGAGTTCCTCCTCATTAATGCACAGCCAGCAGTCCATAAGTTAACAGTTAACTTGTGCCTGTTTCCTTTGAGAAGTGCACATCAAGCTATGCTGACAGCAGTGTAAAGTGCGATGGATTGGCAGGCAACAGCCTCTGTGCTTGAATGCAAATATCAGGCACCGGCTTTCAAATGGCAGGAGGAAATTAGTGTCAAAACCAGCCTTCCCTTTCTAAGGATCTGGCGCCGTCTGCTTGTGGGGGAAAACAGTGCCAGAACCTGCTGTTCTTGCTCTGTTGGGGTAGCAAAGACCTGGGGACTCGCTTCCCAGAGCCACACACGCGTTGGTGACCCTGTCTGCTGCGCGGAAGGAGAGTGGGGCGTTTATCCTCGTGCCCCCAGGAGGAGGCTTGGAGGGCAGGGGAGAGGGTGGCAATGCACTGCGGACCGTGACAATCAATGAAGTTGCATGTGCTGAGTGAAACACCTGGAAAATTGCAAGGCGGGGTGGGGCGGGAGGAAGAATTTTGGCAAGAGCAAGGTTCTCTGGGGCATTTCAGAATATCTGGTGTGGGGACAGCTTGACACGGCAGCCCTTCCCCAAGGGACGTAAAGGACAGCCTGGCACTTGCAGTGGTGCTTCCCAAGAGCTGCCAGCACCGGCTTCTCTCTCGGCCAGGTCAAACTGCTCTGTATTGGAGAGACCCACAGAGGTAACAGTCATGCTTGTGATCCAGCATCTTCAATTAGAGTTTGCTTTTCATTTTTGTTCATTTCCAGAAAGTAAGAGGAGGGATAAATCTGGCCCTGGGAGAGCTCCTTGTGATCCATGTGGCACATGGACAAGTTACATGCTGCATGTTTGTATCTCACATGATGGCGTGAGCAAGACGACTAATAAGATGATTATGGTGGTACAGGTCATTTATTAGTTATGCAATAACCCGTATTTCTTTACCGAACTTGGACATAATCATGTTTTCCTGTATGTTTGACTTCACACCTGCATGACAAATCAGTAACTTCTGTATTTGAAGACAGTCTTCTCAAAGGTGTTATAGCATATAGGATGTGAGCGTGTGAAAGGTGAGCGTGGGTGGCATTGCGTTTATGTCTCTGATTTTGCTTTTGATCTGTGGCAGATGTGACTAATGTGTTTCTTTCTCTTTGGCACTGGGACACAGCTGCAAGTCTGTGGCACTCCACATCAAAGCCTATCCATGACAGAGCTATCACTTCCAAGAATTTTTGTCAGGATCACCAGCTTTTGCTGTGGCTTTTCTGGAACATTTCTGATAAAGCTCTAGTATTTAATTTTTTTCATTTCCAAGAACTGTCCCTTGGACTTTAAAGTCTTTAGCTGTACCAGCATAAAAGAAACCTGTCTCATATACTAAGAAAAATGTGCATCTGAAAGACAAAATGGCAAAAGGATAAGTATGGGAGTATATTGGGATCCTGTGTTTCATGGTGCTAAGGTTTCTTTTTCCTTGAAAGAAATAGCATAGTCTTTTAGGAACTATTGTTTTCAGCTAATTTATTGAAATAATAATTGAAATAATAAATTTATTGAAATGCACTGACATTTTTCTCAGTATTTCAGAATGGCTCAGGAAGCTCATTAAACAACCTATAACCAATGCTAGGGTACAACAATGGAAAAAAACCTGCTTCTAATTAAATTACATTTAGTGATGGGAAAGTCAGACTAGTTCTCTGCTAACGATTCTAATGTGATAATGCAAAATATCATGCAGCTTTTAAAGGAGAGTGGAATTTCCATTTTTTTCTCATGTTTTATAGATTCTTGGGAATATTTTTGTAACTTTGAAAGAATTAACCTGTATTTTAACTCTTTTCTGAATTTTTTTTCAAATTCCAATTTAAAATTCAAATTGAATGCTTATGGCAAAGCCACACAGTGAATGTAAAACAAAAGATTATTTATTAATGATCAGGTAACAACCTTAATTTAAAAGTTGCTAAACTTTTTTCATAGCAAAAGTGATAATGTTGGAAGTTGCATATCTTTATAAGGTACACAGTGTGCTGCACATAGCAATCCCATGTAAATCACATATCATCTGTTCTGAAACATTCAGGCAAAATTGCCTGTAAAAATTATTTCTTTTTCATTGCAATTTACCTAAAAATCAGTGGAAAACTGTTGATGAAACAAGGTTAGCCAAAACTAAAAATTTACTTCTGCTTGTCCCTGCCCAATTTCTCACAGTTTTGAAGGTATGAAACATCTGTCTTTGGGCAGTATTTGCTTCAGAGGCTCCAGATTTCTGCCTGCACTCTTCACTTTTGTAACTGCATGTGCAGCTCTGCACTGCACTTCATAGAAGATGCATCATAGACTCAGGCCTGGTGTCTTGAGAAAATTAATTTTCAGCCTTGGTGAGGCAGGTTTCATTTTTGCAATGTACAGAGCTCTAGAGCAAGAGCTGTCATAGCTTACTGAGTTCTATATATTTCTTCAGATAACTATATCCTAGCAACATGTATGACTCCTGTGAACCATGCAAAGTTGGGAGGGAGATTTGTGACCTCCATCGCTGATAATCTCACAAGACAACAACGTAGTCTTAAAGCTAATTCAAAACTTCAGCAGAAGAGAGAGAACAGACCTGACCTACTGGTCCTGCTGAGGAGCTGGTGAGCTGTATTCCGTATAACTGGAGCGTATGGAGGTCATTCTGAGCCTTGCAAATAATGAATTGCAATAGTGAAGCTGAGAAATAACAGAATGTTAAATCACTGTCTCCAGACTTTCCTGACAAACAGGTACTTCAGCTTGAAAGCACTCCACAATTGATTAAACTGTTTTGCTCAGTGCTGTGTTAGAGAGGCTATGAAAAAGCAGATACTTCTTCCAGAAAACAAAGCAGAATTTAAAGCCTCTTCAGGGCTGAGAATCCAGTGTCATAATTATATTAAGTGAAAAAGTTTTTGTAAGGTGAGAACAAGGACTGATAGTTTCCTGAAGCAAAATTCTGTCTGGTATAAAGAAAGAAGGATTTAAGACTAAAAGTCTGCACTATAAAGAAACAAAAAAAAAAAGACTTGTCTGTCTTGGCTTTTATCAGCTGTCACAGTGGGTCTCTGTAGGCAGAGGACTTTATGCATTAAATGTGACCATAAAGTTATTTCTCTTTTGCAGATAGTGATAGGAACAAATTTGAGGTGTGTTTTTTGATTTAAACTTGCTTTGAGAAAGCACAGTGTCTCCAGTTCTTACACCACTGCTGCAAAAGCAATGTGAAACAAAATGCACCATGTACAGGAAAAAAAAATGGAAAATTGGTCCTGTAAGTTGAACCAGTGCTTACATTTTTGAAGAAATTGCTTCAGGAAAGCTCTATTAAAAGGATGATTTTGGATTATATGAAGCAAGAGCTGGACGTAAACTAATTAATGTTACCTAGATCTGTGAATATGTTTTTACATGATTTTTTAAGGTCGTTAGGTGACCTGTCTGAAGGTGGCTAAATAAGTCAGCACTGGTAACGAGGTTAACAGAGTTTGATCTTGAAGTCACCAGCTTGTACCTAGATGAATTGTGTAGGTGGAGCTAAAAGTAAGGATGCTCTTGGTCTGCTGCAAAGCATTCTGCTATCCTGCTTATCCTTACTCAGAGACACGACAAAAACCCCCAACACATAAGGAATTAATTAGTTTTTTAGCTTCCAGGGGTGTTGCTGTGAACACAGTGAGATAGATAGCAGCTTCTAAACAAGCTTCTGCTGTTATCAGTCTGGATGTATCTGGGCTGTTGTAGGGAATTGTCCCCGTGAAGAAGCAGTTTCTGTGACAGTTTATTTGAGTCTTTGATTAAAAAAGAACAAAGAGTGATTTCTAATGGGGCTTTTTTGATAGCATCCTGGGGCTTGTGTGTTCGTGTGTGTCAAAAATGTTAGCACTCTGTGCAGGGTTTTGCCTGTGTTCTGTTAGAAATGGAATCTGGTAATGTAGTATAATTTCCAGGCACATTTGCTATTTATGACATGGATTTGTTTGTGTGATGTATTAGTGTAAAATTAAATCAATACCCTGGTTCAACACCTACAGAAAGAGAGCACTGTTTTTCAAGCTATGTTCCCTGTGGGCCAGTTTCATAAATTGAAATTGCTTGCTAATGAACTTACCTGTTTGTGAAGGGGGGCTTTCAGTGATGCTGTTTATAGACTGAAGGTTTCTTTGATATTCAAATGAATTGGTCTTGGCAGGAAGCATACTCTCACGTTTGTTTATACTGCAGAATTCAGAATAGATTGTTCTTTCTTACATTTTCCACATAGACCTTCTGGTGTTTCTACCTGTTGGTAGAATTGACCCTGGGTGAATTATTTGGTATGTGAGTCAGCATTTTCTAGACATTCTGAGGAAAGTGTAAAGAAATTGTACCAATTAATTTTGTTTCAGCAATCTGATTACACAGGAAAATTAGTTTCACATTCCTTTTATTCCATTAAAATATACTAATTTAACTTTTGGAGAAGAATCCTGTTCATTCATCTGTAAAGATTTTTAGGGTCTTGGTTCATGGGAATAGCAAATTTGGGGATCAAAAATCCCGGTTGAGTATTTTCACTTATACAGGAAGTATTATTGCAACTAGACAATTAATTCCCATTAAATTTAGGAAAATTAATCCACCTGTATATTTAGTTAGCTAAATACCCAAGCAAGTTTTAACCTTAGTATCTATAAAAATTCATGGAGTTCAATACCCATGAAACTGAAGTTATTCAAGTTTGAGTAATAAGATGCTGTTAGAGACTTGCTAAGTAGTAAAGAGTTTGTACATAATGCTAAAATGAGAAAACTGTGAATTATGGCCTCCTGGTGGCGTTGGTAGATGTGATATGTGGAGGTGCTGCATTATGTTGTTACAAAGGCATCTTTTTACCTGTCAGGAAGTAAAGAGAGTGTTTATTGTGACCCTCACTTTTCCATCAGTCTTTTGCATTTTAGTGAAGTGGAACCATGGTGTTTACTTTCAGAACTGAAATAATTTGGATTTAGAAACTGGCCCAGAGTTTGCAGGTGTTTTCTGCAGGGCATGTTGTGCAACGTGTCCTGCATGTGGGATGTAGGGCATGGCAAGGCCTCCTGTGATGTTTCAGAGTTATTTAGGGGGTTGGCAGTCACCTGTTTTGATTTAGGGGGTTGGCAGTCACCTGTTTCAGGACACTGGTATTATCTAAAGGTTCTTTTTAATGTACTCTGAGATTGAAAATACTCCAAAAGCTAGAGTAAAGTTACGAGATTTCAAGTATGTCATGGAGGAAAATGTGGGAAAGATGTTTTTGGACTACTAACTTGGGTTGGCATTTTTTCAGATTTACTTACAAGCTGTGTGCTGCTCTCTCCATTTGGGAGGAAGTGTGTATATTCTGATGAGGAGCTATTGAAATGGTGTATGTTAGGCTGCCTGGTTAATTGCTGATGACAGTAAAGACAAAACACCACTAAGGTGTGCTAAGGCATGTGGAAAACAAGGAGGTGATTGGTGACAGCCAATATGGCTTCACAAAGGGCAAGTCATTCCTGGCAAACTCGGTGGCCTTTTACGGTATTTCTAGACAAGGACAGAGCAACAGATGTCTTCTACGTGGACTTATGCAAAGCACTTGACACTGTCCCACGTGGCATCCTGGTCTCTAAATTGGAAAGTCATGGATTTGATGGATGGACCACTTGGTGGATAAGGAGCTGGCTGGATGGCTGCACTCAAAGGGTTGTGGTCAATGGTTCAATGTGCAAGTGGAAGCCCAGTTCCACAGGGGTTGGTACTGGGACCAGTGCTGTTCAACATCTTTGTCGGAGACATGGACA
>JAOXJM010000019.1:35345396-35362286 GCA_026413425.1 Tringa solitaria
GGATGCCCCATCCCTGGAAGTGTTCCAGACCAGGCTGGATGGGGCTTTGAGCAACATGGTCTAGTGGGAGGTGTCCCTGCTCATGGCAGGGGGATTGGAACTTGGTGATCTTGAATGTCCCTTCCAAATCTAACCATTCTATGATTCTTTGTGTGGAGCTTGGGAAGGATTTAGCTCTGCAGAAGACCCCCACAGCTTTGAGAGTGCTGTGTCAGCATTATTAATCACCAAGATCCTCCTGAAAGTATGAGCAACACATCTTTCCCTTGGCAGGTGTGCCTGGGTTGTGTCCTTGGTGCTGCAAGTCTCAGGGCAGGCTGCCTAGAGCCGACACTGTCATTCAGCTACCGCAATTTAAACCAGTCCTTTCTCACTGCCCAAGGTATTGTAAAGCCTGTTGCAAAGGTAGATTCAGCTTTGAGTTGAGCTGTAAGTGGAGTATAGAACTTTGGTTTTTAAGAGAGGTAAAATTTACCCCAGGAAGAAATTGGTCTAGTCTCTTTCAAATAAGAGTACTAGAATTTTTCCCTCCTGTCCAGCTTAGTTGAAATGTAGGCTACAGAATAAGGATAATTTTGCATATTCTCTTAATCTATTAGAGATTTTGCTCATATTGCTCCCTTACCTGAAAAATGCTTGTTGGTTGCCATTTTCCACACTCTCTGGGACCCTTCTCCCTCATATTCAAACCCCCTAGGGTGATATTTTTTATGCTGGTGGATATGAGCTGCACAGCGCCATGCTTACGTTGCTGTTTCAGGTATCCTTTTCCATTTTAGATTTGTGTAGCTGAAAAATCTCTGCATACATTGGCTTTTCTTTTGCTCCATGTAAGTTGTTTTATTCTTGCTTCTAGCAATTTCTCCTCAGTTTTCTGTTTCTTTACTGTTTAATTTTCATCATTCATCAGTTTGGTACTACTTGCTTTTCTTTTTTTTTTTCCCTGCAGCTTTGAATGTTATTTCTGTTGTCTTTATGGTTCAGTTCTGTGTGGTTTTTGCTTGTTTTCAGTAAATACCTCTTTCATTTCAGAAGTTAGAAAAAGTAAAATTTTAACCTATACTTCTTGGAAACAATATTATTGGCAACTTTGATGACAATTTGAGATTTGTAAAATGACATTATAGGTTTGAGAAGTATTCTAGAACTGTCCTTGAACCTAGTTTGAGACATTGCTAAAAAAACTGACAAAGGTGATACTTAAACTGAGCTTTTAAGCATCTGAAGAGAAAGAAGATGTTCTAGTGAAGTTCTTTGAACTGCTTGTTTTCTCCAGAAGTGGGGCTAAAGTGCAGTCATAATCCATAGTGGAGAAAAAAAGGAGAAAGACAGAAAATAGAAATAAATCCTTCACAAAGGAAAAGGGCTTTGTTTCATTATGTACCTAAGAGTCTGACCTGTCCCACTTCCTGACCCTGTCTGGCTTCCTGGCTGATCTGTACCTCTTGCACCGTCAAGATGACTTCCTGCTTTTCTCTTCCTCTTTTTCTCTCTCTCCCCCTATTTTTTTTATTTACTTTTTTATTATTATTATTTTTAATTTTTTTTTTTTTTATTAAAGGGCTTCTATGTAGGAAAAGTATAGCAATGCCTGGCAGGTCAGCTATTAGTAACAGTGACCTGAAAATCTCTAAGCCTTTGGGCTTTCGGATCACAACACCTCTGCTATGTCAAGGGGACTGAGGGTATTAATCAGCACATGTGAAGTCTTTGCAATGTCATGTGGTTGATAGCACTAGATCGTCACCAGCAGTGTTGTCTCTATCTAAGCTAATGCACTTCAAACATTCTGGAGCCTTTCCTAGGCAGAGATTATTAACCCTGGATAATGATTTCATCATATGAGCAGATGATCTCTAAAAGCATGAAACCAAGCACATTTGCCTTTGTAGAGTTAAACAGGCTGTGAAATTAAGCACTGAAGTGAAAGCGTAGTGCACACACATTAACTCTGCAGAAGATGAACCCAGGGAGAATTATTTTTATGCACAAAGTCTGCAGAGGCCCTTTAATTTTCTATTACAAAATGACATTTAAGCATCTACTGCTGTTTTTAATTTTTGTTTTGTAGCCACTCTTTGAAAAGTCTTTATATAGCCCCTACAAAGTTCTAGTAAACCTTTCAGTTCAGTAGTGTTAGATGTTAGCAGCATGATGAACTTGCAATAAATCGGTGACATGTCCAAGAAGAAAAAAACACATCACCATCTGTAACAAGGAAGGAGCTGTGTCCTGGTTATGAAACACAGCTCAAAGATAGCATTCACTGAGTCACAGCTCTACCACAGTTCATATAGCTGACGTAGGTGAAGCTAAACTGTGTTCAGAGATATATCTTACAATTTTTGAAATGAAGGATTAGGTCAGTTCTGGTACAAATACAGCACCTTGCAAAATGAAGCTGGAGCATGGTTCATCCTGAACAGTCTTCAGACAAACATAGTAACTTCTTAAGTGTCTTTACTAGCTGTCTCTACATAGCATAGTATGTTCTGTGTCTTTAAAATAATCAATGTAGAGCTTTGCATAATGGTGGTATTCTCCAAGAAAATAAGACCTTCTTATTCTTCTGCATCTTCATCTTGAATATCAAAGAATAGTTAAGAGATACCCTTGGTATTGATAATAGCTGACTAAATTCACAACAGCAGTCTGTACACCTTTTTGAAGTTCAATCAACAGTGAGTTATTTTAAGGAACTAACTGTAACGTTTTCCTGGTAATGGTGCCCCTGTAAAGATGTGAGGAAAGTATCTAATTCCAATGTAAAAAGAAGAGAAAGCATTCTACTGGAAACCTTATTTTTCTTTCTTTCTTTTTTTTTAAATCATTAAGAATATATATTGTGAATATACCTTGAATATATTTTTCATCCTGAAGTGCGAATAGGGATCCTGAGTAAAGGAAGAAATGCACTGCAAATACATACACGTTTTATGAAGGAGAGTAGTATTATTCCCCTTTCTCTGAGAAACTAATATACTGACAGGTGAAATAATGTGACCAAAGCAGTGCAGCACTGGTGACTGGCTGAGACTTGAGACAGGTATTCAAGTTTTTCACTGTCACTTTACAGTAGCTTTCCTGAATTTTCTGTATGTGCACATTATATTTGTAAAGCAAACAACTATAGTGACATAAGATTGTTAACTAAGGTTTTCTGGTTACAATATATGTTTGTTGCCTCATGTAGCTGTAAAATTTACAGATGTAACATTTAATATATATTTTTGCATGTTAATTTCTTCTTCCTTTTCTGTGAAAGTTCTCTCTCTATCGAGTTCTGTTTTGGTAAAAAGCATTCTCCCATGTGTCTTTGCAACTCTTATATTTGACAAAAGTCATGTCTAAATATGATTGAACTGTGTAACCAGACAGTCTGAGGCTTTCAGTGCATCTTCTACTTCTGCCTCATCGGAATAGCAAATTGCATATTTTATGTGCAGGAGCTTCAGTGTTTGTGATTTCTCTTTCCTTAGTGTGACTCCTGCTGCACACAGATTGTTCACCAGAGGTGTAGTTAGTAAAATATTTCAATAGCAGGGATCACTGGCAGATAGTTCGTCTTTTGGTTTTTTACAGCCTTTTAAGAGAGAGAGAACTGTGAGAGGGTGGAAGAGAAGCATATGCAGTACAGAGAAGCTGGGATTTGAAGAAGGGAAATGTAAGCATGTCTAATGGCTCAGAAGAGTGCTGGGTAACCTGTGGACAGTAAAAAAGCTGCAGGGGAAACTCGGGAGGGATGAATAGAGTTCAACAGCCATTGGACCTTGGGTTATTTTTTTTACCATAAGCTAGTGGTACAGTATGGCCAGATAAAAGACCTGCCTATAGGTGAAAATTTTAGGCCTGAATGGGGCTGCCTGTACTTACAGGTACTCTTATAGTACCTACTGTCTTGCCTCTTTTACAGAGACACCTTATAAAAATACCCCGTGCTTTCTATTTGGAGTAAGAAGAGGTCAGGCAGCGATTACTTTAACAATGGGAAAGTTTGTGCACAAAACCTGTGTCAGGATCCATTTTATATCAGGACTGGGACTATTCCAAGATGCTTCAGAAGTTATCCACAGAGATGAAACCTTTTGTTTGTTCTTTTTCCTTGCATCCTGTAATTTTTGTTCATGGCATTGCGTAATGTCTCTCTTGTGACTTGTGGCTTATCTGACATGTCCCCAAACAAAATTAAAAGAGTTGTGGCTGGCCTGATAATAAATTGGACAAACTAGTAGTAAATACTAGTTGTGTGGGAAGTGAGAGCAAGGTTGTTTGTGTAAGGCTGAGTTACGATACCTCAGAGAACGTCCCTCAAATCCAAACATTGGCGATAAAGCCATGTCAGGGCGAATATACAGCTGACAGCATACCTGGGACTTCTCTGCCCTTCAGCTGCCATTGAGAGAGTGCTTGCAGAAAAACAATTGGGTTGTGGTTTGGATAGGGTTTTTAAACCTTTCTACTGCTCCATTGGTAGTATATTTCTTCTATGAGAAACAAATTTTTATAAAGCCTAAAATTGTAGAATTGTAATAAAAAAATGAAACAAATTTTGAATAAAGAAACATTTTACTTCTAGGTTGTTGCAATAAACCTGTATCTATGCTGATTTCTATGCAGTAATAGTTATTATTGATATCCTACAAATCTTTGTATGATGTATACTGTTTCTTCTCTATGCAATCCTAATTTAGGTCTAACACTGGAGTGGGGCTTTTTTGTATCTGAAATTAGTGACAGGTAGATTTTAAAAATAAAACATATGTCTACTGCTTTGCTTAAATAACTTAATGACTTTGTGATCTTTCTTAGCATGAATTCACCATTTCTTCAAATAATTAGTGCTCTTTTAAGTAAAAAAAAAAAAGCTCACTCCTCACTGATTTGAGGAATCTATCTAATCTCCGAGTGTTTTCAACTGACATCACTATTGGAGAGAACAACTTTTTAAAAGGTGGGGTTTTTTTCTTTGAATGTGCATAATTTTGGATCCTAGCACTCTCGTTTTGATTTTTTTTTCAGTGCATACTCAGAGTTTGTAAATCAGATGATGTACTTGTGCTCTTGAAACTTTATATTAACCTAAGGTGTGTGGTAATTATAAGCCTTGAAGCGAGTAGATTTCTTTTTCTGCATGTATTTTGAGATGATGCCTCTGTAGCTCTGCACTGCAGTTGTGGCCTAGTAATGTCCTGCTGTCTTAAAAGCTTTTCTTCTCTAAATATTTAATTTGAGCCAAGCTAATTTAGGAAACTTGTGCCACTGGCATTGCTACTGGAATTGACATAATGCGGAAGTCAGCTTAATGAGCCTGAAGACAAGAATTTAGGTCTGGTTTTGCATGCATTACGTGCATGCAACAGCTGCTTACCTGTCAGGAAACACCTTATATTCAAATCACTGAGACCTGCCAGTTGCATTGTAGCAGAAAGCAATTAAAAGTTATCTTAGTAATGACCCACACAGGGAATATATTATCCTTCATGTCTTTAAAAAGTATTAGAAAAATGGTAGTATATATGTGCAATCTAAGGGTGTGTTTATGTTTTTATACCCTTTTTTTCAACATGCAGATATAAACCAAAGGAAAGTCCTGAGCAATTGCTACAGCAATAAGTAAAAATTCTGTCTCATATTGTATAAAACATTATGTGATTTGGTATGATGCATTGCTGTGCATAATGTTCTACTGGACTATTCCCAGGGAACAGAGTCTGAGGCTTAAATATAAATTTGTGGTATGTTTTCGATCAGCATGCTTTTCCTCAGAAGAGTACTCATCTGTGAAGATTGGTTTTTCCACAGATTACCACAAACTGCTGTTGTCTTCACAGTTTGCAAGTTAATTGCATTGGGCAAAATTTTGTTCCCATAGGGGAAAGGCTTGATCTGTTCCCTTAATGGTAATTGGTTTTGGAATACAGACACATTGCTTATGTTTTTCCAATGGAAATTTCACTTAAAAGTTTCTAACTTAAGTTTTTGAATATTTACAAATTCTGCAAGACGGTCTGGGTATTTGCTTTCTTTTTGTCCAGAAAATCAGCTATCTAGCCACTGCATTTTCTAAACAAATAAACTGTTCTTTTAGTAATTTTGCACTAATGATCACTTTAAATTTAGATCTTTCCAATTTGTTTTCCCTACCAAAAGATTCTTAAACTTCCCTAAGCTTTATTCTGATGCCGATACGTCCTATTCTTGTTTTAGGCAGAAATCATCTGATACGTCCAGTTTGGCAGGATGTACAAAACCTGTACTTAACCCTATCTACTTTAAATATACTGGTGTTCCCACTCAAACAGTTCTTATATTACAGAAATTTCAGTAGTACCAAGAACAGGGTTGCAGTTCATAACCAGATCTGGAGGAAGAGAAAAACCATGAGCTGGTCATGATGTCTTGGATGGGTATGCTCTTCGCTGGGTGAAAAACTGGCTGGAGGGCCAGGCCCAACAAGTGGTGGTGAATGGAGTTAAATCCAGTTGGCCACACGTCACAAGTCAAATAGTAAGTTTGCAGATGACACCAAGTTGGGCAGGACTGTTGATGTGCTTGAGGGTGGGAAAGCTCTAGAGAGGGATCTGGAGAGGCTGGATGGATGGGCCAAGGCCAGTGGTATGAGGTTCAACAAGGCCAAGAGCCGTGTCCTGCACTTGGGTCACACCAACCCCAGGCAATGCTACAGGCGTGGGGAAGAGTGGCTGGAGAGCTGCCTGGCAGAAAAGGACCTGGGGGTGTTGGTCAGTATGAACCAGCTCTCAATATGTTGACACCTGGGCATATTGGTCAATGTAAGTTGGCTGAACATAAGCCAGCAGTGTGCCCAGGTGGCCAAGAAGGCCAATAGCATCCTGGCTTGTATCAGAAATAGTGTAGCAGCTTGTGCCACTGTGCTCATGAGGCCATGCCATGCTCACATCACCCTCAGGGCTGCTGACCCCTGTTGTTGCCCTTGCATGCCTGTCCCTGGCTCAGCTCACTACCCACCAGCACCCAGGGCTGTCCCCTAGAGCTGCTTCCCCAGGCAGGCAAGCCCCCAGTAAAGATGATGAACAGTTGATGAGATTCCAGGGCAGATCCTTGAGAAACTCCAGTTGTTATGAGTTTATAGGTAGAGTATGAACTGTTAGCCATGACCCTGTGAGACTGATGACCCAGCCATTTTTCATTGATCTACTTGTTCATTCAGACTGCAGCACCTCAGCCAGGTTACTGGGATGCTCTCAAAAGCCTTGGTAAAATTACTGTAGGTAACATCTACTGTGCTTTCTTTATGCCTGAATTTAATCATTCTGCCACATAACATGTAGTTATATGCAAAAGAAAGGAAGATTTGCTGTGCCTTGGCAGCGGTAAGCTGTGTAATGAGTGCCAGAATGTCTTTGTCTGTGTATGCACAGATGATCATTTAACTTCTCAAGAGCTATAGAATAGATTTTTAATGGATAATTAAATTAAGAAATGTTATATAATTCATGGGTCATGAAGAATTTTCCTTGATATTTTTGCTGTGCAAACAAATTGTTTAGTTACTGTAGCTCTTTCTGTTGCCTTTTAAGTGCAAATTACCCAATGAAACCTCACTGGTGCCATTGTAAGGCAAACCAGGCCTGGTGGTTTTTGATTTATACGTATGGAGGGATTCACACATTCTGCATTTGTAATGTTATCTTCTGCCCTTCTTACCTTACTTTGTAACCTGCACATATTAACTGCTGACTTAGTTCTCAGTGCTGTCAATATTGTAATATAAAGGGCCTTGGGGAACCAATGTGTCATTAACCTCCAGAGCAAGGTATCTTCCATAGGGTCTGTTAAAAATACAACATATCTAGAAACTCTGTAAGTCACAAAATCATCAAATGAGGAAGAGCATGATTTTGTTCCCTTGTGCAGATTTTCGAGATTACAGGAAATTTCCTAACTTGCATGACATTGAAAACAGTTCTGAGGTAGCAGAGAATTTTTGTGGAAAAAGCTGAGAGCAGCCTACTTAAATATGTATTGTTCTGTTCATGCAAATTTCTCCTTTGAACTGGACAATCTTAACCTCTCCTTTTGGACCTCCTCCACTTTGCATAAGTTCCTCCTTCTCCCCTTCCCTAGTCTGCAAATGTTAATTTGTCCAAGTATAACTTTTTTACTGAACTGCTAAGGCTGTGAGATTTCAGAAACCCACATTTTGATCTCTTTTGTAAAAGAGACTCTCTGAGTAAGCTTACAGAGTCACTTGTTCCGTCCAGTTTTGAACAGAGTATCTATCCTGGCCTGGAGAAAACATTTCTCAGGTCATAGTGAAACTGGTAGAATCCTGTTTTAAAAAAAAAAAAAAAAGGTCTATATTTTGGCCAAGTGGCATTATCTGTCAAATTGTTGGAGAAATTCCTAAACATCTCTAAATTTACTCTATACTGTATTGGCAGTTACTATTTCTGGTTATCATTCATATGCCCTGAACTATAAAAATCTGCAGTTAATAAAGACATTGATCTTGTGGGTTTCCAACTGTCTTTACAAAGGGCATCTGAATGATCAGAAGCTATTATGCAGAAAAGATTGCAGGGAAGAACAAGACATCATCAGGCTGTATCATTTGAACTGTTTAAACAGAGCTCGGATCAGTCTCCTTGATTGTCTTACAGGAGATGCCCATCGTCATAATAGCGTCAGTTTTATTGCTTTTGTCTGCAGTTTGCAGGAGGCTATAAAGCTCATGTGTAATGAGGAATGAAAGAGGGTTTTAGTTTTTAGACGTATCCTTGGACAATTTGCTGCATTTTGCCCATCAAAATGAAAGTATACATCTCCTTCGCACTAGTGCCTAGGGAGTGTCAAACCTAGGGAGTGTCTTGTGGATTGACCGAGCATGATGATATATAGTCTGCATAAAAATAGTCTTGGCTTTACCCAGGTAGACTTGCAGCTCAAATACGCAAGAGAGAGAAAAGTTGAGGTAAAAGTATATGTCATTCTTCACACAAAGATCAGAGACATAGGAACAGTAGCAGCCCCATTTCAAGAAATGGCTAGCTCTGTCAGCTCATGTGCTTAGTTCATATGGTCCCAATCCTTCAATCTTTTAGGTAAAATTTCTCTGAATTTTAAATGAGATTTTTTCCTGTGTCAGGTCAGCAAAATTGGAACTGTTAATTGTTTTGTTCTGCCTTACTTTTCCAGCTTCAAATTTTATGATGATAGTAACATTTATTGTTGATAAGCTATTCGGGGCATAATGTCCTTATTTTAAACTGGTTTTCTTCCCACAGTATAAGAGAAGAAAACAATCATTTGCAATTCTAACCATTCATTTTGCTCTGTTTGACAGAAGCAACTTTATATGTTAAAGGAAAAGGGAACTGGAAAAAAAAACTAGCTTCACAAAAGAATGTTATACAGCAAATAAGAACTAGAAACTTATCGGTTACCCCTAAAGATAAGTACAGTGTTTGTTATAGGAGCAAATTACATGCTCTTTTGCATTAAGAACAGTAATTCTTTCTTCTGTTTCCTCAGTAATTTAAAGTAGCATTATCCCTCAGAGTGGCTATGTTTTGGTAAGATACGCTTGAGCATGAAGTGAAAACTGTAGAACAGCAAAGGCTTCTCATCCCCCTACTTTCTGCTAAATGAAGTAGATCATCAGTCATGAGAGTAGAGTGCACTGCCAGGTTATCTCAGCAAAGGACTCCAGTTGTACCAATGCTGAAACTGTGAAAATGCACAGTTAGCGTGGCTTGTTGTGGAACTGATGCATGAATAAGTTCTAGTGTGGTATGTGTTGATCGGAAATGCAAGCAAATGGTTGGGTGGCCGTGAGGCCATGAGAGTTGTAATGATTTTTCTGACAGCTCCACCCTAGACACTACCTCATGTTTGTGGTGAAGAGCGGAAGATGGTATATAGCTGCTTTCTTCCCTTAAGAAGAAGATTGGCCTGTGCATTTTTGGCATCTTTAGAAGAAGGTGCTGTTGGCTTTGGTTTTCCTAACTCCTCCCCCCACAATGCTGTCCCTTTTCAGAAGTGTAGTGGCAGTATCAGTTGACTTACTGAACATTTCTGTGGTGCTGCAAGGCAGTCTTCTCAAAGCTTCTGTTTCCCCACCACTACTAAGACCACAGCTTGCTTTCCCATATGGTTCTGTTGAAAGTCCAAATGCAGGATTCAATGAATCACAGCTGACCTTGTCATGGCCCACATATTGGTAATAGAGAGCCTAAGGCTTGAAGAGTAAGATGTGGGTAATAAGACTTGAGAGAGCCACTGGTATATGTACCCTTTTTTCTTTTAAATCTGCCCTCATTTGTCAGGTTGCGTATACCAAGCTTCTTTTCAGAGTGTTGCTTGTGTGTAGTGTTCTTTTGGCTTTTGAAAAGTGCTGCTAAATTTGTGTATCAAGAATCTTCTTTTTGTAGCTCTTCTTTAGCTTTTGTTCATGGTTATGTTGGTATAGCGTAGTTGGAATATAAGATTATTGGATCATAATCAGAAGACAGAACATGACTGGTTTGTAGATCCAATCACAGCTCATGCATACTTTAAGGAGAAGATATAAAAATGGTTTATTCTGGGTATTATTTCACACAGTAGCTAAGGAACTGGGACATAGAGAAAGTGTTATTCACAGGTTCATGCATATTCACAGCATGGCTTATTTATTGTCCACCAGTATATACAACTTCAAAGTGAGTGACATATTTAGCATAAATGAAGCATAAAAAATAAGGTACTGCAAAAGCCAGTGTGTTTTCTCCATCTCTGTACTCCATCTTTCAGTTTAAGATACTTTTCAACCACTAAAATCCTCAGGTTTGCATTGCGATTAGCTAATGATGAAAGAGAGAAATACTAGCACTTACATGTCTACATTTATAAGTGAATATGATATATATTTATGTTTTTTATTAATTTACAAAAAATCCAACAAACAAACTTCATCTGTACTCATATGCCTGTATACTGTAATGCCTGTATTAGGATGTGACTGCATGATGAACAACTGTGCAACATATCTCATACCAAATTATTCTTGGCAATATAGAGGCTCAAGACACAAATAGTTCTTTATTCTTAAGAAAGAGGAACAAATTTTATTTTTTTTTCTAATTGCTGTAATGCCATTATCCTGTAGAGCTAAGTGTTAATGATAATTCACCTAGGAAACAAATGGAGTCCAGGTGTAGGTAGGTCACCCAGGATACTGAAAACCTCTTCTGAGCAGGGCTGGAAGTACCATTGTTCCAATTCAGCGTACTGCCAGCATTTGAATGCCTTCTGGAGGCAGGATACTTCTAGCCATAAAGGAGGTGTTTTTGCAAAACCCTCCCTAGAGTAGGCAAAGGTTTTATGTATTCTTATTAATCAGTTAAAATGGTGCTTAAAGCAAAGAGACTAATGGCTTTAACTGGACTACTGCACTGTGGTTGTTAAATAATGATAGAATTACATTGTATAAAACAACAGCTGAACCATACTACGGAAATGCACATTGCAAGGCTGACATTTTTTTAAAAGTTTCTCTTTCAAATGTGTAACATTACTGTTCCCTTTTTGGCATCTATTTCTGAAATATGGTTAGTACACTTTTACCAACTCCAGTTATTTTTTTGTTAACGTAAGAAGCTGAAGAACTCAAGAAGTGTTTTAAGGATCAGTGGCTTATGAGGAGAACTGTGACATTGATAAGACTAACTTAAAAATGAGGTTACTGATAAGCAGAATACAGCATTTGTTATAGAATCATAGAACCATAGGATCATTTAGGTTGGAAAAGACTTTTAAAATCCTCGAGTCCAACCGTAAACATAACAGTGCCAAGTCCACCACTAAACCGTGTCCCTGAGCACCACCTCTACATGTCTTTACACCTCTACATGTATTTAAAATATCTCCAGGGATGGTGACTCAATCACTTTTCTGGGCAGCCCGTTTCAGAAATTTCTTCTAATATCCAATCTTAACCTCCCCTGGTGCAACTTGAGGCCATTTCCTCTTGTCCTATCACTTGCTACCTGGGAGAAGAGACCAACACCCACCTTGGTACAACACCCTTTCATATAGTTGTAGAGAGCAATAAGGTCTCCTTGTCTCCAGGCTAAACAACTCCAGTTCCTTCAGCTACTCCTCATAAGACTTGGTCTCTAGACCCTTCACCAGCTTTGTTGCCCTTCTTTGGATGCACTCCAGAACCTCCTGTAGTGGCATTTGCCTTACTGGCCACACTATTTCTGATACAAGCCAGGATGCTATTGGTGTTCTTGGCCACCTGGGCACACTGCTGGCTCATGTTCAACCAGCTGTTGACCAACACCTCCAGGTTCTTTTCTGCCGGGCAGCTCTCCAACCACTCTGCCCCAAGCCTGTAGCGCTGCCTGGGGTTGTTGTGACCCAAGTGCAGGACACGGCTCTTGGCCTTGTTGAACCTCATACCATTGTCCTTGGCCTGTCCAGATCCTTCTGTAGAGCTTTCCTACCCTCAAGCACATCAACACTCCTGCCCTAATTGGTGTCATCCTCAAACATACTGAGGATGCACTTGATCCCCTCATCCTGACCATTGATAAAGATACTAAACAGAACTAGCCCCAGTACTGAGTCATGCTGAACATGAGTTGTGACTGGTGGCCAGCTGGATTTAACTCCATTCACCACCACTCTTTGGGCCTGGCCCTCCAACCAGTTTTTTACACACAAAGAGTATACCCATCCAAGCCTTGGACAGCCAGTTTCTCCAGAATGCTGTGGGAAACAGTGTCAAAGGCCTTACTAAAGTCCTGGTAAACAACATCCACAGTTATTTCCCTCATCCATTGAGCAGGTCAAATGTTTTAAACCACATCACTTCCACTGCTTTGCTTGATCCTGTATCAGTAGTCAGTGGTGATTTTTCAGCTGATCCCTGTGGTAAAAGGTCAGTTCTGGAAGCCACAACATGTTTGCAAGAAGCAAGTTTTGCTACCTTTCCCCTAAGAAAATCAGTACTTTGCAAACATTCTAACTCCAAGACCTGGTGGAAACTGGGATCCTAGCTAATGAATCCGTCCTTCTACTGATATGGTGTAGGGAAGAATGTTGTATATATGCTGAAATCTCATCACAGGTGATTAAATGACTTGGCATACATAGGTCGTGCTATGTCAATGAGATACCTCACTGGAGAAAAGCTGTAAAGCCAGTGGCATAACAGAGACCCACCCACATATGAACAGAAGTGGTGTCTGTAATACAGTAGTAATACAGGGATTACTTGTTTTCTGCCTTTCAGGAAGGATGTCAAGATAAATGAGTTACAGATATTTTTAAAAGTACGTGATGCACCATCATAAGCAGGTAACAGTGAAAAATCTGCACTCCTCAGAGTCCCAATAACATGCAGGTGGTGCTGTGAGGAATGCAGCTCTTGCCTGTCACTGAATGTTTTGTGTAGGCTGGTCTAGGATCTTCTGGAATGTGAATTAAGACAACTCAAGACTAGCAAATCAAATTTATTTCAAGCTGACCACTTCTGTGTGTGATTTCTACTTGTCTGTTGCCTTTGGAAACTAATTCAAACACGGTATTTTAAAGCAAGAAAAAACAGTGTAAAATATTTAGGGTTTCTCACTAATTACTTATTACCTCAGACTGAGTACACTGCTAAGCAGCTTCCAAGGCAGAGTAAGGCAGTGAAGTATTTCGTAGCATTTCTATCTCTGTGTTTCTTTTACAGCCAACTAGAGGTCTGAAGGCTGTGAAAGAATACAGCTTAAGGGCCCAATACAGTAAGAACCCAACTTACTCTTCCCCCAAGATAAAACTGCTTGAGTATAATGAACATGTTAGTGGCTTAGCTGTCTGCACAATGCACAGTAACTCAGAATACATGGATAGTTCGGCTAATTAGGCTCACTAACTAATTACTTCAAGAGGCTACTGCTGTTATTTTTATCTGTGGTTGTGATGTTTAAATTTAGTCATTTGAAAATCTCACCTGGTCTGCAATTTTTGTTATACCACAGAATAACTTATGGTAAATTTTGCATTGAATATAAATGTTCTACTAAATTTAATGAGCAGATTGACATAAAGGATCATATGTATCCATTTCAGACAACAAGATATTTACAGCCTAAAATTCATGACCAATTTTAATACTTGCCAGTATGGGGAGGAGGGAGGGAAGAAAAAGTGTTATTTTATTCTGTAGTGTAAGGTGATTGTCTTTAAAAACGTTTTTCATTAAGTTATTTCAAATGGAAGAGAAATCCTATGCTTTTAAAAACTTTATTTTACACGTCCCTTACATCTTGTTGTGTAAAGTACGTGGATGCCTTTTCACATGTGTGAAGTGTGGTACCTCTGGGATAGAACCTGGCACAAAACAGATCAGCACCTGGCAACACAATGTAAATATTTTTAAGAAAACAGATGAAAGAAAGGGAGATGGGTTTTTCACTGGCAGAGGCAGCATAGAGCATCTGTTAGGATTGCTTGTATTGTAAAATAGAAGCCCATCCGAGTATGTTACGCCAACCAGAGATCGTATCTTCTTTATATTCTGCTTTCTTGGCTCTTTTCACATCCCGTCTCTCATCCTGCAAGATAATAGTCTTCTGCAGGTAGCAGGTAGTAACCTCCCTGTGTTTTACAGAAGCTGGAAAGTCCCCGTTGCATGTGTTAAGGACTATATAGCATGCCTTATGTCAGCTATGTACTGCGAAATAAATTTGGACTCGAGGAAATAGATGTCAGTGAGGTGGCTGCGGTTGTGCAAGCAGGCAGGGTCTATGGGAGCGGACCACAAGGGCTGCCTTTCCGAGTCTGTCAAAGACAGATGTGGTCTCTCTAAATGGGATGAGACAGGTTTAAACTATTGCTATGTAACTTGACGTGAATATGCAGCTGTCTTTCTAAAAAGGCACTCTTAGGATGGCCCTTCAGCTGCTGAAAGAATCAGGTGGGGTTTTAGTACCAAGTAATATGTTCCCATGCATACATTTCTGCACTCTAAGCTGTGATAGCTATGGGTTTATTTTGTAGTGCACTGTCTAAAAGGTGATTGTTCAGACTTAATTTATCTCTCAAAGTAGTCTAGCCACATGTGTATGTGACAGTGGAACCTACCTTGCCTGTTCCCGTTTTCTGCGTGGGCTAATGCAGTGTGAAAATGCTTTCATAGTATTCGGGCTTGTGGAGTGCTTCCAGACACTGGGGGGTGGGGAGGGAGGTAACAATGGATTAACTCTGAGAAAGTAATTCAGAAAATAATTTGTTGTCATTTTTCATATTTTTGCATTAAGCAAGAAATGTAAGCTGGTCCACTTCTGCAGCTTCCTAATCTGTTTTTAGAATTCAAGGAATATAAATGAGCCCGCACAGCCAGTTCATGAAAACTTCACAGTATTTTTTGGAAAAGTTAATACATCTAATAGCTTTATAAAACTGAACTTAACACATTGCAATAGTTTATTCGTGATTGATATTAAGATTACCTGGCAAAAATCAGCAACTGAATTTGCACTTTAAAGGAATATTTATCTTTTTTTTTTTTTCCTGTGTATGTATGTAATTTGATCCACAATGGCTCAGAGTTTCAGCTCTTGTAAAAGACTGAAAGACTGGCTGTAAAAGACCGTAAAAGACTGTCAAAGTCAAAGGTGTAAATATTTACAATTTCTGAGATGGCCACAGGTTCTTTTACTGAGTCCAACATTCTTTTTTATTTATTATTTTTCATCCGGATTCCATCATTCAGACAAATTGTGAGGTAACATTAGCAAAAAATGCCTATTTCACTATTATCTCTCAAAAATCTGTATATCTCTCTCAAATCCCTCCAGGTAATAAGACACTGCTTTGTAAATTATGCAAAAACATAGCGAAAGATTTTCATCTCCCTTTGTCATGAGAGCTTTCTTAGAGCATCAATATCTTGAATATCAGCTAGAACTCTAGACACATACTATTACTGCATCTGAAGGAGTGTTCGTTGTGCTGGTCCATATCGTACTGTGATCGGTCCTCACAGTGGTGATAAGCCAGTTAGTGAGATCATTGCTATAGTGTAATTTGTTTGCAGAGGGATTTATGGTAATTTTTCTCATTTCTTTGGTTCCTCTTAAAATTTCCAAGTAACAGAGAGCAGCAGGCTCAGTTGTGCTTTTTCTTAATGCAGGTGTGTTTGTGTAACTGCCTGGACTTCAGGGATGCTGCTGGTGAATTGCAGCAGTGTTTAGGTCAGAGCGGAGTCTTGGCTCTCGTTGGCTTATGCAGGTTTTGTTTCTGTGCGTTTTAAAATGTCCTTTGTCACTAGTAGCTGATGCGTACAGTAGTGAAAGGAGGAAAATTATCGTCTTCAAATTTAAATATTAATCCCCCGGGGCTGTGGCTATGCATTACTTTTGGCAGGAAGGGACTGCTCCTCCTTCCCCAGCAGGGACTCTGACAGAATCCCCTTGCTGGCCTAGCTGCGGCTGGAGAAGCCAAGCTGCATCTGCTCCTGGCCATTGCGCTGTGCAGCGTGCTCATGCGCGGTACAGCATCAGGCTAAGTGGTGCTGCCTGACATTTTTTTCTTATACCTGGATGTGTTTCATCTAGTCCTAACCCATCCACTTCCCTTTCTCTAGTCCTTTGTCATTTGCATACATCTCAGAAGCACGGAAGGGCACACCACCCTTTCAGTCAACCAAAGGGTGTCACCCCAGAAATACGCAGAGCTTGTCTGAGCGTTACTGTTGTACTCTAGTGCTCCCCTACCCCTATTAACAGGCCACATACTGCTCTTACACAGTCAATGTGAGACACAGGACATGAATTTAAAGAAAGGGCATTGCGCTTAATTTTTGTAGCTCTTGTGTATGATGCCGTGAAAGGCGAAGTCAGGACTCAATAGTCGGGATGACTATTAAGCAGG
>JAOXJM010000019.1:35362386-35381832 GCA_026413425.1 Tringa solitaria
CTGTTTGTAGTCAGCCAAGTTATATTTGCTAACCTAACTTTATTCTTTAATTCATGTAAAAGAAGCAGATCTCAACAATTTCTATATGTGCTGCTATCAAACTGAAAGTGGCGGGTGGCTTTGGTTTGCTCTCTATGCAATTAATAAATTCTCAACACTGCCAACAGCATAAGAAAATATACAAATAGTTTGGACCGGGGATTTGTTGTGCTGTACAGACTGCAACCTTTCAGACATAGTGGCAGCAAGGAACACCAGAAATAAAATGTACACAAGTACCAGCAACAGGTTATAGACATGCTTTCCCTCACAAACTCCCTTTAAGGTCTTCTCTTTGGCAGATAGCAATTAGTTCACTAACAGATTCCAGCAAATGCACCTTTCAAATGTAGAAGGAACGAGTTCACAATAGTACAGTTTGTACAGCTGTTAAATGGATTTACTGTATTTAAGCCACGTTTTGTTTGCTTGGCCTCTACCAGCTTCTGAATGTTCCCAATATTCTCAGACTTCCAGATGTTAAGGACCAGGCTGACTTTCACCCAGCAGAAGGCATATAGGCTGGTGTGCATTATGTAGAGTTATAAAATATGCCTTAAATGGGATTTAATTGCTGTTATTTTGCCTTTTTCTTGGCCTGAGTATGTCCAGTTTATTTCTGCTAAATTTTAATTCATTTCCTGTAAGAAATTACAACTCCCCCAAAGCTTTAATACTCTGCAAAAATTAGTTGATTTGCCTAACAAAGTCATGTGTAGTAGAGTCTGCTTGACTCATCAACAGTACATCATTGCGTTGCTGCTTGCATAGTGCTGATCAGATGTTTGGACTCCATGCTTCCTGGAGATCTTAGCAAGGTGTAGACTGTACCCTAGGACTCTTCACCTGCATATGAAATACTCTGGTGTTTTTCAAAGTTGATGTTCAGTGCAGGTAAGCTTAGCCAAGACTGAGCATTATTCTTCATGAGGAGTGAATGTGAACTCAGCCTCCTAGCTGGCACCTTAAACCGCTGCAGCAGAAAACAGTTTCATGCTAAAAGGGAGCAGGTGAGCTCGAACAAGTCTGGTGACGTAGTTTAAGAAACCATGGAACGGTTTAAGGCACCTGTCCCCTGTACCCAGATTGGGTCTGCTATGTGGTAAGGTATGTGTGTGCCAAGTGAAGCAGCGAGAAGGAAGAGATCATTGTCTCTGCTGGTCTTAGAAGCTATGTGGACAGAGCAAGCACGTGTTAAAGTATGACATTGGGATAAGATGGATCATGATCCATAAGCATGCTGTACCTGGGCTCCAGATTAGGATGCTAGCTGGATGAGTACACACGCTGTGTTCTCTTTCCCTCTTTTTCCACTCTGTGTGCTGTCATACACCTCTGTGTGTGGTTTTAAGATCCACGGCTCACCTGCCTGAAAGTGCAGCAACAAAATTCAAAGCTGCAATTCTATCCACCCAGAGGAAGCATCTTCATAAAACTTGCTTTGGAGACATGAGAGAAGTATGAATGTTTGAATGAATATGTAATTTCATGGTTTGCAGTCTACTTCTAAAATTCAAAACCATTATTTATTTATGGTAACACGGTGTGATAGGTCAGGAGCTGGCAACTCTTATCATTCCAGATGAGAAACCTGCTGCTGTGCACTTGTCTAGGCAAGATATCTGAGAACCCCCAAAACTGTTAGTGTTCTTGTATTCATTTTGCCCCCCTCTCAGAGTTTCTTTATCACCACCGAGCTAAGTGAGTCGCTTAAATTGAAGAAACGCTCAGGCAGCTACCACATTTTTTGGCATTCTGTGGAATAGAGCACAGATTTCTCTGTGGCATTGCAGTGTAGAGTAGGGCTTCCAGTACTGCTGTGTGGGGGAGTTGTAAGGATGGTGGGTCTGAATCCAGATGCCTTTGTACAGGAGTGAAAAACTTGCGAGCGTTTCATTGTGTACAGGTCCACTGAAGGGACTGGGTCATGGTACTGTTGTCATCAGAAGCAGAAATACCATGTGGGAATAGGTAACATATGGGAATAGATTCTCTGCTCCTTTTCTGTACCGCAAAAAAAAGAAAAAAAGCAGAAATTGGCACAACTTCTAGCTTATACAGTCAACTTTTTAATGCCAATTTCTTCTCTGTTTCTCATACTGGTGGCCTGCTGAGGACAGGGAGTGTTATAAAAGCACACAGTGTTCTGACTGTCCTCAGCTCTCTGGCAGCTTTTGAGCTTTTGCCAGCTTCTCGTTGCCAGCTCCTGAGGCCACTCTAAACTGCAAAGGTGCTGGGGTTGTGACCAGAGTTCTGGCTGAACTTAAACTTTGCAGAGAACCAGTCTCCTGAAGAGCGTGTTTGGTAAACATGCAAAATTTCAATAATAAGTTTGAGTACGTGAAGTGGATTCTTTTGGTTATTGTGGATGCACTGCAGTGTCTCAGCTCTCAGCACACCACTGTCGCTGGAAAGTATAATACTGGTAGAAATTTTTGTCTGCCCTAGGGTATTACTTCCCCTGTCTGCCAGGATAAGTGCCCCTATGCAGGGACTTTCCGTAGAGAGACACAGCACAGGGAACTCTCACACCAGTCCTTCCTCAGCAGTTCTTCCCCTGCTCTCACCCCGCTTTATTTCACTTACCAGTGGACAGCCTCCAATGTAATGCAGTGGCATTGCAGCAGAGGCTCTGCAGTAACTCCTGTCAGTGCAGAAGCTTGCGGCATACTTTCATATTGTGTGCTAGTGCTAAATGTGAATGGCTCCTGCTGTGATGCTGGAGTTAAAGGAATTCTGCAGTGTGGTCCTTGCTAGTAGTCAGAAAGCAAAACACTAAATCAGATTGATTGAAGAAAGGATTGATCCAAACACCATTTTCCCTCCCCTTAGCTGAAAAAAGAAGGAAAAAAAAAAAAAGGAAAACTAGGGATGTCCTGTAAATGAGGACAGTAAGAACACAGGGCAGGTTCACATGTGTATTTCTTACACTGCAGCAAAGCTGGAGGTTGGGATCCTATCTCCTTTTATCCTTCTTGGGGAGTAAATGAGCTATTTTGCTTTTGCTCCACACTATTACTGGTGTTACTAGAGATCCTATCCCACAAAGAATTTCCTTCATGACTTGACAAGCTTTAGCAATGGTTTGTCTTTAGTGTTGCCAGTTCCTGTGTCTTATGCGTGTCACATCTATAGCCAATTTCCCTGGCTTTCTGACCTGCCTTCAGACTGTTAGTGGAGCTTTTAACAGGGTTGTAAGCCCTACTACTAGCAGCTGTGAGGACTAGCAAGGCCAATCTATTGTATATATATTTAAAGGGTACTTAGAAGATGCTTTGTGATGGATGAAGGCAAGCCTTTCAGAGATCAGTCATAGCCTTCCCTTTTCTTCTTGAGTTTCCAAAATACAGTTCACTTCCTGATCTTTGAATAGAGTACTTCATTGTTGACATGCTGATTAAACAGCAGAGTCAAGGGAACTTTTAAGGAAGAATAGACCTACCCAGGCTGTGGCTGGTGCGGTGTTATGGTGGCCAGCAAACAAAGATTTCTAGCAGGAAGAAAGTGATTTCAATGCTATCAGGGGAGGGAGAATATTATTTTCTGATTAAATGGTCTGCTGAGTGACAGAAGGGAGAAGGAAAAGATAATTTCAGGCTTGTCTGGCAGATGTTTACCTTAACTACATCACGAACATTTCTGTCAGATATGCTCCTAATGGCAAGCAGTAGCAGGTGCAAATTAATGCTTACAACTTTCCCGTGTGGTAGGCAAGTATATTTCTTGATTTTGCCAAGGAGAAAGCAAAGCTTCAATGACATAAAGTCTCAGTGCAAACAGGAGATAAACAATGAGAGAGATTGGAGATTCTTGGATCTCTCATTTATTCCCTTTTACCTTTCACACTGTCTTCATGACCCCTTACAGCTTCTGCAGTAGCAGTGGAGTCACTGTGCACCTCAGTTCTGCAAGGAAATGATCTTCTTTTGATAAGCTCCAGCTGGGATTGTGGGCTGTCCTTGTAGCCATTCCAGCTGAAGGAGAGAAATTTACTAAATCCACCACTGAAGTGTCTTGTTCTACATACTCATGTCCTGTTGACAGTCTCTATCTTGCTCAAGGTGTTTACAAAGCAAAAGAAAAACAGAATAAAATTTAAATAATTTTAAATGCAAGGGAGAAGGTGAAAAGCTTTCCTGTCTTGTGTTATCTTTTGTATTTGATGGAAGTGTGGGTTTTGTTCAGTTTCTCTAATGAATTAATGCAATGTAAGTGTAAAGCTAATCAGACACTTCTGGCTTCTGGTGAGATTTGTCACATCTGTTGGGTTTTCTGATACTTTCCAAGACTAATGATATTGGATCATTTGGCTTGTAAATTGGACTTACCTGATCTCTATGGCTGTTCTGGAAAAGCTTGAGCAAGATCGCTCTACCTCAGCCGAAATCAGATGTTAATTTCCAGTACAGGATGAACTACTGTGAACCAACACTGATATTTTCCAAAGCCTCTTAACGTTTCTGAAGATAATGTATCTCCAGATTAATCTGGAAAAGGCCCTTCTTTTCTTTTATATTCTGATGTCAATTGGAGAAGGAGAAGTCTAAAATACAGCTAATTTACATAGGATTTTGAGGTGGGTTTTGGTTTTCATCCCTATTCAAATTTATCTGACATCAGCAGAAAATCTCTTCTCTTGCTTGCTGTTGCTGCTGAGACTGTGATTTGCCATGAGGAAGTATGCTCATTATCTGCAGAGAACTGGGGCCATGACCATAAATTTGAATTGCAGATGTCATGTGGTTTCTGTGGTAACCAGTTCTGATGCCATAGACACCAAAGTGTGCAGGATCAAACAGACAGAAAAATTATCCTGCAAGTGGCAGTTTGTCTTACTCTAGCATGTGAAGTGGCAGAGAGAATACAGTAAAAAAAATAATCTTGATTAGAGACTGTGCTTTTTACAAATGTTCTTTTTCAAACATTTTCTCCTTCTGAAAAGCCTACAGTGTTGGCAAACCTTCACCATGTGTACACAGACTTCTTCCCATTAAAATGACAGACTTCTCATTAAAATGCGTATTTCTCACTACTTTGTTTTGCAAGTCAGCTATGTCTTCCTTGTGTTTGAAAAGCTAACAAAGCATCACAGCATTTTAGAACCTGTTTGAAAATCTTTCACAAACCTGAAGATACTTCTGTCACTGTGCTTCCAAAACTCAAACCATTACAGTGACAGGCAAAAGTCAAAAAAGGTAAAATTGCAAGGAATAACTACAGAAACCTGTGGAACGTACTAAGCAATCAGGAGTGAGAAATCAACAGGGTGACTTGCATTTAGCAAGCGTGAACTACATACAGCGTTATTTTTCCCCATTATGAATTTGTAAGCTCCATTCATTACTGTTTCCTGCAGCTTTCATACTAATAAAATTTTTGTTCCTACCACCCCATCTACTGTGTGACACTTTGGTAGGACAGTAGTGTCAACAGCCTTCCTTTTAGGGGTAGGGAAGTTATGCCATGGAAACTGAACTATGTCGTAGTTCATTGGGAAGGACAATCTCCAAAATATCCTAATGGGAAAACCAGTCCAGGATGGTGGTAATGACAAAAGGTATAAAGAAGTACATCAGAGTTTGCTGTGTGCTTTGAGTAAAAATATTGCTGTGCTTCCTATTTGGAGCTATGAATGCATGCCATAAAGAGGCTTCTTATTTTTTTGGTCTTGTTGTGGTGTGACTGCTTTGCAAACAAGGCACTCAATTTGCATCATGACCAAAGGCACTGGTAATCTATTCAAAGCTGATATTCTACCCCTGTATAGAAGCAAAGCTGCCTTCTATACATGCTGCCAGAGTAGTATTTCATGAAATTAATAGAGCTGCAGAGTCAGGTGACTGCTATTGTAGTTTAATGCTAATCTTGCTGCATTTTCAAGTTTGGGTAGTGGCATTATCCTACTGTACAAGGCTTCCTGGTAGCAGTTGTTAGAACTGTGTATTGTTCAGAAGGCACTCTAGTACAATGCAGTACTGAAGAACATAATTCTTAACGAATAGCTATCTAATGCACATTTGATTTACATTAATATCTTGTGACTAGTAAAAGGTGACAGCATCAGATTCATATTGTCATTAATTAAGAGGACTCCTTTATGGGATATTGTACAGGTGATCATCAGTGTATTCTGTGAGAGGCAGATGGAATTTTCATTATATTCATAGTGACTGCACAAGCATTTTTTTGTTTTGTGCAACTTGTGCATCATGACACAATAATACAAAAAAAAAAAGGTAATTGCACAAGTATATGAAAAACAGAACAAATGGCTCCATAACTAAGACTGGACTAGGAGGAGATGTCGTATTACCATTTTTTCGAGATAACATAAAAGGCCTAATTTTCATTCTGTTGTAAAGCAAGAACCCAAAACATTGAAACCTCAACTCAAATGACATGGCAGAAGAGATTTATGTTTTCTGGCTAACTGCAGCTTTTAGCTGGCGATGTTTCTGACTGCTTCTGAATCTTTAGCACAAGAGCAGATCCTCAGCTGATGTAAGCTGGCATAGCTTCATGACCTATTATAATCAAATTTGACAGTTTTAGAGAATGATGGAGCGGTAGCCTTAATGAAATGCTTTAACAGTTGATTTGGAGGATGGATATAAACAGGCTGGAGAATATCTCTAAATTTAGTCAGTACAGTGACGACATCGATGTGGGCTCTGTTTCAAATGCTTTTCTCAGGCCCACTGCTCCCGCCTGACCTCTTTAGCCTTACAAAATCTACTCTTCTGAGTAGATTTCCCCCTTCCCCCAAGAACTTTTAAAGGGTTTAATATTTTAGTTTAATTTTTTTTTCTTAAATTTAAATCCTTAATTTGAGTTGTCATCTATGCTAAGTGGCTGTGGCTTTCAAGAAAAAACAACAACAGTATTTAAATTTTCAAATGGGATTTTGGATCAGCTGCTCTTTTCCTGTGGTCTGTCCGTGCTTTTCATCTGAATAACAGAGGTGAAGGTCCTTCCTTGAGGGCCTATGATGTAACTAACCTGAAAGAAGTCACCCAGCTCCAGAAGGGCTGAAGACAGCAGCTCGTTGCTAACCTGTGTTGTTACTTACCTGTGTTGTGTTACAACAATACTTGACCCAGAGCTTTACAAATTAGCTTTCTGCTTTGTACATAGTTTTGTTAGTCACCTTAAATAATTGACTCATGATGGTGAAGTGATAAAGTGACCAAAATTGGAAAGCAGTTTAGAAGAGGTGATGCCTTTTTGACTTAGCAGTGACCACTCCAGCAGCTGCACTATTAAAAGTGTCATACATTCATCAGCTAGAATAATGATGAATATAAGAGGAAGGAGCAATTGCTGTGCTTTGTAGATGTGGGATGGGATCTTTAGGGCACCTGTAGGGATGCTAAGTCATATCTTTGCAAATCATCAACTATGAAAATATCTCAAAGTGGTGAAAAGTAAAGCTACACCTAAAAAGGGCTCGAACATTAATTATCTTTGGGTACTTTGTATCCTTAGAGTTGAAATTCAGTTATTCAAAAAATGTTTTGAATATTTAAGTACTAGCATATTTGCATACTCATGTTTTCAAGAACCTGAAATCCTCATGATAGAAAGCTCCAGTGCAGATTTTGCTACATCATCTGCAGTAGGAGGTCCATTCGCAGAAGATTAATTTATGGATTGGTGAAGAAAGCTTCTGGTCTTTTATGCTTCCTTTGTTACCATTTTTCACAGAAACTGCAAATGAATAGCACCTTTTAGGACATGGAATCTATCCCTTGTCCAGTGCAGAATTGCTCCTAACAGCACTGAGTTTGAAATCTATGATTTTTTGTGGCACTTCACTAATCTCTGTAAAGCCCAAGTTCATTGATACAGACCACACAAACAAGAGTGTCTGAATGGATTTGCACATCACTTCTGTTTAGGAAAGAAGGGATAAGTGAAGTTCTTTGTTTTTTTTCAGGATGTTTCATAATATTGATATCTCATTAATGCACCACTTTGGGTACTAATTTGTAAGGAGCTGAGAGAAAACAAAAAAGAGCTAATAGCCATTTCCTATTGCACAGAAAATTATAGCTTGCATTAGTAAGTGCTTGGCCGTGCTGCACTTGCAGCTTTGTTGGATTGAACTGGAGTGATTTGAAATTAATCAAATGTCTGGGTTTTATTAATGGCATGTGAGTGATTGACTGTGGGTCTTCCTTCTCTTTATACTAAAAGAAAGCTATAGAAGAGTTAACCCAGTGGTTGAAACCAAAAGGAAAAAAGTGACATTTTTCTTTCATTTTTCCTTCTTTATTGCAGGAGTCACTTTACTGAAATCAGTACTTACACATAGTTAAAACACTCTAAATGTGATTCAGAGACACCTAGGGAAGTTTGTAAAATTAAATGGTGTTCAGTCTAAAGAGCTAAAAATGGATTGAAAACAGAAAGTCATATGTCTGATGAATTTGTTATGACAAATACCAGCCCAGTGAAAGATAGGTATATTCACTGGATCATATGTGTCTGACTTAGTTGTGGAATATCACCACTAAAAAACTTCGTGCCTGACCATGTAATTGCTAAAATCCATTTTGAATGATACTGCATAGCAGTTGCCATTCAAATCTGTTACTGTTGCTTTTACTGACAGTAAAGGGAAACTCAGTTCAGTATGTTCCACTGGATCAGGGAAATGAAATGGCAGCACAAAATCATTTTACAATTAGTTTTCAAACCAAGCATTTTATTAAAAAACAGAGTTTTGCTAAGGACATGACACCCAAGTTCCCTTTATAGTGGATCTGTTGACTGAGTATTTTATATAAAACTCATATGAACCTCAAGCTCTTGCGTGGTGTGAACCTAGGGGGTTTTATATCTATCTGTCACTTTTATTTACAAACTTGATTTTTAATGGTGAAGGTCTGGTTGAGTTAGTACGTTTCTGAGAGTTCTCAGGCGTAGGTTCCTGTTACCTGCTGGATGGCTAGGGTCAAGCCTTGGAAGCTTCTTTTCATTCTGTGCTTAGGCAAGATTATTACCCTTGCTGTTGCATTGATACACACTGGACAAAGCTTCTGGGGCTACTTTTCATCTTTTTAGTGCCTTGATTCGTTCCCCAATTTGTTCTATCAAGTAATCTTTTTCATCAGCACACATGACCATGGATATTTCTGTCTGCTGAATACAGATCTGTCATTGCTGATTAATTGCTTGATAAGTTCCAAGATACAGACATTCATTCAAGAGAGAAATAGAGGTGTGATCTTGCAAAGACATGATGGTATGTACTTCTGAACACCAGCAGAAGATTGCGTCTCTGCGACTTAAGCAGTAATAAGTTATTTTCTGATTGTTTAACTTAAAATGTGTTTGCAATAAGTTTTTCAGAAAGAATAATATGTCTGACTGTTGTACCAACTTACAGTAAAAGAAAAAAACCAACATTTCCCCTTGAAAACAGTGGTTAGATTTTTTCAGTTATAGCTGAATCTGTTTGTTTTTCTGTTTTTTTTAACTGCAGAAAGTGAGTGAAAAAGTAGGAGGTGCAGAAGGAACCAAGCTAGATGATGACTTCAAAGAAATGGAAAGGGTAAGTCTACATTCTAATGTGTTTATTCATTATTGCCATTCATTTTTACTTTCTAGGACAGGAATTTCAAAGCTTTTGTCCCTGAATCACTTGAATAATTTTGAAAGACTTAACTTTTAGACAGCAGGACTGAGCTTTCCACTTTGTATTTCTTTTTGTTTTCTAACCAAGACATACATAATAAATGGCACTCTTTATAATGCCACTATTTAATTCAGAGATTGAGGCCGATGTCAGCTACAGATTAGTTTCAGTTAAACCATTGTAGAGGATCCCTGAAAACAGAGAGTCCGTCTACAAGATGGTAATTTCAATGGCAAAAGGTGCTTGTAGGTCTCATCTCCTTGACCGTCAATTAAGAGTAGCAAGAGCTGCCTGCTGAAGGGGGTTGACAGTGGCACTAGGATATTCATTTATAGGTTCAGAGATCCTGTTAGGCAGCCTCCACTGTCAGAGTGCCTTAGGTAGATGGGGCTAACCCCTCCCTACAGACTACTTGGTAAGCCTGGCAGAGGTAGCACTGACTGTTTCTATGGAGGGGAAAAAAAAAAAGGCAAAAAAATCACCCCACAGCTGTGTGTGGCAGTGATAATATTTCAGTCGCAAGGATTGGTAGGGACAGGTTGTTTTTTCCAGCTTCAACTTTGATAGGTACCATCAAATCTTGTAACACAAGCTACTGCTAGGTGGTTTGCAGGGTATGTCTCTGATATATCACTCTGATCAAGAGAAACAGAAGCTATTTATCTGTACATTTCCATAGTGAGATGGAGAAAGAGCCTTGGATGTAAAATAAAGGAGAAGGGCATATCCTTTGTACTTCTGACAGCAAAAGTACTGCAGAGTTGGTTTCTCCCTTTTCCTTCAGCTTCCCTTTGAATGTGCCACAAGTATAGGCATTGCTGTCAAAACTGGCAGGTTGTTAATGAAGATTCAGAAAACTGGTGCAAGATTTAGAGTGGAAAATAGGACATTGCAACCGCCAGGGGTGAATCCCATGTGCTTGTGGGCGGCGTGGATTGGCAGCCTAGGAGATAAGAGCACTGAGAGTTGAAAAGAGAATGGAGTAAACTCATTGGTTGCCTCTGTGCTCCCTGCCTGGCCCCATGGCCCTTGCCAGCTTTTCTGCAGGCAGTGGACATGCTCCTTCTGCCTATCCCTGGCCTTCTGTTCCCTCGCCCCCACCTCTCTCTGCAGCCTTCCAGCCAGTTCTGGGCTCCCTACCAGGCAGTTCAGCTACTTATTCACCCAGGGCTGGCAGACGACTTCTGCTTCTTTGTGTAAAGCACAGAGCAAGACCTGGCAGATGGCAGTGGCAACAGGAAAAAGGAAAGATGTCAGTCACAGCATGCTGCAACCAACCTATCTCAGGTGTTCTTTTTTAAAATAGGAACTTGCCATTTTGGTAAGGGAGTTCACTCTGTGAGACACAAGCTACCCTGTAGAGAAATGCAATGTGTCTTCTTAGATGCAGAGTACAGGACAAGTTACAGGGATCCCCAAATCTGCCAAAGCAGCAGTCTTTTCTTTGAGGCCTGATTCTGAGAAGGGGAGTAGGTGTACACTTTACTATATGCAGCTTGGGAAGCTGATGTGATGTGGAGGACTTCTTAAGAAAGCAAGAATTCCTATTCCAGTAGAAGAAATTTATGCTGTTCAGTTCTAAGTATTTTAAATTCCTGAATATTAAATAATTCTCTGTGGAGTTGCAAGGGGAAATAAATGATGAGTGCATCCATGCTGACAGGTTTCTTGAAAATGGAAACTGGCTGATACCTGGTCTTCCTTACTCCAGTTTTACCAGACCTCTCTCTCTCTGAAAGAGGTATAGACAGCCCATTTTATCAGGTGATTTGTTTTGGTTGACATCTGCTTTCCTCTCATTTTTGCAGTTATGAGGGGATCAAAGTTGGCTAGTTCTTCAAATAGTTTTCAGTGCTGGTGCTATCGAAAAGATTTTCCTACTGTGGATGCTTCCCAGGGTGATGTAAAGTATCAGCACGGTACAATGAATCATATCAAATTCCTAACACGCCCTGAGGTGCTCTGTCCTGATGGCATCACTTGGAAACAAGTCTGCTATAAACTGAAACAGTGGACTCATGCTTTGGTAGTTTTCCAGGCATTATCACCATTCTGGTACTAGGGCTGTTCTCACGGGCTTAAAAATAAAATTATAAGAGGAATTTAAACAATTTATAGGAGCAAAAAGAAGATAGAAAAACATGGTCCTTTTGTCTAACATCTTTATTTCGTGTTTCTTTTTGTTTAACTCTCTGTCCTTTAGAAAGTGGATGTTACCAGCAGAGCAGTTATGGAAATAATGGCAAAGACAATAGAGTATCTTCAGCCCAATCCAGGTAATGTAATTTCACAGTCGCACAGTACTTACAGCACTATTTGAAAATACTATTTCTCACCAATGTATAGTCTGACAGACCTCAACTTCACTGGTGCACTTCAGATTAACACAAAATCAGTGAAGTCACTGTGAAGAAAAAGGCAGATGAGTGTAGGCTCCTGTGTTGGGCTATGAGGGGGAATGGAGACTGGTTTTGGGAGGCTTGTTTTGCTTTTGTGTGTTCCTGCTTTAGATAAGGAAGCAGCAGATGACCAGACACTGGGTATATTTACTTTCAGGCACCTGAATGTCAGTGCTGTGGGCGTGGGAGTCCCTGGGAGCTGGAGATGGCTGTGGACTCCCCAGGGGCGGCAGGGCAGGGCCTGGCAGCCAGTGCCCATCTCCATCTCCCACTGCTCCAGCCATAGGGGCAGCAGCAGCAGTCCTAGGCATCCCGCACCTCCCTGGGTATGGGGGTCAGGATCAGGCACGGTGAGGGTGTCTGAATGAGACACCTCTTTCTTCTACAGTCCCATCATTCACCTTGGGGGAGGGGAAAAAACCAGGCAGTCCTTGCAGACCATGGGAAGAAAGACAAAGTTCTGGAGCACCTTCCCTAAAGGCACAGGAAGAGATATAATAACACCTTTCACCTGGCCTTCTAGCGATTTCCCATCTTCATTAGAGTTACGACAATAGAGAGGGTGCAGAAGAGCTGTTGATGCCGAACTGGGGAAAAGGGCAGATGAAGAGACATAATTAGAGGTGACTGAATTGAACCTTCAAAATAGAGATAAATTATGGGTTTCCGTGGGAGATGAAAGGTAGGTTTTGTCATTGGGCTGATGGAGAGCTGCATGCTCCTGTCTTGCCAAAAGATCCTCACAAGAAGTGATGTGGAACTGTTATAATCAACTAAACCATTAAAATCAAGAACTTGAAGATTTCGGTAGTAATCTAGGAACATGAGGGTTTTGATACTGGCATACAGCAATGCCAGCTTCACTGATAGGGTCAACAGAGTTATGCTTGTGCAAAATTAGTGTGAAGGTAAAATGAGGCCTGCTACCTACCATAAGTACCTTAAGAGTTTCATGGAAGTACAGACCAAATTTACTCCTTCACTGTGAGGAATTTGTTTCCTTATAGCTGGAAACAAATTTGAACTTGTGACAAATATTTTAACTCCAGTGTGGTACAATGAAGGACTGCTGTTAGTGTAGCCTAATTGGTGAAATTTTTATGTTATATCACAGAGGAAAGGAGGATAATTTGATGATGCTGCCAGTGGATTGAGAAAAGGAGGAATAATATTTATGAGTTCAAGGACTCCTAGAGAGAAAATAATGATGATTACAACAGTTTCTATGTCAACGGATGAAATACTGTTTATGACTTGAGTCCACAGCTTCATTGCTCATCGTCAACAAGCACTCCCAGGAAAAGCAATAGGATTGACAAACATTATGGGGCTAGTGATAAAATTGTTAACTACTGTCAAGCTGCTGTTGTGCAACATTGTATAGACTGAGTAATAAGCTTGGCTGTTTATAGCTTCTCTGGCTGCCTTCCTGACACATCTGAGTGATTATGATTGCTATGAATCATGGAAGAGGCTCACAGCAACATCCGAGAGCAAAATTTCTGGAAGTAGCTATGGGTGTGATTCCAGGCACCTCAGGCTGATGTGAGTTTGCACTGCTGCAGGAGAGTAGTTTGCATACTGTCGCTACACATCCCCTCATCTGCTTGTGGAATGTGCAAGTAGGATCAGAAAACTAAAACTGTAATAGGCAGTTTATTTTGCATATCAAATGAGATCATGTTATTTGCTCCGCACCTGGGCAATGGTAGCAGATGAGGTAAAATGAAAGGAGGACTGACCATTTGCAGCTCTCATGGGATCTCAGGTTGGTTTATGCCAATGGAAAAAGGGCTCCCTATAGAGATAAGAATTTCAGGGAAAATTACTTCTTTTTTCAATAAAATAAAAAGTTTTCTCTTTAAAATTCTCCCTAAAACTATATTATGTTTACCTGGGGTGCCAAAAATGCTGATTTCCAGTATTTTCCATTTGCTTTCTCATTTTCATATAAAATTGAAACATTACTTTGTGAAGAGGGGGGGAATTTAACAAAAAGAATCTTTAACAGCAATATTTAGTATAAGATGTTTTTTAAAAAATTACCTGGGTTTAGAAGGCAGAAGAGGGTTTAGAATGTAGCACACATTCCTTGATAAGTAGGATATGCCCTGGAAACATCAATATACTTGGATAACACAGTATTGCAGTGCTAGAGATCAATTGCATTCATGGTGTTTTGAAGGGTCAATAAATGAAGTATGCATTTGAAGCTTTGATGCAATGAGGCATTGTCTAATTTCACTAAATAGTTAGTTAACTAATGCTGGAGGGAAAAGGGAAAAGCAAAAGGGAAGGTGAAGGGAAGGGAAAAGAATATTAAAGAAAAAAGTTAATGTATTAAAAGATATGTTGGGCTGAGGTTAGTGCAAATGAAAAAGATAGCTTTGTAGACTTCCTCCCAGTTACCAGAAAAACAACCCTGAAGGACAGTTGAAAGTAAATAAAATTGAACACAACGAATACCCTAAGACTATCTGTGCAGATGTACATGACCATAATTTCAAGAAAAATAGATGCAGGATGAACAAGATGAAAAGTACAAAGAATGAGCAATTGAATCCACTGCTGAAGTTTCTTTTGAGCTCTTTTGGGAGTATTATTATGATTTGCCATTAATATTGAGGTGAATCATTAGTGACACCATAAAAATCAACGTAAAGGAGAGGGAATGCAACTGGGAAAAGAATCAAGCATTCAGGTCACTTCCATGTGTTGTTTTGTACATCTCTGCCTTTTCTCAGTCAAGTTAAAACATAACTTCAAGAAGAAAGCAGGTGGCACTCACACAATAAAGAGATAGAAATGAAAGGGCTCAGGATGGGATTTTGAGACTGACTGAGCACAAACTTACCTCTGCTCCCATGGAAGTTACTGGAATCAACTTTAAAAGATGAAAAGTGGAATGAGACCACTGGTGGATGTATTCTAAGATTTCCTACTAAATCAGTATTTTAATGTAATCATTATTAAATGATTAGATGAATCATTGAAGCATGAATTTTTCATGCTTACCTTTCTTCTCTTTATCATTTATTTCTTGCCCTTTCCCTTACTGTCCTTTCACCTCTTTCATTCTTTCCTGTACCTTTTGCTTTCTACTTGTACCTGCCTGTCCAGAATATAGCCACTTTATTTTTTTATATTCCCTCTAACAATTTTTTCTTTTATTTCTGAAAATACTCTCATTTTTCCTGTTCTAACTCAGCTTTCTGCCTCCATTTCCCTGACGGATTTTGTTTGTGTCTTAGTTTCTTTTCTGCTTCTGTATTTCCCATCCATTTGATGCCATTTTTAAAGGCCAGACACTTCATTAAAATTCAATTTCTTAAACTAAGCAGTCAGCCCGTCTGCTGACTGTAGTTTTGTAGTGGGCAGAAACAGAAGGCATCAAAAAATTCAGATGCTGAAAAGCATGATCTGGTGGCAGTCAAGCGTAGTGAGAAAGCTTACAAAACCATAATCACTATATGTTAAAAATGTGTTATCTTTTCATAGCTGCTTCTCAGGCAAAATAAGTGCTATGACACTTGATGATTTTCTTGTGTCTGTTTCTGTGTCTATGTCTATGCATACATTTCCATGCCACAAGGTGAAACATACCCAGCAACAAGAATCATCCCTTGATAAGCCCTTTCAACAGTAAAGGAAGAGCAAAACACTTGTTGACTCCAATCTGATAATCTTTTCTTTTGTTGCAGAAATGTGTGCAAGGTTGAATTTTGACCAATGAAATCAGCACACAAAGTGTGAGCTTCTAATGTTTTGTAAACAGAAATGTTAACTCATAAGAGCAACTAACAAAGTCAAGCCTTCGCAAGGAGGAAGGTAGAGGCATTCATAGCTGCCCTCCTGTAGCATATACAGTAATGTAGGTAGAAACACACACAGAGTCACCTTTGCTGGCAATAGGATTTAGCTGGTGAAATTTGAAGTCAAGTGCAATTAAATAATTCCCTCTCTGCGGGCCATTCACATTCTGCAGTTGCAAAAATTCACTAAAGCACATCATCAAACAAATTAGTACTTTTATGTTTGTTTTGTTTGTTTTCATCAGTTGTGATAATTGTGTGCTTTCTCCTGATCTGCAGCTGTGCATCTGAAATAAAATAAAAGCTAAACAGCATCCTGGCTTGTATCGGAACTAGTGTGGCCAGAAGGACTAGGGAAGTGATCTTCCCCTGTACTCGGCACGTGTGAGGCCCCACCTCAAGTACTGTGTCCAGTTTTGGGCCCCTCAGTACAAGAAAGACATTGAGGTGCTGGAGCACATCCAAAGAAGAACAACAAAGCTGGTGAATGGTCTAGAGACCAAGTCTTATGAGGAGCAGCTGAAGGAACTGGGGTTGTTTAGTCTGGAGAAAAGGAGGCTGAGGGGAGACATTCTCTCTCTCCTCAGCTATGTGAAAGTAGGTTGTAGCAAGGTGGGTGTTGGTCTCTTCTCTCAAGTAGCAAGTGATAGGACAAGAGGAAATGGCCTCAAATTGTGCCAGAGGAGGTTGAAATTGGATATTAGGACAAAATTCTTCACCAAAAGGGCTGTCAAGCAGTGGAATGGACTGCCAAGAGAAATGGTTGAGTCATCATCTCTGGAGGTATTTAAAAGACATGTAGATTTGGCACTTAGGGAAATGTTTTAGTCGTGAACTTGGCAGTGTTAGGGTTATGGTTGAACTAGAGGATCTTAAAGGTCACTTCCAACCTAAATGATTCTATAAAGTACATTTGAAAACTGTATTGACGTAAAAGTTGCCACAGATCCCCATAAAAAGCAATAAGTGTTTCAAAGGTTGTTTGACATCGTATTTTGGAATGTAGGTTTTATTTAGTATTCTACAACAGAAAAATTCAAACATTTAAAAAATGTGGGGCACCATAGTTTACTCTTGAGTGTACCTAGCCTGGACTTTTTCTTGAGTTGGGGGGTGGCTCAATCTGCTATCCGTCTGGTACTCAAGGATTTTAAGATTAAGAATTTGGGGATAGCTTAAAGATTTTTCTACCCGAGTTGTAGCACATGTCAAACATACTATCTTGGGAGTGCTTTTGGGCTTTCTTCTGTCCAAATAACTGTAATGGGAGCTTTGACTTCAAGTTCAGGACTGAGCCTCCCCTCTGGCCTACCAGCAGAAGAAGAAAGTCAGTGGCCAACATCTCATTCCTTTGCTCTAAAAATAATTGATGAAAAGCAGGGCTTAGTCCTAAACTCCGATAATGTCCTTCAAACACATTGTAGGTAGCTCAGATAAATGTAAGGAGTGCATTCCTGTCTGTGTAGTCAAATTATTGCACATATGTAACCTTTGTCACTTGCCTGCTTCAGCTTCCAGAGCTAAACTCAGCATGATCAACACTATGTCAAAAATTCGAGGCCAGGAAAAGGGACCAGGTTACCCTCAGGCTGAAGCCTTGCTGGCAGATGCAATGCTGAAATTTGGCCGAGAACTTGGAGAAGAATGCAACTTTGGTAACTTGATTCCTTCTCTTTCTGTTATAATGCAATAAAAATGGTAGTAAAATTTAATATAACTTTCATTATTGAAGTGTTGTGCTCTTTTAAAGGAAGAACTTCTGTAAGAACCATCAGAGTTCTGCTTCCTCAGACTTCTCCTTTAAGGGTGGTCTAGGCCTGTTGAGTATCCTTTATGGATTTGGACTAGAGATTTTTTTCCTGTGGATGAAAGTGAAATTATTTCCATTTGGTCCCATACCTCTATAGGCTTTAGGCTCTCTGTCATAGATTGTGTTACTGGGGATGTGTTGGGATGAAAGATGCACTTGTTCGGAAATCATATGATTTCTATGAACGTGTTCAATAAAACCCTTTTGTCCTCAGAATACTTAAATGTTATTTTCTTCATTACAGGCAAGGAATAAAGGCTAATTTTTAAGGTTTTTATTAGACTGTATCAGACCATTTTTCTGACCAAATTCCACGTTTTAAGGCACTAGTGATTACTCCTGTCTTATCTGTCAGCTGTTCCTCCATCCAAACCCCAAATGAGTTTATGACCTTCTGAGCTAGAAATGTTAAACAGAGACTTAACATTGTGTTCTTCAACAGTAGAGGTCTAACTAAAAGAGATGACATTCATGTCAGGATCCTTTGTTGTTCTGCCCTATTTATGTGGGCCTCTCTGTGGCCATTTTTATATGGCAACACACAGGACCCTCAAATGGGACTGTGAAAATCCTGTTTGCTATTTGAATCTTCATAAAATGTTGTTCCTGCCATAAAGACATCTGCAATGGAAAAGGTACTTTCTTGTTTGTTTCATATTATTTGCTAGTTAGCTTGGCAGATGTAGGCTGATTTGTGCTAAAGACTACTGAATTGTTTTTTTAATTGGTTGCCTCTCATTTGCTAAATTTCAAACACATTTTTAAAGGGAAAATTAAGAACTAATAGAATTTAGTTTGCGTAAATTGCTGTATATTCCTTGATGATTGCAGTAGCACACAGCAGAATAGATATGGCAATTATTTTCACATTCTTAACTAATAGCAGCTATTATGGCTGTTTGTCACTCTTCATTCGGGTCTGGCAGGCTCTCTAGTTTTGCAGTGCATTGCTGGCATTCCCTGCTTGGGAAACAAAGCTCCTTCTGATTTCTCGCATTTTCAGATTTTCAGAACCTTTGTATTCTTTTAAAGGGGATTTTTTTCCACTAACCTACGCCTCAAACCAGGAGAGTATTTTTGAGCTTCTTGCTTTTTGTTTTTATGCAGAGGAGATAAACCAGAAGGATAATTTTTGTGGCCCTCAAGTTAATCTTGGAGAAAACCTCAGAAGGCAGCTAATTCTTTTTGAAGTTTATGAACTTGAGTAGGTGTACGAAGTCGACAGTTTAATCAAAAAAAATCTTTCAGAAAAAAATTTCTGTGAAATTGTTAAGAATCTGTACATTTGATACTGTCACCTGTCTCACTGATACAAACAGGGAGACTTAGACTTGCATTAGAGCTATTCTTGTATGCAGCCTAGTGTCTAGCGGCGGCAACACTGGAGCAAATACAGATAATGCTTTTCTACCATGTTTCATTAGAGGGAGGAATGAACAGGCAACGAGGGATGTGGAGGAGGCTCTCCTGCTGCAGTGTGGATCCTCAAGTGTGTTACAAGGCATAAGCACTGGGGGCTGCAGAAGTGTAAAATCCATGTTGCCAGTTCACCATACTATGTTTCTTTCCTAAATTTGAGACTTAAAATGAAATGTTAACTTAAGTTTCCATGGCTCAATTTTATTCTACAGTGATTTGGAACTAAGTTACTTTGAAATAAAATGGACATCTTTTCTTTCAGGCCCAGCACTTGCAGATGTGGGAGAAGCTATGAAGGAGCTTTCTGAGGTTAAGGACTCTTTAGAC